>CM054390.1:10054735-10464124 GCA_028858755.1 Ara ararauna
GGGCCCGAAACCCGAACCCCCCCGAACCCCGAAGGGATCCCCCAAGACCCTGCCCGGGGTGGAGCATCCCCGCACCGGGCGCGTCCGGGGGGGTGTCCATCGGTCAAGGGGGTGTTGGGGGGTCCCTCCCCAGTGCTGGGGGGCCCCGGGTGGGTGACCCCGGTGGGGAGGGGTTGGGGGTGTTCTATGGGGCTGGAGGAGGTTGGTTCAGGTCCCGGTACGTTGGTGCCCTATAGAGGGTGCTCTGCAGTTATGGAGCAGAGGGAGGCTCCATATGGAGCGGAGGGAGGGATGGAGGGAGGGATGAACCGAGGGATGATGAATGGATGGATGGATGGATGGATGATGGATGGATGGATGGATGGATGGATGATGGATGGATGGATGATGGATGGATGATGGATGGATGGATGATGGATGGAGGGATGGATGATGGAAGGATGGATGGATGGATGGACAAATACTGCCTGCAGCACCTTGGGTGAGCTTCTCACCCAACCCCCCAAGTCCTCCTCCTCCATGTCCCCATGATCCGGGGCTGGATGTCCCATGTCACCCTGATCCTGGTTCCCACGTGGCTCCCGCTGGCACCCAGAGCTCTCTGGCTCCTCAATGGGCTGCGGCAGCCGTGGGAACCGCCCGGCTCCTGCAACACCCGCTTTGATCCCGCCGGGATCCACCTCTTTCCCTCTGCTCCCCGGTTCCCAGCCCTGCAATTCCCTGCCCAGGAATTCCCAGTGCGCCGCCTCCGGCTGCTCCCGCTCCAACAGTACCAGGTTCTGTGCTTGGGCACGGTCCCAGCCTCTCCCAGTGGCCCCTCTCCCATTGGCACAGGGAATTCCAGGGGCTATGGACATCCTGGGTCCACATTCCCTCTTCCCACCCCTCTTTGTAGCATCGAAGCGCTCTCAGACTCCTTCCTCTCCCTCTTCCCTCTCTTTGCCTGTGGGACCAGGAGCCCAGGGCCAGCCCATGGTGCCCATCAGCAGCTTCTAGAACTTCCCAGGAATACTCCCAGTACAAACTGGGGCTGCAGGCAAGGGGCTGCTTCCCTGGGACAGCGAGAGGTGCTGAGCACCATCAGCTCCCGGTAGGATAAATCCCAGTCTCCAGGCATGGTGTCCAGTGCAGGAGATGGTCACACCCTGCCATGTCCCATGGAATCATGGAATGGGTTGAAGGGACCTTAAAGCTCATCCGCAGGGAGAGGAGATTCCCCCTGGGATGCGTGTGGGGAGCTCCTGGATCTGCTCAGGGTGTCCATGTCCTCAGTGAGGGAGCCTGAAACCTGGGAGTGACCCAATGGGAGATGTTACCTGCATTCCCAAGCCATGAGCTGCTCCCCAAGAGGAGAACCCTGGGAAACGTCAGGATCCACATCAGGAGAGAGGAGCTGCCGGGATTCAACCTCTCTTCATGGGGGAGGCAGGAGAGAAGGTGCTGGCATTGAAGTGGGGCCGGGTCATCCCATGGCCTCTGCCTCCAATCCCCACCCCATGGCTCCGGGAGGAAAGTTGTCTCCATGGTGTGTATCTCACTCTGGGATGCTCATCCTAAGGCTTGGCATTCCATCCCGGTGCTGATGGGTGATGGTGGCCAACATTGGATCCGCAGGGATCATCCCTATCACCGGTGCTTTACCCCTGGTGAGCCAACCACCCCGGCGAGCGCTGGAGCATCCGAGGCGCTCATCCCTGGGACATGGGACCGGGTTTGGGAAGGAGACCCCATGTCCCAGCGAGGTTTTCCCACTGCACACGGTGGAGCAGGACCCCATTGGGTGCAGCAGGGCCCTGTGCCGGCCCCGCAGCTGATCCAGGAGCCGGGATGGGTGCCAGGAGCCGATGGGAACTCCCGGAGCGCCGCGCTCTGCTCCGACAGGTTCCGTCGGTTCTCCAGGCGGTTGCGTAAGGCTGGGGCGACGCAGCCTCCACCTCCGAGCCCAGATGGGATCCAGCTGCTTCCATGTCCCCACCATGAGCTGGGAACCCCCGAGCCCCCAGGGTGGAAGAAGCATTTCCAGGCGGGATCGGGGCGTGCTTCCCGCGAGATTCCCGCTTCCCTGCAATGGGCTGGGAATGCTGCAGCTCAAGGGATGCCCCTGAGGTTCAGGAGGAGGAGGGAGGCACCAGGCCCATATTTGTATGTCTACAGAAGGCGAAGCCAGGGGGAATGGGGCTGGTTCCTCCGACCTCTCCCTGGAGCATCTCCAATAGGGATAACGATGGCGCTGGTTGATGGTTGCAGCCTCAGCTTGTGCTCTGCGGGAAGGTTTCTGGCCCTGGAGCCCATTTCAAGGGTGGGATAAGGGGGATGCTCCAGGCACCTCCGTCACTAACATAGGAGTTAAAGGGAGCAATGGAGCTGTGTGCTCTCCCCAGGTCGCTCCTCCAGTGCTGGGGAGGGAGCCTGTGGCTGGAACCCCTTCAGGAATGATCCCAGCAATGCCAGGAATGCTTCCAGGGACCAGGACCTGCCCTCAGGGACATGGGGCTGAGCTCCTCAGGCTGGTGATGGCCTCTGGACCCTGCAGTGAAGGTCCCTGCAGACCCTCCAGGTTCAGAGGGCTCTGCAGTGATTTAAAACCTCTTTTAAAGCATTTCCAAGTCCTTTTTATGGCCACAAACCTGATTTTAGAACCCAGCCAAGGGCCAACGCTTCCTGGTTGTGCCCCAACCCGAGCCAAAGCTCCTCTGAGCAGGGCATTGAACCCGGCTGCCATTGGGAAACCACCTTTCTAGTTGGGATTGGGTGAACCAAGCCCCTGCCATCAGCTCAGCACAAAGGGATCTGCCAGAACAAGGGTCTCCTCCAGGCTGGGATGTGTCAAGGTGTTTGAGGTGCTTTGTCACTGCCTCGAGAGGCTCAAGGAAGGTCTGTGATGAGTTGACAGCTTCGTTGTTGGAACGTGGTTCGGAGGCTCCAACACCAACAAGAGTGTTGTTTTCTTAGCTCTCGAGGGAGTGTTTGGAGGCAGGTCACGGTGGTGGCAATGGGAGGAGGGAACCCTTGCAAGCCCTAGAACAATGGCTGGAATCAGAGCCCCAGGACACATCTCCACTCCCCTGACACGCGGCCAACTCCCTCAGCACATAAAAAGGGGGGATTGGGAGCTGCACCCACAGAACTCGCCTCCTTTCGCCTCCCAACCTGTGCTCTTGGCTCCATACGGGTTGGCCCTTGGGGACTCCTCACCATGTCTCGCCAGTCCTGTGTCCTGGGCAAAGGGTTCAGCTCCAGCTCTGCCTGCTTCGGAGGCAGGAACAAGGTCACGTTCAGCTCCGCATCCCGAGGAGGATGCCGGGGACCCGGCAACACCGGCGGCTTCAGCAGCAGGAGCCTCTTCGCCTTAGGGGGCAATAGGAGCGCCTCTGTTGGAGGGTTTGGTGGGGTCTGCAGAGGGTTCGGGGCTGGTGGCCAAGGAGGCTTTGGTTACAGCTATGGGGCTGGGCCAGTGTTTGGTGGTGGGGCTGGAGGAGGCTTTGGAGGAGGCTTTGGTGGTGGTTTTGGTGGCTTCGGTGGAGGGTTCGACAGCGGGATAGGGGGCCAAGGCTTCCCCGCCTGCCCACCGGGTGGCATCAGGGAGGTGACCATCAACCAGAGCCTGCTGGCCCCGCTCAACCTGGAGATCGACCCCGAGATCCAGAAGGTGCGGACGCAGGAGCGGGAGGAGATCAAGAAGCTCAACAACAAATTCGCTTCCTTCATTGACAAGGTGAGAGCTGGGGGCACACCATGGGGCTGTGCCCAGGAACAGCCTTGCTCCAACCACCCCAAAGACCCCCTGTGGGCAGAGCTGGTGGCTGGAGAAGTGGCTTTCCCAAGATATGGAGAACCCCAGGAATAGGATCCTTCGTTCTTAAGACCTGGTGCTGAGAGCTGGGACCATGCAGAGCATCCTCAGAGGAGTCTGTTGATGGACTCTGTCCATTGTGGGCTGAAAGACTTTGAGTGTTTTGACCTGTTTTTAAGGAGAAGATGCCAAAATGATGAAGTTCATAGTGTTTAGAGACTATGAGATAGGGGAGGGAAGGTGACCCACCTTCAACCAGGTGCTGGAGCTGTGGTCCTACCTTTTAGGGGGGGAGGTGGATCTTAGTGGGAATAGAATCATACCTTGGTTTGGGTTGGAAAAGACCTTAGGATCATCTAGTTCATGGCCATGGGCAGGGACACCTCCCCTGGCTCAAACTCATCAAATTGGAAGAAAATATGGGAAACATGGGGAAAAAAGGTGATAAAAAGGTGATAAAAAGATGCTTTTGGGAGCAGTCTGACCCTTCTTCCATCCCGCAATCATTTAGGTCCGGTTCCTTGAGCAGCAGAACCGGGTCCTGGACACCAAGTGGAAGCTCCTGCAGGAGCAGGGCAGCCCAGGAACAGGGAGCAAGAACCTTGATGCCTACTTTGAGACCTACATCAATGGGCTGAAGAGGCAGCTGGACACCCTGTCCAGCGAGAAGAGCCAGCTGGAGTTAGAGCTGAAGAGCTTCCAGGACATGGTGGAAGACTACAAGACCAAGTACGTCCCCAAGGGTCATGGTTGGGCTGTCTGATGGGGGTGAGGTAGAGCTAAAACCGGGCTTGAAACAGTCAGAATCAGGAGAATTGCCAACTTCCCCCTGGTTTCAATGACTGGAAGGCATCAAAGGTTTGGGGGAGTCTTCACCAACGCGGTTTTGACAACGGGTGGAGGTTTCTCCAGGTATTTCTCAATGTCTGTTGTTTCTCACTCGAGCAGAGTCCTCTGCTCTTTGTCCTCCTCACTGCAGAATCCACAGTATTATGATTTAATGAATTAATGAGATCAGTTGCTAAATCCGACTGTAATTTCCTCCTGGATTTCCTCAGGGATTCCTTCCCATAATATCCCTCTTGGTTGGAAACTTAGAGCTTTCCCTGGGAGGATGCTGCTGGGTTCAAAGAAAGACAAAGATGATTTTCCTGCTCTTATTTATGCATTGGAAAAGCAAGAACAAAGCCTGGAGTGATGCTCCCACCAAAGGGGTTACACAACAGGGTGGGGAAGCAAGTCTGGGACCCACCAGGATCAAGCAGATCCTTTGCTCTATTGAGGTTACAGGTTGAACTTTGCCTGTTTGGAGCACTTCCACCACTCAACACTGCAGCAATGACCTGTCCCAAAGCAGTTGGGAACGGCCCATGTTGAGGACATGAAGGTCCTTGGCTCTCGTGGAAAGAGCTGCAGTGACTCAGTTTGGGCAGGGGTAGGGCTCCTCTTTGCAGGCATTGGAGGTGGCAGGAGCTGGGAGGAAGGTGAAGGCCATCAATCTCCTCATGGCAGGTCTATTCCTGCTGCATCTGAGGCCAAGAGCATCTGGGTGCCAGCAGCGGTCAGGGCCAAAGCACCCGAGATCCCATCTCCTTCCTTGCAACCAACAGGTACGAGGAGGAAATAAACAAAAGGACAGCGTCCGAGAACGACTTCGTGGTCCTCAAAAAGGTAAAGTGCTTTAGTTCCGCACACCCAGACACAGCCGGGGCCAGGGGATGTCTTGCTTCCACCAGGACCATGAGACGTGTGTGCCATAGGTAAAGGGGCACCGAAGGGTGCATCAGGCAGGTTTTCACTTCCCATCTCTGCTGCAGGACGTGGACACAGCCTACATGACCAAGGTGGAGCTCCAGGCGAAGTTAGATTCTCTGGCAGATGAGATCAACTTCATGAAGTACCTCTATGATGTGGTACGTGGTGCAGATGTACTGGAGGGGGATGCTGGGGTGGAGCAGGGCTGTGATGCCGTAAGGGGCTGATGGGCTAAAGCCAAGTCTGGTGTGAACGGCAGGAGCTGTCTGAGATGCAGAAGACCGTTTCCGACACCTCTGTGGTTCTCACCATGGACAACAACCGAAACCTGGACCTCAACAGCATCATCGCAGAGGTCAAAGCGCAGTATGAGGAGATTGCCAACAGGAGCCGAATGGAGGCTGAGTCCTGGTACCAGAGCAAGGTGAGCGTGCCACACGTTGCTTGTGATCCCCATGTCCCAGGAAGTGGTCACTCAGACCATGGGGGTTTAATGGTGCTGCTCTGGCCAGGCTGGACCTAATGTGCTCTTCTCCCCTTGGCTCACATGGGAGACCTCATGTGCTCCTCTCAATGTCCCCACCAGTACGAAGAGCTTCAGGCCACAGCAGGCAAACACGGGGACAGCCTGAAGGACTCCAAGGCCGAGATCTCCGAGCTCAACCGCGTCATCCAGAGGATTCGCTCCGAGATCGAGAGCGTGAAGAAACAGGTCAGGGTTGCACTTGGTTGAGTGGGTGTGAGCTCCTGGTCCTGCCCTGCAGAGCTGCCCTGAAAGCAAACAGCCTGAAAGAGTCATCGCAGGCAGGGAGGAACCTGCTGAGCCTGTGCCCAGCTGAGCACGAGGCACCTGGGGCTTCATCTCCAACCAGGTCCCAGGCTCCTCACGTCCTCACATCCACGTCCCTGCCCTTCTCACCCTCACATCCACGTCCCTGCACCTCTCACCCTCACATCCACATCCCTGCCCCTCTCATTTTCACATCCACGTCCCTGCCCCTCTCACCCTCACATCCATGTCTTTACCTTCTCATGCTCACATCCATGTCCTGCCTCTCCCACCCTCACACCCATGTCCCTGCCCCTCTCTCACATCCACGTCTCTCCTGGCAGTGTGAGACCCTGCAGAACTCCATTGCGGATGCTGAGCAGCGTGGAGAGGTGGCCCTCAAGGATGCCAGGACCAAGATGACTGACCTGGAGTCAGCCCTGCAGAAGGCCAAGTCAGACCTGGCCCGGCAGCTCCGGGATTACCAGGAGCTCATGAACGTCAAGCTGGCCCTGGACGTGGAGATTGCTACCTACAGGAAGCTGCTGGAGGGAGAAGAGTGCAGGTGAGTGGGGACACAGCCAGAGCTTGGTTGTATCCTATTGAATCAATGGGAAGAGCGCGGCACATCCATCTCCTGCAGGAAACCATCAGCCACGGGCAGATGGACTGAGCCTGGCTCCATGGAGCTGGACTGAATCTGATGCTCCATCTCTTTTCCTTGCAGGATGTCTGGAGAGTGCCAAAGCAACGTGAGCATCTGTAAGTAGCATTCCCATGGGAGCACAGTGGGCTGGGACTGATGCTCCAAACCCTCATGGTGGCATCAGAGGTAACCTCGTGGCTTCTGTTCCTCTCTGCAGCCGTGGTGGGAGGCAGCAGCAGCTCCATGGGAGGTGGATACGGCAGCAGCGGAATGTGCCTTGGAGGAGGAGGAGGAATGGGATTCAGTGCTGGAAGTGGGAGAGGCAGCTGTAACGTTGGCTTCGGGGGGGGATTCGGTGCTGGGGGGGGATTCGGATGTGGAGGGGGGGCAGGATTCTGCTCTATGGGAGGAGGCGCTAACTCAGTGGTGGTGGGGTCTGGGCCCACCATCCTGAAGAAGAACACGAGCTCCGTGTCCGTCAGCCGGAGGCTCTAGGAAAGCACCTTACCCCAAACCCCCATCCCCAGCACCCAAAGGAGAAAGGAAGCAAACTGCACGATGACCATCACCACCTCCTTCCCTGCACACCACCATGACTCCCTTCAGGAGCTGCATGGGGAAGCGGGACACAGCCAGCTGATGACCAGGTTCTTGGGGGGTTTGGGAGCATTTCCTTGCTCCCCTCGAGACACTGCGAAGCTGCTGCTTGTGGGGTGCTGCGGAGCAGAACCCGTTCACCAGACCCGTTGGGATGAGGCTGTGAAGCAGCAGGAGGCACCAACCAGCGATGGGTGGAGGGACCGCCCCGTGCGCTGCTCGGACTTGTGTCAAGATCTTGTGCTGGATCCAGACGTGGTGCAATGGGAACCGGTGCTGCTCATCACCCAGGGCTCCAGCTCCACAGCAACTTCCTGATAGTGACTGCTCCCACCTGAACACTCGGGCTCGGCTTTTCCTCAGCAAGATTCCAGCGCTTTCCCTCTGTGTTCTTCAGGAAAACGCTGGGGTTTGAGCAGGGTTTTGCCTTCTCTCTGTGCTCATGGGAACCATTGTGCTTGTTTGGTTATGCCTTTCTCCTCTGGCATGTGGCCCACCCCAATAAACACCAGAGGCAGTCACCCTGTGTGGTTTTCTCTCTGACCAAGGAGTTTCGTGTTGCAACAAGACTCCTCTTCTGCTCAGCCCTGACAGTGAAACCTGCCTTTCTCTTGCCCTTTGAGGTGTGCATTTAAAGGAGCCAAAGCAAGCGCGTAGCCCCAAACCCATGGGTAGTTTGTACCATGGGCAGAAGGGTGAAGGGGGTCTAATAGGGGTGAAGGGCGTCTAATAGGGGTAAGGGGGTTGGGGTGGCTGGAGCAGAGAAGCTGCGTGGAGAGCTCAGAGCAGCTTCCAGTGTCTGAAGGGGGCTACAGGAATGCTGGAGAGGGACCTGCATCAGGGACTGGAGCGATGGGACAAGGGGTGATGGGTTCAGGCTGGAACAGGGGAAGTTCAGGCTGGAGAGAAGGAAGTTCTTCCCTGTGAGGTTGCTAGGACACTGGGATGGGCTGAATGAAGAAAGTTTGGATGCTCCATCCCATCAAGGCAGGGTTGGATGGGGCTTGGAGCTAGGTCCTCTAGTGGAAGGTGTCCCTGCCTATGGCAGGGATTGAAACTGGATGAGCTTTGAGGTCCTTTCCAACCCAAACCATTCCGTGGTTCTTTGTTTCTATGTCCTGTTTGAACCCAGATGCTCCTCTCCATCCTTCTGCTGGGGCTCCTGCAGGACAGAGGCTGTTGCCCTCAGAGCAGACTTTAGGACTCAGCTGATGTCAGGAGACCATTCCCTTTCCCTTTCCCTCCTTAAGCCCTTTTCTGGTTCATGTTGGCCACCTTGGGGTATTCCCAAGCAAGTTTATCCCAGACCAACCAAACCACTGACTTCCCTATCCTACAAGGCTGTCCCATGTGGTGCCCATGGAGGTTGAGCAGCCTTAAGTGCTTTTGGAGCATCCTATAAGGGACAGTGTGGGAGAGGGAAGGGTGATCCTCACCTCTCCAGCTAATTCCGAGCTAATTCCTCAGTGTCCATGATGCTGGAGCCAGCTCTGCAGCTTTTGCTGCTGTTTGGGCTGGCCGGTGACCCATGGGTTGCTTTTAAAGCATCTCCAAAGGTAACTGAGCCCATGGGAAGAGCAAGACCTCAACCCACCTCTGCACAAACATAGAACATTGGTGATGATCTGCACATTTAGAGCCCAAAACCCTCTTGGTGTGGTTTGACCTCTTGCTCAGGAGACCTTGAGTCACGTCCCTGGTCAACCGCAGACTCGCTCCGTGATCCGGGTGACTCACTCCATTTATCCCAAGCTCCGTTCCCTGCCGGTAAGTGCTGGAGACTGCGGAATGTCACAACGCTGCCAGCAAAGGCGAGTCCCTACTTGGATGGGGTTTGGGCAATGGTTGAGTGTTCCAGCGAGTTGTAAAGGGACCTGAGATGGCGTTGACTGAAGAGACTTCTCCTTCCCGCAGAGCCACCCCAATCCTGCTGCCGCTTGTGTAAACTCACCTCCAGCAAAGGGCTCCTGCGAGCAGGGCAAGGAGATGAGGAGGCAAAAGGCTTCTGGATGGCTACAAACGAAACCAGACACTGAGCCCCTCTTTGCTTTTTGTTCCTATGGCTGCACCAGCAATGTGGGGGAATTCTGCTGGGCTGGATGGGAATGTGCCAGGATTCCGCCTTGTGTTGGAAGAGGGAAAACGTGACCTGAAATAGGTTTGGTTTCATCTGCTCATGTTTTAAAAGCCTCTTCTAAAGCACAATGGAAGCACTTGGATGGCAAGCGGCTTATGGGAAGTGTGGGAATTAATGCTTGGCTTTGCTCTTTTTCCTCCCCCAAATTCTCCCTTCCATGGTTCAAGTTCAGTGCATGTTGATCAACCTCGAGGCTGCTGAAATGAGCCTTTTCCACCTCGTTTTCAAGGCTTGAGTGGCTTTCCCTGTGTTCGTGCCAGTTTATTTGCATAGAACCATGGAACACTTTGGGTTGAAGGGACCTTAAAGCTCCTCCAGCTCCAATCCAGCTCCAGGGACACCTTCCACTGGAGCAGGGGGCTCCAAGCCCCATCCAACCCGGCCTTGAACACTGCCAGGGATGGGGCAGCCACAGCTCCTCTGGGCACCCTGTGCCAGCGCCTCAGCACCCTCCCAGGGAAGAGCTTCTGCCTAAGAGCTTATCTCAGTCTCCCCTCTGGCAGGTTAAAGCCATTCCCCTTGGCCTGTCCCTCCATCCTTGTCCAAAGCCCCTCTCCACGTTTCCTGGAGCCCCTTTTCATAGAATCACAGAATAATTTGGGTTACAAAAGACCTTTAAAGGTCATTCTCCTTCGCTGGGGCTCTGGGTACAGCGACGCTGCATGAGATCCCTGCAGCCTAAAGCTGCCTCTTGCGTTCACATGGGTGATGCTGTCGATAGTCAAATCTCAGTTTGATTTCCCAAACTTGGCTGGAGACGCAGCCATGACTCAATGAACACGAACACGTTATCTCACAACGCAGGGCATCGGTGTCTCAATGGCTTCACCATGCTCCTCCCAACCAGGGGCATGGAACCGTCCTCATCAGCTCTTCCCACCCCCAGGAATGATAAAAAACAACAAAAACCACCCAAAAAAGTTAACCCCCCTCAAAAAAAACCCTCAGAAAAGTTAAAAATCATTTAAAACCCACCAGAACAGTTAAAAACCACCAACCCCACCCCCCCACCCCCCAGAAAAACATGACTTCATGCTTGGTGACGCTGAAGGAAGCAAAAGGAAGAGTTGTCCAATGTGTGTGTCCACATCCATGGTTGGACCTACAGCAGCTACAACCCCACAGCACCCTCCTGCACCCTGAGGTCTTGCCAGTGATTTGCCTCTCCTCCAGATGGGAAAGGAGGTGAATGGACCCCTCTGCCTTTCACCCCAAGGGGGGACCAGACGTTTGTTGGGTGCTGTTTGAGGATGTGCTTCAGAACCTCCCAGTCTGGGCAGGCAACTGTAGCATTTAAGAGTCTTGTTGGACACCAATGAGCTCTATGGGACCTCCTCAGCCACCATGATTATGGTCTATGTGTGTATCTATTGTGTACAAACCACGATGTGCAACCACCAAACCCCTGCCCACCCCATCCCTTCGGTCCCACATTGAAATCTTATTATATATATATGTCTCTATCCCTATTTATCCCCTGATCCTCTTCTCCATGTGCTCATGGACCCACAGTGGTGCTGAGGAAGGTGGTGGGATGAGCAGGGGTGTGGGGACAGTTGGGTTCCAATGGAGATGCCGGTTTATCTGCGCATTCCAGGTCCCTCAGCACTGCTGGAGTTGGGTGCCTGGGTGGTATTTTTAGAGGCATTTAAACATCAGAAGATACCAGAGTTGCTGGTGTGGATTTTCAAGCTGCATCTAATTGCTGGTGTCGTATGGGAACTCCTGAGACTGTTGCTAGAGAGCTGCCAGCGCAGGTGGGTGCCTCAACAGTCATAAAGATCATGGAACCACGGAATGCTTTGGGTTGAAGGGACCTTAAAGCTCCTCCAGTTCCAATCCAGCTCCAGGGACCCCTTCCACTGGAGCAGGGGGCTCCAAGCCCCTGTGTCCAACCCGGCCTTGAGCACTGCCAGGGATGGGGCAGCCATAGCTCCTCTGGGCACCCTTTGCCAACCCCTCAGCACCCTCACATGGAAGAGCTTCTGCCTCAGAGCTCATCTCAGTCTCCCCTCTGGCAGTTAAAGCCATTCGCCTTGTCTCGTCCCTCCATCCCTTGTCCAAAGCCCCTCTCCAGGTTTCCTGGAGCCCCTTTAGGCCCTGGAAGCCTGTCAGAAGGCCTTTGAAAGGCTGAAAACTAATAAATGAAAGGAATTTCTCCGTTTTAAATCAGGATGCAAAGTGCCCTTTGGTAAACAGCCTTTCCCAGCCAAGCGGTGAGCACAGGATGGGTCAGAGGCTTGGGTCAGTTCAGCTCATGAGCTCTCCCAGGATGGCAGCAAACCTGGAGTGCTCTGATAAGCTCCTAAAGCCTGGTGCCTGCTTTCGAATGTGCTCCACAAGGGAAACCTGCCTGCGCTCCTGAGGGCTCAGCACAGACACGTGTGCGCTTGCCAAGGAGACATCTGCATATAACCCCCAAAGAGAGCCAGGAGCCCCAAACCACCCATGTCCTCCAGTGGAAGGGCTTGTGCCCTCCGTGCTCCTCATCTCCATGTGTCTACAGACGGGCTGAGCTCTCCTCCGCCTTCTGCCTACATAATTGCATTCAAATAGCTAAAGGCTTCCTTCTGGCTTTGGCATGCCTCCTCCTCAATGTCTGCTCTCAGAGCCGTGCGTCTGTCCACACTTCCCACTGGAGCAGCGGGATTCCCGGTGTGTTCTCTGGCTCTTCTTATGGCATTGAAGCCTTTGGAAAGTCCTAAAGGGATTTCCCATGGCGCTGGGAATGGTTTGGCAGGAGGACTCCAGGACTCTCAAGAGTTTGGTCCAACAGTGAATGAATTCCCGGTGCCAACCATTGCTCCCAGTGCCAACCATTGCTCCAGTGCCTCCTTTCTGGTCAGGTTTTATTTATCGGGAAGACGCGGAGCCTCATCAAAATGCAATTTGCTAAACCCCTGCTCTGGATTGAGAAAGAGCTTCTCAAAGCCAAAGGCAATTTTCCATGTAAAGAGAAGACGAAGGGTGTGACACAGGCGTGTTTTGGGAATTGTGAAAGCCAGGCTCCAACTTGGCATGGAGCTGCAGCGCTCGATGCCATGGGGCTTTGGAGGGAGAGATAAACACAAGCAGAGAGGCAACCACAATGGATGAAAGGTGAAGGAAAGACCGGTGTGTCCCATGGAGGCTGTTATGGCACCACAGGAGCGGAGGGCTTGTTAGTCATGGAGAGCTCCCATCTGGGAGACATGGTCGTATCTCCTCTAATTTTGCCCTGCACTACAGGGTGTGTTTCTGGGTAGGGTCAATGTTGGGCAAATTGAAGATGGAAATCTGTAAACCACGCCACGCTGATGAAGACAGGAGCTGTCTCCTCCTTCACGCCCATGCAAACCCAGCCCACCTCCAGGAACAGATAAAAGAGAGCACCCACTGCCCTCCAGCCAGAAGGACCTACTTCCCTTCTCCTTTCACTCACCTCCTGGCAGCACGGCTCCATTGATCTTCTCATCTTCTTGGTTTTGAATCCACTTGGAAGAACCGGCCATGTCTCGGCAGTCTGTTTGCAGAAGCTTTGGAGGAGGGAGCAGAAGGGGCTACAGCTCTTGCTCTGCCATCGGTGGTGGCTTTGGAGGAGGTGGCAGCAGAAGCAGGAGTAGCTACAGCTCATTCTCTATGTCCAGGGGATACGGAGGTGGTGGCCGTTGTGGAGGGTTTAGCAGCAGAAGCCTCCACAACATAGGTGGCAGTGGAAGGATCTCCATGGGTGGATGCTACGGTGGTGGAGGATACGGAGGCAGAATGGGTGGCTTTGGTGGAGGCTATGGAGGAAGCCTAGGAAGCTTTGGTGGAGGAATGGGTGGCTTTGGAGGAGTGTGTGGTGGCGGAGGAATGGGTGGCTATGGCGGAGGAATGGGTGGTTATGGTGGAGGAATGGGCGGTGGAGGAATGGGTGGCTTTGGTGGCCCAGGCTTCGGCATGCCAGGCTTTGGTGGCCCCGGTAGAGGTGGCCCTGGGATCCAGCCAGTGCAGGTTGACTCAACCCTCCTGCAGCCGGTCCATGTTGAGATCGATCCCCAAATCCAGCAAGTGAAAAACCAGGAGAAGGAGCAGATCAAGACTCTTAACAACCAATTCGCCTCCTTCATTGACAAGGTGAGAGGGTGAGATTGTGTCTAATGAAGGACCAAAGCTGGGAGGAACCATGCATCCTGCAGAACCCAATTCCAGCAGGCTGAGAGGCTGGAGCATAGGCTTTTTATGAAGTTCTGCTGGGGAAGAGATGAGAATCTCTGACTCTCTTCCACAGGAGATCAAAGCTGTGTCTTCAGGGCTTTAATCTAGCCTGTTGCACCAGGCTCCACTAATAGGCTCTTCTTGCAAGCAGGCTCAACGCCTCCGAACATCTGCAGGTTTCAGGCACAACTTCCCCCTCCTGTAACATTCTCTTTCCAAACACCCTCCCATGGAAGCCTTCAGTGATATCACTTTTCCCCTCCTTGTTTTCAAATATCCAGGCTTTTCTATCTAGGCTTGAAATCCTGTGTTTTGACCCAGCTCCTTTGACTTGCACATGACTTGGGAATTCCCTCCTTTTCCCCATGTGATGGTTGAGGCAATAACAGACATTCAGAGTATAAAGTAGTCCATGTTGTCCCATCATCACATGAAGGAGAATCATTTTACATGGGGAAAGAGGTGCCTCAGCCGTTGCTCCCCATGTGATGGTGGATACTCCATGTCTTGGCTTTCAGGTCCGCTTCCTGGAGCAACAGAACAAGGTCCTGGCCACCAAGTGGGAGCTGCTCCAGCAGCAAGGACCATCAGGGCCGAGGAAGAACCTTGATATCATCTTTGAAAACTACATCCAGAACCTGAGGAGGCAGCTGGATTCCATCCTGGCACAGAGGGGGCAGCTCGAGTCGGAGCTGCAGAACATGCAGCAGTACGTGGAGGAGTACAAGACCAAGTAAGTACCGGGGCAAACCAAGCCAGAGAGCAGCTCGAGCAGCTTGGCAGCCCCTTTTCTTCACTCAGATCCTCCTTACGGCACTTGTGGGCACGGTGTGTTCAGTCTGTTCTGTTGTTTCTTCCTGCACTTGTTTAGTGTGGCCTCAGGCAGGAGAATTCAGGAAACTCAACTTGTGTTTTTACTCTCTTTAGGTATGAGGAAGAGATCAACCGGCGCACCAGTGCTGAGAACGAGTTTGTGGTGCTTAAGAAGGTGAATCACATACTACAAAGTGATGGTTTGGACACTGGGCTTCGTTGTGCTTGGATGGGCTCCATCCTGAGCCTGTGGAGCTGTAGGATCCGTGGGCTGATGTTTGAAGTCGTTTTTAATTTGCATGGCTGAGTAACACCATCTCAGCTCTCACCCTCAGCACAGGCTGTAATTTCCATGATCCCAAAGGATTTCCAAGAGGAAATGAAACTACTGTCTGTGATCTTTCCTTTAGGATGTGGACAGTGCCTACATGACTAAAGTAGAGTTGGAAGCCAAGGTGGGAGCTCTGACAGATGAAATCAACTTCCTGAGGTGCATCTATGAGGAGGTAAGAGCTTTCCCTACCCATGAGCTGGCTGCAGTTGTAGTGTGGTGGCCAAAGACACTGAGGTGCGACTGGGTGTCCATCGGATTTGGTCTGCAGAGGCTGCTTGGAGCTGCTGCTGCTCTCTGCCCTCCTCAGATGCTCAGGCTGATTCCTGTCTTGGTTGTAGGAGCTGGCTCAGATGCAGACCATCAGCCGGGACCTGTCTGTGGTGGTGTCCATGGACAACAACCGGCACCTGGACCTGGACAGCATCATCGAGGAGGTCAGGCGTCAGTACGAGCAGATCGCCCAGAGCAGCAGAGCTGAAGCTGAGGCTTGGTACCAGAGCCAGGTGAGTTGGAAGCAGGTCAGGAGCCTGGGGGATGGTGAAGGCTGGCAGGTAGTTGATGACAATGGGAGACATCTTCTTGAGCTGGAGCTCATGCAAGGAAGCCTCAAGAGGAACCATGTTGCTCTTGAGGGATGTGACTCACTGTTTTCAACTGTTTTCAACCCCACTTTGGTGCATGGTACAAGCATCCCAATAAAGATGGCCAAAAATGTACCTTAGCCAGAAAACGTGTGTCCAAAGTAGCTCTTCATAAGCCAAGGGATGTTTCTTAGTGTCACTAAGATCTACTTCATAGTTCAAACCGCAGAACTGAGTCTCAGAAGCATCTTCTGCCTCAGTCTGGGTATCCATGACCAATGCAATAGGTCCTTGTAGCAGCACAAGAGCCACGAAACTGTTGACAAACCTTTTGCAGGCATCATTAATGGGTCACTGATGGGTTGCTTTGTCTTTATGCCATCAGTATGAGCAGCTGCAGAGCACTGCTGGAAGGCATGGGGACAGCCTGCGCAACACCAAGATTGAGATCCAGGAGCTGACCAGGAACGTGCAGAGGCTGCGGGCTGAGATTGAGAACGTCAAGAAGCAGGTAGGGGCTCCTCAGCATCACAGTGGGTAGCGGCATCAGGTTGGACCACAAATGACCATGTGTGGGGTAGAAATGGTTTCTTCAAGAGCTCGTTGCTCACTTCATGTAGGTGTTTCCTTTCTTTGTATTGCCTTGATTTCTCCCCTTGGGCTTCAGGGTTGATCACACATAACCACCTGAGAAAGTGCCTGCTTCCTTCCTCAGAACCAGCATCTTCAGGCAGCAATTGCTGAGGCCGAGGAGCGGGGTGAGATGGCCCTGAAAGATGCCAGGATAAAACTGGAGGAGCTGGAGTCTGCTCTGCAGAAGGACAAGGAGGAGCTGGCTCGCTTGCTGAAGGAATACCAGGAGCTGCTCAACATCAAGATCGCACTGGACGTTGAGATTGCCATGTACAGGAAGCTGCTGGAGGGAGAGGAGAACAGGTAAACCCATGGCCTCTGAGGGATATTAAGACACTGTCTGGGATCTGTAGTTAGGGTCTGTGCTGGACACCTTGAGTTTTGATGTTAACGGTGTCATCTCAAACCAACTCTTTGGGTGAGAATGGGCAGATGGGGCAGTTGGAACTGGTTGACATTTTGGGTGGTCAGCACCAATCATAGCCATATCCTGCTCACTGCAGGGGGTAGAGATGCTATTTAATCTCTGTTACCTCAAATATGGAAGAGCCTCATTGTAAAGAGGAAGTTTCAAATCATTCCCTCCCTAAACACTGCAGTGACACCAATGCTGCTGCTAAGGATGAAACAGGAAAATGGTTTGAAGATGAAAGGAGGGTTCTCCCTAACAGTGCCTCTTTTACCTCTTTCCCTCTCAGGCTGTGCAACGATGGCATGTCCAACGTCAATGTCTGTAAGTACCTGCCCTGCTTTCCTTCTGGGGATAGAGCCTGCCCACGGACAACATGTGTGTAACCTGCGCTTCTCTTTGCAGCTGTGATAGGCAGGACCACCATCACCGGAGGCAGAGGAGGAATGGGAGGCGGCTTCGGAGGAGGAATGGGAATGGGAGGAGGGATGGGAATGGGAGGCGGCAGCTGCGGAGCAGGAGGCGGCTTCGGCGGAGGCAGCTTCGGCGGAGGCAGCTTCGGCGGAGGCAGCTTCGGCGGAGGCAGCTGCGGGCTGGGAGGAGGGATGCTCGGCGGCGGCTTCTCCTCCGGCAGCGGGAGGATGTGCGGCTCCGGAGGGGGCAGCTTCAGCTCCGGGGGGGGCTCTTCCTCCGTGCGGAGATGTGTCACGACCACCTCGGTCAAGTCGTCAGGAGTGAAGTTCTGAGCCCCGCGCCGCGCTGGCAGAGGAAAGCAGCGGCTCCCCCGCTCCCCCGGCACCAGCCCAGCCTCCCCGCAGCCAGCCCCCGTGTCCGGCAGCCACACGGACTGTGGCCCTCGCCTGTGCCACCGCCATCCGGCTCCTCCACCCGGGCTGGTGCCTGCGGGGAGCCCCGTGCTGGAGCACCCCCCGGGCAAAGGAAGGTCCCCGGTCCGGAGGAGGGGGGGCTGTGCCTGTGCTGCTGGGCTGCACAGGGCTGGCTGCCGCTGGCAAGCGTGTAGAAAGCTCCCTCTTGCTCCTCTTCCTCCATGGCCGTGTCCCCCGGGTGCTTCTGCATGTGGTGCATCCACTGCTTCCATTCACCAGCCTTTGGGTAGGCGTGGGGCAAGCTGTGGCTTGCGTTCCCCTTCTCCTTACTGACCCAGTCACAGCTCTCACACACACATGGACTTTTCCTCAGGAGAACAAAGCTTGCTCCCAGCGCCAGCCCCTGTGGCATGGGGCGAGATGCACTGTCACCACTTCCCTTCCTCTCCTGTCTGTGGTCAGCCCTACTTCCCAATAAATCGCATAGAACATTTACTATGTCTTCGTGTTGTTGCATTGGAAGCCTCTTCTAAGCAAGGTGGTGTTTGATATTGGGAGGGCTGGGCTGATGGGTTGTGACTGTGCTTTGAGGGAAGTGAATGGGTGTGGGAATGGAGCTGGGCAAGTGTCATGGGTTCAGCAGCAGCAGTCATTTTTCTCCTCCTTGGTAGCTGGTGTAGCGCTGTGTTTTTGATTTTGGGCCTGGGAACAGCGCTGATAACACCAGTGTTTCGGTTACTGCTTGGTAATGTTTTGGTCTGGCCAAGGACTTTCTGAGTTTCATGCTCTGCCAGGGAGGAGGGGATCCGGGAGGAAGCAGAGACAGGACACCTGACCCAAACTGACCAAAGGGGTTATTCCATACCACAGCACATCATGCCCAGGATGTAAAGACGGAGAGCAGAGACCCGGAAGGGTGGGGGGTGTACTGCGTGCTCAGGCTTGGTATTAGGTGGTGAGAAATTGTATTCTTTCCTTGTATTTCTCTTTTCATTATTATTATTGGTGGTAGCAGTAGTGATTTGTGTTATACTTTAGTTACTGAACTGTTCTTATCTCAACCTGTGGGAGTTGCATTCTTTTCGATTCTCCTTCCCATCCCTCCGGGAGCGGGGGGAAGAAAGAGGGGGAAGTGAGTGAGAGAGAGAGTCTGCATGAGTTAGTCTTAAACCACGACAGCAAGTGTCCAAGCATGGGCGCCTCTTGACTCTTGTTGGTCATTGTAGCGCCCGTATCTGGAATGATGGTTTCTGGGTGCTCAGGTCACACAATGTGTGCAAATTCAGCTGAGGCAAGAGCTGAGGTCCTGGAATTATTTGTACCAACCCAACCAATTGAGCACCCTTGTGGCATCCCTTCTGATCGTCTCCAGGAGGGTTTGATTCTGATACGTGTTATGGGAAGGAGATGGTCATGGTCATCTACTGCTGGTGAACAAGGGGCTGTGGTTGCTGCACAGCTCCTGGCACCCGGTGCTTGGGAACCACAACCTCACCCTCCCCTTCACTGACCACCAGTAGGAGCATGAAGAGCTCCAAAGACGTGACTCACCCAACAACGTGGGTGCAGGTTCCCATTGGCTCCCTCAATAGCCCATTCATTCCCCAGTGTCCCTTCTTTACAAGTGGGAGGGATCTGCTGGAGCTCGAGGAGGGGGAATGGGAGAAGAGAGCCGGTGTGCTTGATCTGAGCTGGGCTCCCACTCCTCCACCACAAGAAGAGATCAAAGAGGCAGAAACTGCTTTCAGTGATGCTTCAGGAGTCCCACAACCACCCGCTGGGAACTGCCAGTCCAGAGGAGGCCACGAGGATGCTCAGGGCCTGGAGCACCTCAGTATGAAGCCAGGCTGAGAACAGTGGGGCTGTTCAGCCTGGAGGAGAGAAGCTGTGTGGAGACCTCATAGCAGCTTCCAGTGTCTGAAGGGGGCTACAAGGATCCTGGAAAGGGACCTTCATCAGGGACTGGAGCGCTAGGATAAGGTGGGATGGGTTCAGAGTGGAACAGGAAAGTTCAGGTTGGAGATAAGGGAGAAGCTCTTCTCTGTGAGGGTGCTGAGGCACTGGCACAGGGTGCCCAGAGCAGCTGTGGCTGCCCCTTCCCTGGCAGTGTTCAAGGCCAGATTGGACACAGGGGCTTGGAGCACCCTGCTCCAGTGGAAGGTGTCCCTGCCCATGGCAGTCGTTGGGGCTGGGTGGGCTTCAAGGTCCCTTCAGCCCAAACCATTCCCCAGTTCTATGATTCTATGAATATGTTCCTTCTCTGAAACACGGCGTTGTAGGCGTTGTTGTGAGGAATCATTGCAACACCCTCGTCTGTGCTGCCTGCAGCTCTTTGCTGTGTGAGAGCCGAAGCTGCAGCCTGGCTTGGGCTCCATCCGTGCTTTCTGCAGAGTTCACACTATGCCTGTGTTGATGATTTTACTCTGGACAAGCCCTTGTGTAAGAGATGTGAAGGAACGGTGGGAGCCCAGCTGGGTGTTCAGTCTGCTGGAGGAGGCTGAAGTGACTCCAGGTTTGGTGTAATCTTCCCATCTTGTCTGAAGACGTCAGAGTGACTCAATCTGGGCGTCTTATCTCTATGTGCTCGCTGTGGTCAGCAGCCAGGCATTTGGCTGACTTAACAGATCTTCCTCCTCATGGTGGAGCCTCCAAGTGGGATGTTCCAATCAAGTGGTGTTGCCTGCTGAGAAAGGCAGCTACGGTGTGTGTGGCAATCTGGAGGGAGGCCCTGGGAAGAGATGATCTGGTTTATTGTGTGCAAAAATGGAGGTGTCTTCCACCCTACACCTCTCTGGGAGTGCTCATCATGAGCAAGTGCACTGGGCTGCAGAAGGGTCTGGAGGACTTGACTCTGTGTCTTGGGGAAAACAACCAGGAAATAAGACCCTCTCCATTCCATAGAATCATGGAAGCAGAGATTGGTTTGGGTTGGAAGGTCCTTAAAGCCCATCCACCTACAACCCCTGCCACGGGCAGGGACACCTTCCACTACAGCACGTTGCTCCAAGCCCCTGTGTCCAATTTGGCCTTGAGCACTGCCAGGGATGGGGCAGCCACAGCTCCTCTGGGCACCCTGTTCTAATTCCAGCTGCTAGGAAGGGAAGGTGTCCCCTTGCTGTAGAAATTACTGCCTATGCTCCAGCTGCAGCCACACATCTGGATAACCATTGGCTTGTGTCCCCCTCAATGACAGGGTCACCCTTGGCCAACCGTGACTTGGGTCCCTCAAGGGTCATGTTCTCCCCCACCCCACCCCAATGCTGTGCATGAGCTGTGGTGTTCAGCAGCCTTGGTCTCAGCAGCAGCCAACAGCATTTTGGTTCTGGTTCCTCCCGGAAGTGATTCTCTGGGCTGGTGTTGAAAGGCTCTGAAGTGTCTGAGGCTGCCGGGTGGCCCCTCAGGATACTTGTAAACGGTGTTTAGGTGCGCTAAGTCTTATGTGTGGTTGTGAACATTCTGTACGGATGCACATGTTCGTCCATCTGTCCACAGGTCTTTGGAATGAACTTACGTATTTCATTTTTAACCTGCCAGAGTGGAGATTGAGATGAGCTCTTAGGCACAAGTTCTTCCCTGGGAGGGTGCTGAGGCGCTGGCACAGGGTGCCCAGAGAAGCTGTGGCTGCCCCATCCCTGCAGTGTTCAAGGCCAGGTTGGACACAGGGGCTTGGAGCACCCTGCTCCAGTGGAAGTGTCCCTGCTCATGGCAGGGGTTGGAGCTGGAGGAGCTTTAAGGTCCCTTCCAACCCAAACCAGTCTGTGCTTTCATGATTCTAAATCCATGTTCATCACTGTTTCAAGCCTTTGAAAGGGCTCTAGTGTCTATTTTCTCTGTTCCTTTTTATTACATGTGCTGGGTATTATCTAGAGAAAACCTATATGTGTATTTGATCAATAATATCCAGAGAGGTAAGACCCTGTAGGTGCCTTTTAAGTAGCATTTACAGATCCCAGTTTCCTTTTAACCAGCACCTATAATCTCAGTTCTTCAGAACATGCCCATCACTGTCAGCTTTTATTTGCTCTCATAATCTGGAACCTTATGAGCAATTACTTAAAATGCCAATTACATGCAATCAGAAACCACGATTCTTTATTTCAGAGGCATCCCACAAGCCCATTTCTACAATACATTCCTTTCCCAACTCCATATTTGAAATCAAGAGGATCTACTGTGCCTTAGAAGTTGTAACAGCTCCGTTTCTCACCTGGTTTTCCCACTTCTGTTGTCTCACCTTTGGAGATAACCAGGTAAACAAGAGGTCATAGCACTGATCCGAGCTGTAGGATCCCCTCACCACCTCCAAGTGTTCATCATCATCACTCCACTTCTAAAGGACTTGTCTGTCTGTCCCCAGTCACTGTTACTGAAGCATCTGCCCAATGTCCCTCTGTTCTTGCACAGGTCATCATGCCCTGTCACCCTCAGAAGAGCTTAGGGAAGGAACACAATGATCCAAGCTGTTGTGCTCACTCTGCCCCAGCATCATCCGAGGTCCCGGTGAGTTGTCACAGATCTGGGGAGATACCCTTGGAGGGAATTTAATCCCTGGGTTGAGGACACTCCCATTCCGAGCGCGACCAAGGAGATGTTTTCCCTTTGCAGCAGGAGAATCTGCTGAGTCTCCTCAAAATTCGGTGTCATGAGTTCCCATTCACGATTGGGAAACGTCTAAAATGCCAAAGGCAACTTGACATATAAAAAGGGGATTTAGGGTGTGTGTGAGGAATTGTGAAAGCTAATATTATAGCTGGGATGTCATCAAAACTGCTGCTTTCCATGGAGCTTTGATTGGGAAGATCTGTATCTGGAATGATTGGGAACTACTAATAAAGGCTGGAAGCCCAAGAAGGGGCTGCAGGGAAGTGTGTTATTGTACAAGGTGATTGTCAAGATGTTATAAAGATATGAGAGTCCACTTAGTCACTGTGACCGGTTCCAATGTTCCTGTTCTTTTACTCCCTTCTCTATTGCAGGGTGTGTTTCTAGGCAGGCCCAAATATGGCAAAGCTCAACTGGGAATCTGTCAACAGCCCCGTGCTGATGAACATAATAAATCGGGTTCTACCTTCACGCCCATGCGGCCCCAGCCCACCTCCAGGAGGGGATAAAAGGGAATGCCTGGAGCTGTGGAGCCAGAGAAGACTGTGCACACTTCTCTCTGCACTCATCCCGCAGCAGCACAGCCCCCTTGGATCTTCTGCTCCTCTTGGTTTTGACTCCGCTTGGAAGAACCGGCCATGTCTCGGCAGTCTGTCTGCAGAAGCTTTGGAGGCGGGAGTAGAAGGGGCTACAGCTCTTGCTCTGCCATCGGTGGTGGCTTTGGCGGAGGTGGCGGCAGAAGCAGGATCAGCTACAGCTCATACTCCTCATCCAGGGGAGGTGGAGGAGGTGGACAATGTGGAGGGTATAGCAGCAGGAGCCTCCATAACATAGGTGGCAGCAGAAGAATTGCTATAGGTGGATGCTACGGTGGTGGAGGATACGGAGGCAGAATGGGTGGCTTTGGTGGACCCTGTGGAGGAGGAATGGGTGGCTTTGGTGGAGGCATGGGTGGCTTTGGTGGTGGAATGGGTGGTGGAGGAATGGGTGGCTTTGGTGGTGGAGGAATGGGTGGCTTTGGTGGAGGAATGGGTGGTGGCGGAATGGGTGGCTTTGGTGGCCCTGGCTTTCCTGGAGGCATCCAGCCGGTGCAAGTTGACTCAAGCCTCCTGCGGCCGGTCCATGTTGAGATTGACCCCCAAATCCAGCAAGTGAAAAACCAGGAGAAGGAGCAGATCAAGTCTCTTAACAATCAGTTTGCCTCCTTCATTGACAAGGTGAGAGTGTAGGACCGGGCTTGCTCAGAGGTGGGAATGCTGAATGACTTCCCTCAGGTATGGAAAGGGAACTTTTCTTTCATCCCAACAAAGGCTTGTGGGAGTTTGCCTTAGCAGCAAGCTGTTTAGTAGCATCTTACTAAGTAGTAGGGAACAATGGGCAAGGTTTGCGCATTCATAGAGGATGAAAGGGAACATCTGTAGGACATTGCGTGATTCTCCTGCCTTGTCATCTCTTCAGCCTAATTTCTAGTGATTCAGGGTAAAGCCATCCTCATGCATTCAGTTGTCCAAAGAGTTCTCACGATTGGGCTTCTCCTTCTGATGAAGTTTTCTTTTTGGGGACCTGGTTCTATGAACTTCAGAGTCCCAAACACCTTTCCAACACTCTTGGACTGTATTCATTCCAAAAAGGAGCCAAAGAAATGCAAAATTCCCTGTAAATGAATATTTAGATAAAAGATGTACTAATTTTCTTGACAGCTCAGAGATGACAGCGTTGTCCAAATGGATGCTATGGGAAATAGGGATGCTTCCATTGGCAACAACATTTTGTCCCAAAGTTCAGAGTGACTCAGAGTTTAATAATATTTGTCATGGCCTTAGGAGCTGAATGTGTAAATAAGGCGTAATTGGGGATTTGGGAAGTGATTCACTTGGCCTCCAACATCATCAGGAGGTTTGAGTTGTGTGGTGTTCCTCACACATCCCTTGGTGGGCTTTCAGGTCCGCTTCCTGGAGCAACAGAACAAGGTCCTGGCCACCAAATGGGAGCTGCTCCAGCAGCAAGGGCCATCAGGGCCAAGGAAGAACCTCGATGCCATCTTTGAAAACTACATCCAGAGCCTGAGGAGGCAGCTGGATTCCATCCTGGGACAGAGGGGTCAGCTCGAGTCGGAGCTGCAGAACATGCGGCAGTACGTGGAGGAGTACAAGACCAAGTAAGTGCCCTGGCAGGCTCAGGAAGGAGCGAGCAGCAGCCTGGAGGGCAGAGCGTGGGCATTCCCACAGGCTTCCCATTGCTGAGGAGCTCTGCAGAAATGGGGCTGAGGGAAGAGGGGTTCTGTGGTTGACCCATGAACAAGACCAAGAGATTCATCCGGCCCTGTCCCCTTCTACAGGTATGAAGAAGAAATCAACAGGCGCACTGCTGCTGAGAACGAGTTTGTGGTGCTCAAGAAGGTGAGTGACAGGGGCACCAGGACAGGAGGCTGCAAAGATGTTGGAAGGGGGAAGCAACAAGATAGGCAGCTCCCAAAACGAGCATTGGTGGCAACAGCTTTTCTGGGGTGGGATGAAGCTGATGTCTATCTGTGTGGTCTTTCCTTTAGGATGTGGACAATGCCTACATGACTAAAGTAGAGTTGGAAGCCAAGGTGGGAGCTCTGACAGATGAAATCAACTTCCTGAGATACATCTATGAGGAGGTAAGAGCTCTCTCTTCCCCTGGGCTGGCTGGAGTTTTAATAAGGTGTGTGATGGCCAAAGACACCGTGATTTGACAGGGTGTCCATGGGGATTTGGACTTGAGAGTCAATTGGGCTGCCTGTCTTGGTTGCAGGAACTGTCTCAGATGCAGACCATCAGCCGGGACCTGTCTGTGGTGGTGTCCATGGACAATAGCAGGAACCTGGATATGGACAGCATCATCGAGGAGGTCAGACGTCAGTACGAGCAGATTGCCCAGAGCAGCAGAGCTGAAGCTGAGGCTTGGTACCAGAGCAGGGTGAGTTGGGAGCACTTCAAGGCTCCTGGAACAGTTTCTGCTATTGAATGCAGAGCAGAGGAACCACTTGAGTTCTTGGTGTCACTGATGGCTTTCTTTTCTCTGTGCCATCAGTATGAAGAGCTGCAGAACACTGCTGGAAGGCATGGGGACAGCCTGCGCAACACCAAGATTGAGATCCAGGAGCTGACCAGGAACGTGCAGAGGCTGCGGGCTGAGATTGAGAACGTCAAGAAGCAGGTAGGGGTTCCTCAGCATCACAGTGGTGAGCCAAGGACAGTGTGAGGGAAACGTAGTCATTGGAACTCGGTTCCTTTGGAGCAGATTGATGGTTCCTGCCTGGTTCCATCCAGTTTGTGCCCTGAGGCTTCTCCAGTGGAGGGTGTGCAGATGGGCACTGAGAAACTGCTCTTCTCTTTGCTTAATCAGAACCAGCAGCTTCAGGCAGCAATTGCTGAGGCTGAGGAACGGGGTGAGATGGCCCTGAAGGATGCCAGGAGGAAACTGGAAGAGCTGGAAGCTGCCCTGGGCAAAGACAAGGAGGAGCTGGCTCGCTTGCTGAAGGAGTACCAGGAGCTGCTCAATGTCAAGATTGCCCTGGATGTTGAGATTGCCATGTACAGGAAGCTGCTGGAGGGAGAGGAGAACAGGTACCTCTCACTTGTGTCTATTTGGCTAAACTGTTGGCTGTGCTAAAACCTTTATCTGAAGGTAAATTCCATATCATTGGTGCTCTAATCCTTAGTCTGAAGTATGTTCTACATATTTCTCATGGGAATGTTAAGCTCAAACCTGCTCATTTGCTTTAAAGAATAACTGGGAAATGTAGAAAAGTCGGGAATTTCCACCTGGTAGAAAGTGAGAAATTCTCAGCTAAAGAAATGTGCATTTCCCAGAGGAATAACTGCTCCTGTTCTCCCTCGCAGGCTGTGCAACGATGGCATGTCCAACGTCAATGTCTGTAAGTGTCTGCCTCTGTTTCCTTGACTAGGGCCAGTAGCCCATGTCCTTTGGAGGTACCATGGACGTGTGTGCAACCTGTGCTTCTCTTGCAGCGGTGGTAGGCAGGACCACCATCACCGGAGGCAGAGGAGGAATGGGAGGCGGCTTCGGAGGAATGGGAGGCGGCTTCGGAGGAGGCAGCGGCATGGGAGGAGGCTTCGGAGGCGGCAGCTGCGGCATTGGAGGAGGGATGGGAATGGGAGGCGGCTCCTGCGGAGCAGGAGGCAGCTTCGGCGGAGGCAGCTGCGGGCTGGGAGGAGGGATGCTCGGCGGCGGCTTCTCCTCCGGCAGCGGGAGGATGTGCGGCTCCGGAGGGGGCAGCTTCAGCTCCGGGGGGGGCTCTTCCTCCGTGCGGAGATGTGTCACGACCACCTCGGTCAAGTCGTCAGGAGTGAAGTTCTGAGCCCCGCGCCGCGCTGGCAGAGGAAAGCAGCGGCTCCCCCGCTCCCCCGGCACCAGCCCAGCCTCCCCGCAGCCAGCCCCCGTGTCCGGCAGCCACACGGACTGTGGCCCTCGCCTGTGCCACCGCCATCCGGCTCCTCCACCCGGGCTGGTGCCTGCGGGGAGCCCCGTGCTGGAGCACCCCCCGGGCAAAGGAAGGTCCCCGGTCCGGAGGAGGGGGGGCTGTGCCTGTGCTGCTGGGCTGCACAGGGCTGGCTGCCGCTGGCAAGCGTGTAGAAAGCTCCTTCTTGCTCCTCTTCCTCCATGGCCGTGTCCCCCGGGTGCCTCTGCATGTGATGCATCCACCGCTTCCATTCACCAGCCTTTGGGTAGGCGTGGGGCAAGCTGTGGCTTGCATTCCCCTTCTCCTTGTTCTCCGTGACACCCAGTCAGATGTATACTCTTTGTCAGGAGACCAAAGCTTGTTCCCAATGCCTTGTGACCTGGGGCGAGATGTGCTGTCCCCACTTCCCTTCCTCTCTTGTCTGGTCAACCCTACTCCCTTGGGATGTTGCCATTCCCAATAAATTGCAGAGAACATTCACTGTGCCTTTGTGTCGTTGCATTGGGAAGGTTTGGGTTGTTCTGCTCAACGTGTTGTGACTGTGCTTTGAGGGAAGTGGATGGGTGTGGGAATGGAGCCAGGCAAGTGATGCCTCTTGACTCTGGTCAGTCAATGCAGTGCCTGTGAGCACAAGTCCTTACTGGAATGGTGGGTTCTGGGTGCTCAGGTCACACAATGTCAGTAAGTGTGAGCTGGCCAGGGCAATGGGAGCCCAAACAGGCAGAATTAAAGAGGCTGCTGAAGGTTTGGGCCGGTCCTGATAGAGCCGCATCCTTGGAATACTGTAGTCATTTCCACAGTGGATGTCCCCATCTGTAGTGTCTGGAAACCTTCAGCACTGAGGGGTCCAACACCCACTGGACCAATGAGTCCCCAGTATTTAGGGATCAGCCTTTATCCAGACTAATCCCCTCAAGGCCCTTTTCCCCATGTCGAGTCTTACCAGAGTGGTGTGTTCAAACCCTGCTGCTGCTCTAGGAAAGCGGCTTGATCCATCTCCGTCTTGGATTTCAGACTTTTAGCACAGGAAGAACCAGTGCTGGAATCACCACCACAAAGTTATGGGACCTGTGCAGGAACGCTGCCAGCGCAGGGTGGCAAAACCAATAGAAACACAAACATGTTGATTGATGATGGAGATCAGCAGCAGGGTGGGTACAGGAATCAAATCAATAATGCACTGTTGTCAGCTCATCTGAGTTTCCTGCCTCCGAGTGGACTTTGCTTTGTGGTAGGGGAAGGTGGTAATCGAAGGAGTCTTGTGGTCAGCGGTGGTGGGGCAGGTTTGGAGCTGCCTGGGAGCATGGGTAGGAGTGTTGGCCAAGCACCTACTGCTGGTGAACAAGGGGCTGTGGCTGCTGCACAGCTCCTGGCACCCGGTGCTTGGGAACCACAACCTCACCCTCCCCTTCACTGACCACCAGTAGGAGCATGAAGAGCTCCAAAGACGTGACCCCCAACAACGTGGGTGCAGGTTCCCATTGGCTCCCTCAATAGCCCATTCATTCCCCAGTGTCCCTTCTTCACAAGTGGGAGGGATCTGCTGTAGCTCGAGGAGGGGCAACGGGAGAAGAGAGCCGGTGTGTTTGATCTGAGCTGGGCTCCCACTCCTCCACCACAAGAAGAGATCAAAGAGGCAGAAACTGCTTTCAGTGATGCTTCAGGAGTCCCACAACCACCCGCTGGGAGCTGCCGGTGTCCCCACAGCGGGTCAGGAAGCTGCAGACCCAGGAGAGGTGCAGGAAAGGCAGTGAGGAACGGTGTGAGGACCCTTGGAAGAGGCACTTCTCCTCCCTTGGAAGCCCATCAGAAGTGGCTGGAGCTGGGAACGTGCCCGGGTTTGGCCGAAACAGAACGCGATGCCTCTGAGAAGCTGGGGCTGAGCCAGGAGCACTTTAGGGTTTGGCTTGGGGCAAGAGTCACCTATTTTTGTTCTTAAGTTTAAGACTCTGTTTCTTCTCAGCTTTATAATCTGAAACACGGCGTTGTAGGCATTGTTGTGAGGAATCATTGCAACACCCTCGTCTGTGCTGCCTGCAGCTCTTTGCTGTGTGAGAGCCGAAGCTGCAGCCTGGCTTGGGCTCCATGCACGCTTTCTGCAGTGTTCACACTTTGCGTGGTGCGGATGATTGTGCTGTGCACAGCTCCTTGCGAAAGAGATCTGAAGGCACAGCGGGAGCCTGGGCTGTCTATCAAGTTTTACCTGGAGGAGGCTGAAGTGACTCCAGGTTTGGTGTAATCTTCCCATCTTGTCTGAAGACGTCAGAGTGACTCAATCTGGGCGTCTTATCTCTATGTGCTCGCTGTGGTCAGCAGCCAGGCATTTGGCTGACTTAACAGATCTTCCTCCTCATGGTGGAGCCTCCAAGTGGGATGTTCCAACCAAGTCGTGTTGCCTGCTGAGAAAGGCAGCTACAGTGTGTGTGGCAATCTGGAGGGAGGCCCTGGGAAGAGATGATCTGGTTTATTGTGTGCAAAAATGGAGGTGTCTTCCACCCTACACCTCTCTGGGAGTGCTCATCATGAGCAAGTGCACTGGGCTGCAGAAGGATCTGGAGGACTTGACTCTGTGTCTTGGGGAGAACAACCAGGAAATAAGACCCTCTCCATTCCATAGAATCATGAAAGCACAGATCAGTTTGGGTTGGAAGGACCTTAAATGTCATCCAGTTCCAACCCCTGCCACAATGGGGCAGCCACAGCTTCTCTGGGCACCCTGTTCTAATTCCAGCTGCTTTAGGAAGGGAAGGTTCCCCCAGCTCCCTGCTGTAGGAATCACTGCCCATGTTCCAGCTGCAGCCTGTCACCACACACATCTGGATGACCCTTGGCTTATGTTCCCCCCTTAGGTGTAGGCTCACCCTTGGCCAACCGTGACTTGGGTCCCTCAAGGGTCATGTTCTCCCCTACCCCACCCCAATGCTATGCATGAGCTGTGGTGTTCAGCAGCCTTGGTCTCAGCAGCAGCCAACGGCATTTTGGTTCTGGTTCCTCTTGTGGCTTTTGGAAGTGATTCTCTGGGCTGGTGTTGAAAGGCTCTGAAGTGTCTGAGGCTGCCGGGTGGCCCCTTGGGATACTTCAAACAGCGTTTAGGGTGCCAGTCTTACGTGTGATGGCTAAAATTTATACTTAGATGAGTATTGTGCTTTGGAAGCCAACAGGCGATATAAGAGAGGGGAGCTGAAATGGGTGGAAAGCTTTAAAATCTACTTCCTTTGACTTTAGTTGATGATTTGTGGAAGGAAGCCTAGGAATATATTGTGTTTTCTTCTTAAATTTCATGAGTACATTTATCACATCTATTTGATTAATGAGACCCAGAAGATCTCTGCAGGATGCCCTTCAGGTAAACCTCCCACTTCAGAGCCACAGTGCTTGTGCTCGAGATTCAACGTTGCTCTTCTCTAGTTTGAAGCCAGCGCTGTTGTCTTAACCCCCCAGGTTTCTGAACTGAATTTGGGCACCACCCTTCCAACCCCACCCGAATTTGCTGTGGTCAAAGCTGGGGGCAAAGATGCCATTCCTCCCAAGGCACACTTCATAAACAGCAATACCTGAACTGTTACTGCTTAAGAAAGAGAAGTTCTACCCTTAAGGAGAGTACTCAGTTACTACTTATGAAAGTGTTAAGAGCTCTACGTCATGGTTACCCCTTATTTCTAACTGGTCAATACGATGAACTCAGCTGCATCGTTTGCCTACCAAATCAAGTAAAAAGACATCATTTTAAGAAGCCACTGTCACCTCTGCCTGCAGTTCTCTGCTATATTCCTTCAGTCATCATTACCACATCTAGTGCCTGAAGCGTCCTTTCCATCCTCTGCAGGTTCAGCAATCCCTGTGGCCATCAGAAATGCACAAGGAAGGAGCTTGGACATCCTGGTTCTCCTGCTCATTCCACTCTGGTGCTCCGAGTCTCAGTACTTGGGTAGCTCAGACTCTGGGAGACACATTTTGCAGGAACGTGCCCTGGAAGAAGGCACTCCCATCCCAAGTGATGCTCTTAGGAAAGGAACCAAGCACCTCCTTTCTGGATAAAAGAGAAATGCTGACCGTTGTTAAATGTTAATGTGTGGTGGTTTTGCTCTGCACAGGGAAACTGCCTCTTGGAAAGCCATCGGCAATTTTCCACTTAAGCAGAAGATTTGGGGTGTGCTTGGGGGAGTTGTGAAAGCCTCATCCTAGTTGGTTTGCACCAAAAAGCTGGTCTGACACTAAGCGTCAGGGCAAAAGATCCAGCTCCAGACAAACTGCAAAATCATTAAGAACAGGTAGAAAGGTGGGAGGAGGTAAGAACATGACTACATCCCCGTAAAACAGAGTTTTCCTGATGCCATAAAGATATAAGAGTCCACTTACTCACTGAGACCTGTTCCAATGCTCTTGCTCTTTTATTCTCTTCTGCATTGCAAAGCGTATTTCTGGGTGGAGTCAACAATTTGGCAAAAATCTGTTAACCGCACCAAGCTGATGAAGACAGTAAATTTGTTTCCTCTTCACGCCCTTGTAGACCCAGCCCACCTTGAGGAACAGATAAAAGGGAATGCCTGGAGCTGTGGAGCCAGAGAAGACTGTGCACACTTCTCTCCGCACTCATCCCGCAGCAGCACAGCTCCCTTGGTCCTTCAGCTCTCTTCGACTCCACTTGAAAGAACCGGCCATGTCTCGGCAGTCAACCTGCAGAAGCTTTGGAGGCGGAAGCAAAAGGGGATTCAGCTCTTGCTCTGCCATCGGTGGTGGCTTTGGAGGATGTGGGGGCAGAAGCAGGATCAGCTATAGCTCGTTCTCCACATCCAGGGGATTTGGAGGCAATGGACGTTGTGCAGGTTTTAGCAGCAGGAGCCTCCATAACATGGGTGGCAACGGAAGGATTTCCATGGGTGGCTCTTTTGGCGGTGGATATGGATGTAGAATTGGTGGCTTTGGTGGAGGCTTTGGAGGAGGATTTGGCGGCATTGGAGGAGGTATCATTGGTGGAGGAATAGGTGGCTTTGGTGGTCCTGTGAGAGGTGGTCCTGGGTTCCCTGGAGGCATCCAACCGGTGCAGGTTGACCCAACCCTCCTGCGGCCGGTCCATGTTGATATTGACCCTCAGATCCAACAAGTGAAGTGCCAGGAGAAGGAGCAGATCAAGACTCTTAACAATCAGTTTGCCTCTTTCATTGACAAGGTGAGAGGCTGGAACTGTGTTTGCTTGGGAATGGGGACTCTGAGGAACTTTCCTGTGCTGTGGAGAGGGGAATACTGTCCTTCACAGCTCAGTGTGGGCAGCTCTGGAGGGCTGGTGGTGTTTGAACTGAGTCTTCCTAAGGCAACGTAATAACTTTCCATCCACAGAGAAAACAAAGGACTTTCTCTGGGTTTGGTTGATCCAACATCTTCCTTTGCTTTTCTCTTGTGTTCTTTGAAGCCAAAAGTGGTCGTGATACACTCAGTTATCCTTTAAGTCCATCCTTTTTAAGGATTTGTTCTTCTTGAGGGACTTGGAATGTCAGAATGAGCTTTGAGTTCATTCCTGGCTGTTCTTTACTTCACTTCAAGTACAGTTGAGTACTCTTTAGAGTTCCTGCCCTGGCAGAACATCGGTTGCAAACGTGCTTCAGAGTTGTTTAAATGCCTGACAAAAGTATTGAATTCCTCTCGTATCTGCTAAGAGGAATGTTTTCCACTATTGAGATCCTGGTGTGGGATTTCATTCACTGGAAGGCAAAAATGATGATCTGATGTTTCTGGAAATTAATTCCAGATCAGAATTTGCAATTGGAAATGACAAAACTGTGAAACTGGAATGGGATGTTCCAATAATGAACCAAAGTAGAGCAGAAATGAAGGAGAAAAGAGGAGAAAATCAAGGATAGTTGATAAAAGGAGAAAGAAAGGAGGAATCTTCCTCTTGGAAAGTGGCTTTTAACCAGCTGTAGTCATAGTGGGGATCTGGGAAGTGACTCCCTTGGTCTCCCATATCATCAGGAGGTTTGAGTTGTGTGATAGTCCCCATGTGAATCTCACACATCCCTTGGTGGGCTTTCAGGTCCGCTTCCTGGAGCAACAGAACAAGGTCCTGGCCACCAAATGGGAGCTGCTCCAGCAGCAAGGGCCAATGGGCCCAAGGAAGAACCTCGATGTCATCTTTGAAAACTACATCCAGAACCTGAGGAGGAGGCTGGAGTCCCTCCTGGGACAGAGGGGGCAGCTCGAGTCGGAGCTGCAGAACATGCGGCAGTACGTGGAGGAGTACAAGACCAAGTAAGTGCCCTGGCAGGCTCAGGAAGGAGCGAGCAGCAGCCTGGAGGGCAGAGCGTGGGCATTCCCACAGGCTTCCACTGCTGAGGAGCTCTGCAGAAATGGGGCTGAGGGAAGAGGGGTTCTGTGGTTGACTGATGAATCCAAGAGACTTATAGACTGGTTTGGGATGGAAGGGTCCATAAAACTCATCTAGTTTCAAGCCTCTGCCATGGGCACGAACACTTTCCACTAGAGCAGGTTGTTCATGTGGTCTTGTCCTCTTCAACAGGTATGAAGAAGAAATCAATAGGCGTACTGCTGCTGAGAATGAGTTTGTGGTGCTCAAAAAGGTGAGTGACAGAGGCATAGTTGAGGAAGCTGCAAAGATATTGGAAGGGGAAGGCAACAGGATGATGCTGGGGTGGAAGGAAGCTGATGTCTATCTGTGTGGTCTTTCCTTTAGGATGTGGACTGCGCCTACATGACTAAAGTAGAGTTGGAAGCCAAGGTGGGAGCTCTGACAGATGAAATCAGCTTCCTGAGGTGCATCTATGAGGAGGTAAGAGCTTTCCCTACCCATGAGCTGGCTGCAGTTGTAATGTGGTGGCCAAAGACACTGAGGTGCGACTGGGTGTCCATTGGATTTGGTCTGCAGAGGCTGCTTGGAGCTGCTGCTCTCTGCCCTCCTCAGATGCTCAGGCTGACTCCTGTCTTGGTTGTAGGAGCTGGCTCAGATGCAGACCATCAGCCGGGACCTGTCTGTGGTGGTGTCCATGGACAACAACCGGCATCTGGACTTGGACAGCATCATCGAGGAGGTCAGACGTCAGTACGAGCAGATCGCCCAGAACAGCAGAGCTGAAGCTGAGGCTTGGTACCAGAGCAGGGTGAGTTGGGAGCACTTCAAGGCTCCTGGAACAGTTTCTGCTATTGGATGCAGAGCAGAGGAACCACTTGAGTTCTTGGTGTCACTGATGGCTTTCTTTTCACTGTGCCATCAGTATGAAGAGCTGCAGAACACTGCTGGAAGGCATGGGGACAGCCTGCGCAACACCAAGATTGAGATCCAGGAGCTGACCAGGAACGTGCAGAGGCTGCGGGCTGAGATTGAGAACGTCAAGAAGCAGGTAGGGGTTCCTCAGCATCACAGTGGTGAGCCAAGGACAGTGTGAGGGAAACGTAGTCATTGGAACTCGGTTCCTTTGGAGCAGATTGATGGTTCCTGCCTGGTTCCATCCAGTTTGTGCCCTGAGGCTTCTCCAGTGGAGGGTGTGCAGAAGGGCACTGAGAAACTGCTCTTCTTTCTCTCAGAACCACCAGCTGCAATCAGCAATTGCTGAGGCTGAGGAACGGGGTGAGATGGCCCTGAAGGATGCCAGGAGAAAACTGGAAGAGCTGGAATGTGCCCTGAGCAAAGACAAGGAGGAGCTGGCTCGCTTGCTGAAGGAGTACCAGGAGCTGCTCAACATCAAGATTGCCCTGGATGTTGAGATTGCCATGTACAGGAAGCTGCTGGAGGGAGAGGAGAACAGGTAAGAACTCCTGTCATGTTGTCCTGGCTGAGGTACTCTCTGGGACAGGCTGAGGTTTCACCATTTCTTATACCCCATTTAATCTTGGAATCTTCCATTTTTTCCTCAAGTTTTTAAGCCCAAAATAGCAAGAAGGTCCCCACAGGGAATGTTCCTCAGTGGTTCTGGTTATGTTAAATCAACAGGAGATAAAAGGAGCACTTGGAGGTTGTACGGAGCTGAGCTGCTGCCTATTAGTTCATATTAACAACTTGTGTTCTTTTCCCTATACAGGCTCTGCTTCGATAACCCATCCAACGTCAATGTCTGTAAGTATCTGTCCATCTTCTATTCTGCAGAATGGCTTTTACCTGGGTTTCATGAGGGGTCACTTGATGTTCACTGAGCCTGTCCTTGTCTTACAGCTGTGGTAGGCAAAGGCTCTGTGGTTGGAGGCAGACCCTGTGGCTTTGGCCCCAGCAATGGCTTGGGAGGAGGAGTGTGTGTGGTTGGAGCACCAAACATCATCGGAGGCAACTGTGGCTTGGGAGGAGCAATAATCACCAGCGGCTTCTCCTCTGGAAGCGGGAGGATTTGCACCCCTGGAGGTGGCAACTTCATGGCCGGGGGTGGATCCTCCTCGGTGCGGAGATGCGTCACCACCACAACAGTCAAATCCTCGGGTGTAAAATACTGAGCCCTGACCTCAGTCCCACCAAGGAAAGCAGCGCCGTCCCCCCCCTCCAGCCTGCAGCACAGCCCCTGCCACCCTCATCGGTGTCTAGCAACGGAATGAACTGTTTCCCCTATAGCTCAGAGCCTCCTGAAGTCACCCTGCCCAAGGGGGGGTCTGCAGTGGAACCCAGCTCCTTTCGGAGCCCCACCAGCTCCAGGGGTGGAAGATCTTCCCTGTGCGTTCCAGCGCCCATCTGAGCATCTCTCGCTGCGCTTCTTGCTGCTGCCGCCCCCGGCTGCTGCTGTGGCTGTGGAGGAGCGTGTCGAAAACGGCTCTTTCCTGTCACTTTTCAAGGTCTCTTTTTCAATGGCCGTGTGTCCCTTGCTCCTCCGCGTGTCCTGCATGTCACCCACATGCTTGTTTCAGCTCTATCAGGCACTCATGTAAGCAGAAGAAACGTGATAATGTCTCATAGTCAGAGTTGGGAGTGAGAAACAGGTCTCTGAGATGTCCACCTTCCCTTGGTGGAGTAGTCTGGCAGCTTTAATGTTTTATAGATCCCTTTCCCTCTTCTTCACACCTGACGTATGTATGGCCTTATTGCAGACCTTCTGTTGCGTGAACCCTGCTGCATGGTTGCTTCCTACCGGCACCCCTCTCCTCCGAGTTCTTCATTACCAATAAACTGCAGACAGATGAAAAGATCTCTTTGTGTTGTCTTATCACTTAATGGTCCCCAGGGGAGGGGAAACACCCTTTGCTCTTCACCATAACGAATGCTCCATCCCATGGTTCAAATCACTGAGCACCATGAACTGCCCCGCTGAGGTGAGGAGGAGGAAGATGGTTCTTCTCCCTCCTCTTACTCCTCCACAGTAGACTCCACATCCCTCTGTGGGATGGGAGAGCCATGGCTGTAAGGAGTGTGGCACAGAAAGTGGACATGGGATGTCAACCTGGTGGCCATGAGGTGGGCGGATTGTGCTCATTCCACACAGAGCAGGATGAAGTGTCCAGCCCTCAGCTGATGGGCACCAGAGGAGCCAAGCAGGCAGGGCCACCAGTGGGGGCACTCCAGTGTCTGAAGGGAGCTACAAGGATGCTGGAGGGGGACCTGCATCAGGGACTGGAATGATAGGACAAGGGGTGATGGGTTCAGATTGAAACAGGGGAAGTTCAGGTGGGAGATAAGGAAGAATTCTTCCCTGTGAGGGTGCTGGGACACTGGAATGGGTTGAATTAAGAAGCTCTGGATGCCCCATCCCTGGCAGTGCTCAAGGCCAGGTTGGACACAGGGGCTTGGAGCAAGATGCTCTAGGGGAAGGTGTCCCTGCCAGTGGCAGGGGGTTGGAACCGGATGATGTTAAGGTCCCTTCCAACCCAAACCATTCCATGATTCTATGACATTGTGGTTGGGAAGTGGCAATGAATGAGAGCAGTTTGTTCATGAAGGTCTGGATGTGATGGTTTGAACATGGTGATCTGAACAAGGTACTTGTGGGAGCTGGACTGGGGGAGTCTGAAAATGGCTGCTGGGATGTGGTGGTTTCAACATGGCCATTAGGATGTGAAAGCTGGACTGGCATCGGTTTGAACAGGGCTTTTGGGATGTAATGGTTTGAACTTGGCTGTTGGGATGTGGTGGTTTGAACATGGCTGTTGGGATGTGGTGGTTGGACTGCAGTGGTTTGAACATGGCCGTTGGGATGTGGTGGTTGGACTGGGGTGCTTTGAACATGGCCATTGGGATGTGATGGTTTGAATGTGGCTTTTGGGATGTGGTGGTTTGAACATGGGCATTGAGATGTGGCAGTTTGAACGTGGCTGTTGGGATGTGGTGATTAGACTGGGGTGGTTTAGACATGGCCATTGGGATGTGGCTGCTGAGCTAGGCCTGGTTTGAACATGGCTGTTGGAATGTGGCAGTTGGATGGTGGCAGTTTGAATGTGGCCACCGGGATGTGATGGTTGGAGGACACCAACTAGAGGTCTGAAGCAGGAAGAGTGGTTGTCCTCCAGCCTTGGCTGGCACAAGGGCAAGCAGCACCATCTACCTGACAAGCCAGGCTCTTACATGGACACCAGCACCTGAAGACGCTACGTGGACACAAATTACTCATGAAGAAAAGCAGCGTGAAAGTATGAGACAACCTGGAACCTACTATTACAGCTCCAGGTTAGTCATTAGACCTCATTAATAACACCCCATTGCAACCAGATTAATTTGATTAACGCTTGGCTGGGCTCTTCTGCAGTGCTGGGAGGAGCGAGAGCCAGGCTGGTGGGTGAATCAACCCCGGCTGCACTGAGCCCTGCACGTTGTCCTGGTGCAGTCCCGGTGCTTGTCAGATGGAGGTATGGAAGTGGAGAAGATCCATCTCGCAGAGGCCTGCCCATTGAAATGAAATGAAGAAGAAATGATGGCTCTTATTTGAGCTAATGCCACATCCTAGGCAGTGTTCAAGGCCAGGCTGGACAGGGTTTAGAGCAACTGGGTCTAGTGGAAAGTCCATGGCAGGGGGTTGGAACTGGCTGAGCTTTAAGGTCCCTTCCAACCCAAACCAGTCTGGGATTCTATGGTTCCAATGTTACTTTCATGTTGATCTTCTTTCCCCCCATGTATTCTCTCAGTTGACTTCCTCATCTGGTGTTTATAACAGGCCGTGATGTGCCTCATTCTCTTGCTCGTCTAAACGATGCCATTTCTGATTCTCAAGTTTATAGGTTTGGATGGGAGAGACCAAGAAGGCATCTCCTACTTCCTCATCCCAGCAAGGACTCCAAGGACAGACCAAGGTGGTGCAAAGCCCTAGAGGGCTTCCTTGGGTGGATGGCGGAGAGGGGAAAGCTCTCCAGTGTGCTGAACCCTGGGAGGCCAAGGATGCAGGCTGCACCCTGCAGGAAACCACAGGCTTTTTAGAAGTTCCCTGAGTTTTTCCTGGAGTTTTTCCAGGTTCTAACACGGAGTTTATCTTTTCCATCTGCTGTGCTCATGAAAAAGGCAGTAACATTAATGGCCCAAGTGCCTAACGCGTGAACGGAGGATCACAACAGCCCATGAAGGCTGCCCTTTATCTGCTCCGCATGGCACTGGGGTGGCTGCTTGCTGCAGTGGACCAATAGATCCGTATTTGCAGCAAGAGGGCTGTTTTGCTTCAATTGAGTGAATTCCTTTGTGAAACAGCCTCAGGGTCACCAAGTGATGAGGCTTCCTCAGTGTTTCTAGGTAAAGCTGCTGCCATTTTGGACACGAAAGATAAGAAAATACTGAATTACTGTGGGTTTTGTTGGTTTGTAAGTTCTGATTTTCTGCAGCAAAAGGCACAATCCGTGCTAATACAAACCCTGCCCCAGGAGCCTCCCTGGCCTCGGGTTAGGCGCTCTGGGAACCTGCCTGCATCCTCACGTCAGTTTTGGCTTGCTAAGATTGGAGTTCACAGTGAGGTGGCAGATGTCTTACTCCTGGTCTTACCACTGAGCCTCCATCACTGAGTCTGAGTAATGTGGGGTTGCGAGGTGCAGGCTAGGGTGGTGGATCTGCCCAACCACCAAGTGGTCTAGTGCAAGACCCACATGCCCTGCAGCTTGGAGGGCAGTTGGGTCCCACTGGTGGGACACTCTCCGTTCCACCAAGCCTTATTGAGCTGGAACAGAAAGAAGATCTCAAAAGCCAAAAGCAAAACTGGGTGAATTCTGCAGAGCCTTTTGGGAGCCAAAGAGGGGCTTGGCCATACACTGAAGGAATAGCAGGACTCTTTGAGTGTCAAGATAGCCCCGGACATTGAGGTTGCAGGTGCAGGATGCTGCTGGAAGCAGGAGAAAGCATGGAGGTGTCTATCACATAACCTGGTTCAGGGTGTGAGTGGTGCAATATTCTTCGCATTAAAACACAGAAAGCAATATAATAGGTGCAATATTTTATGAGCTTATTGGGGAATGAATTCGGGTGGCATTCTATTGGCTGCAATTAGAGCTGTAATGGGGTTTTAATTGTTACTAATCATGTTTATTTATGGGAGGGCCTCGGGAGCTACCAAGATTGCTTCCCTTTAGTTGATCACTGTGCAAATAGGGAGGAGGCTCACCTACTCTGTAGCTGCGTTGGGCAGCTGGTGAGTAGGAAATGTTTGTTTTTACGAGTGGAAAGGCTCTGCTGAGAGGATGGAACGCTGTCTCCCAAGAGGTAATCTGCATCCCGGACACTGCTATTTACATGGCACACATCTCCTGAGCAGCTGGAGCCTTCATGGTCCTGAAGGATACATTCAAGGCAATGGAACTGAGGTGCAGAGAGGTTATAGGAGGTTAAATGTGGAAATCAGCATCCTTTAGTCCCTTATTTACACTTCAAACAGCAACAGCAACACCCCCAGCTCATTTGCCTCCAACTTGACTTGTCTGAGTTCAAAGCTCACAAGAAAACCCGCTGACCTCAAGAGAGAGAGTGAAATCAGCATCTCCTGGAAGCAGCCACAACCACAACCATCTGGGCTTGGAAGGAGTTTTAAAACTCAGCAGTCAAAGACCTAAAAGCTTTAAGCAAACACATCGACAACCATGCCTAAAGCTACCAAAGAAACTCAGCGAAGGAGCAAAGTGTAGCTCTTCCATGTGCTTTGCAAGCTGTGCTGCTATTCTGGATGCTGAAGTCCTTCCTTTCTTGCCTATTCACATCCTGGCTGCTCTTCCCTTGGATTCATCATGAGAGGTTCTGTTGTCAGAATCCATGGATGCCTTGTGCCAGCAAAGGTGAATGTTGCTGACTGGCTTCCTGAGAGCCAAAGAGGTCTGTGTCCTAGAGCATCATTTAGGGCTTTACATCATCTTTACATAGAATCATAGAGTCATAGGATGGTTTGGGTTGGAAACGACCTTAAGATCATCCAGTTCCAACCCCCCTGCCATGGGCAGGGACACCTCCCACTAAACCATGCCACCCAAGGCTCTGTCCAACCCGGCCTTGAACACCACCAGCGATGGAGCATTCACAGCTCCCCTGGGCAGCCCATTCCAGTGCCTCAGCACCTTACAGTAAAGAATTTCTTCCTCATATCCAGTCTAAACTTCCCCTGTTTCAGTTTGAACCCGTTACCCCTTGTCCTATCACTGCAGTGCCTCATGAAGAGTCCTTCCCCAACATCCCTATAGCCCCCTTCAGATATGGGAAGGCTGCTCTGAGGTCTCCACGCAGCTTCTCTTCTCCAGGCTGAACAGCCCCAACTTTCTCAGCCTATCTTCATCATCTAGGGCTAGAATTTGGGCCCTTCATCCAAGCTAATATTCACCTCAGCCTTGATTGTAAAGAATGTGCCAAGTCAAGGGCCTTTCATCCCAGCCTTCTCCTCTTGTTTGGTGCCAGCCCTGCTCCTCTGTGAGTGCTCAAACCCCACGCCGCTCCCGTGTTACGTGTCTCTGAACAGAACATCTGGTCCCACATGGCGGTGACCTGGATGGATGGGTGCATTGTGGATGGGTGCACCTCCAGCTCCCTCCTGGCCACGTTTCAACCAGGGCTTTCTCAGCTAAAGCTGGGACAGGTAGAGCAGGATTTGCAGCAACCACATCGTGTCTGGTGCTGACAGCAAACCTTCCTCCTCTTCTTCCTCCCACCCACTCCAGCTGGTCCTTCTCTGCCCTTCATCTTGCTCCCAAGATCATGAGTTATACCCTAAGAGTGGGCTGGAATTCCTTTAGGTTTACACTCACAATCCACATTTCCTGACCAGCTCTATTGCTGGTGACCATCAGGCCTGAATGAAGGTCTACATGATGTGGCATGACATGGAAACATCTACTTCTAACCAGAACTATGGGTTAGAAGTCTCCATCTCCTGTAGCCTGGGGAGCAGGGCTTGATGCACAGCTCTGACGAAGATCAGGTAGACATGGCCACAAAGTGCCACTGGAGGGGTTGCAGCCTGGGCCAGGACACTGCCCCATTGTCACACACAACCCGCTGTTGTCCTCAATGACAAATTGACTTTCCCTTAAATTATCCATGAGGCTTAGATGAGGATTCCAGGTTGTGCATTAAAACACCACCTAAAGGAAGGACCTTCCTCAGGGCAGTCACAGCCTGATGAGAGATGAAAGGAGAAGAGCTGGGCTGTGTTGGCCAATAACCGGGTCTGTGGCAGGTCTGCCTGAGCTGCAGCTCCTCTGCCTTGCTTCATCTTTACAGGGCTTGAGATGGGGCCAGAATCAATCGAAACAGGAACTGGTGCTTGTCTCAGGCTTGGACAGACCCTGCATGGTCCTGGGGGTGCTCAGACCTCAGTCTCCCTTCCTCCTCCTGCACAAAGCCCCTCTCGGAAAGCCCTGGAATAAGTTCTCTCTTTTCCTGTGTGTCTCCAGAGGTGTTTGAAACCTGCAGGAGCAGAGGCTGGGATGGCAGCCAGGAGCCAAGCCCTTCAGCTGCCTTGCAGGGCTTTCGTTTCACCTCTCCGACCAAGCCCAGCTCCCTAAGACGTGCAAAGAGGAAACACTGATCCTCCCTTAGAAAGCCCTTTCTGTGCCACTGCCCTGTAGAAGTGAAGCGGCCAAACAAGGGCAAGGGAAGCTCTGGTGCTGTCGTACCCACCTGCTTGAGACCTGCTTCACCATGAGGGTGCTGAGGCGCTGGCACAGGGTGCCCAGGGAAGCTGTGGCTGCCCCATCCCTGGCAGTGTTCAAGGCCAGGTTGGATGGGGCTTGGAGCAAGCTGCTCCAGTGGAAGGTGTCCCTGCCCGTGGCAGGGGTTGGAGCTGGAGGAGCTCTAAGGTTCCTCCCAACCCAAACCTATCCATGATCCCATGACCTCATGCTTGGCTCTGGTGCTGTGCTGGCTGGGGTTACTCATACCAGGCCACCAAAATGTTGGTAAATACAAGGGGATGCTTCATGCTCAAGACATCCTTTGGTCACCCCAAGGGCTCTGCGGCTGTTTTCACACCTAGGTGTCCAGCAGACTGCTGCTCTGGATGGGTGTAAAGGCCAAGCACCACTAGAGGGCTCAGAAAAGGGTTTAGATGCATACAGATTGATCTTAATTACTTGTTAATGCAAGGTGTTTGCAGCTGATCTCCCCGCAAGGTACCTGCCTGTGCTCCAGAGGGCTTATGGTGACAGTGTGAGTGGTTTTGTCTGCACAGCTCCCAGCAGAGATCACTGAGGTCCCCAGTGACAATGAATAACTGCATTTAAAACCTCGGTATCTTGTTGGCTGCTGCTGGCATAGGAAGGATTGAAAGCAGCATCCGATCCTAGAATCATGGAATGGTTTGGGTTGAATGGACCTTAAAGTTCATCCAGTTCCAACCCCTGCCATGTGCAGAGACACCTTCCACTAGAGCAGCTTCCTCCAAGTCCCTGTGTCCAACCTGGCCTTGAGCACTGCCAGGGATGGGGCATCCAAATCTTCTCTATTCAACCCATTCCAGTGTCCCAGCACCCTCACAGGGAAGACCTCCCTTATCTCCCACCCGAGCTTCCCCTGTTCCAGTCTGAACCCATCACCCCTTGTCCCATCGCTCCAGTCCCTGATGCAGGTCCCTCTCCAGCTTCCTTGTAGCCCCCTTCAGACACTGGAAGCTGCTCCGAAGGAACCCTGTGTCCTTCTGAGCCGTAGTGCTCCTTGCAGCTCGCGTGGCTCTTCCCAGCAGTGCCAGTCATTCCTGTGTGCAAACCTGCTGCAGTGACTGGCACCCTCTGCCCTGGTGAGCCAAGTGCAGCTGCAGGCCAGGGTGGAAATGGCTGATGGATGAGATAATCCCTGAGATGATACTGCTTCAGTTCCAGCCCTCCTGGGCCATGCAGCAGCACTGATCATTTCCTGCTAACCTGGGCCGGAGATGCAGTGCTGGGTGCCAACAGAGGTGGGTGCTCAGCAGATGACTTTTCTTCCCCAAACCACATGTTGAATGTGGACCTGGGAGAGTTTCCTTGCTCAAGGACAATGTTGTTTAGCAGCAGCTCATCATGAGTCCTCTAAGCTGTCAGGATCGCTCACGTTCACCAGTTGGAATGCCTCATCCCTGTACCACCAGATGAGCCACAGTATCCAGAGGTTGTGAGGGATCAAACCAGCCTTGAGAGATTCTATGACACTTTCCCACCTAAGGCGAACCCTACCAAATGCTGCTCTGTGGAGCTTGACCTGAACCCCACAGCCTTCTATTGTGTGTGGCAATAGCAAACCCCACGTTGTGCAGCCGCATGGGGCAGCCTCTGAGCTACGTGGGGCTGTTCAGCCTGGAGAAGAGAAGCTGTGTGGAGACCTCAGAGCAGCTTCCAGTGTCTGAAGGGGGCTACAAGGATGCTGGAGAGGGACCTCCATCAGGGACAGGAGCGATGGGACAAGGGGTGATAGGTTCAGACTGAAACAGGGTAAGTTCAGGGTGGATGTATGGAAGTTCTTCCCTGTGAGGGTGCTGAGGCACTGACACAGAGTGCCCAAAGAAGCTGTGGCTGCCCCATCCCTGGCAGCGTTCAAGGCCGGGTTGGATGGGGCTTGGAGGAAGCTGCTCTAGTGGAAGGTGTCCCTGCCAGTGGCAGGGGGTTGGAGCTGGAGGAGCTTTAAGACCCCTTCCAACCCAAACCATTCCATGATTCTATGATTCTATTTCCATCCTCATTTCTTCCCTGAGGTGTAACCCAGAGTGTTAACAGATCCCTGGCCCATCAGACAGGCATCCAAGTGCCACATCCTACTCAGGCAGCTCTTCGGTATCTTATTGATGCCACAGCCTGAAACCCAGCCTGGCCAGTGCTGAGCATGGTGCAGGGAGTGCTGGTGGGAGGCAATGGCACGCTGCCCCCCCAGGGCATGTTGCACCACCGGCTCAAAGCTGTATGTCAGCAACTTGTGCCTAAGCTACCAGGCAAAACCTGCTGGCCCAGCTCCAACAGTGCTCCATGGCAGAACCCCTCTGATGGAAGAGTCCTCTTGGCTGAGAAACGCCATCCTTAAACCCATTGCTGGGTAGTAAGGTTGAGTTAAAAGAAATTTTGATTAACTTCTCCATTAGGTGGGGGAAGAAAGATACCTTCCAGGATGGATTCTCTAGAGGAGGAAGGTGGTGGTCTTTCTTCATCAGGTTTGCAAAGAACCCAACTGGCTGGATTTGCTGAAATGCCTTCAAAGTTGGGCATCACCTGAATCATGGACTCAGCCAGGTTGGGAAAGACCTTTAAGCTCATCAAGTCCAACCATTCCCAGCACTGCCAAGTCCACCACTGACCCATGGCATTGAGGGCCTCGTGTCCACGGTATGTGAACACTTGCAGGGCCTGTGACTGCAGCACTGCCCTGGGCAGCCTGTTCCAATGCCTGAGCACCCGTTGGGGAAGGAATTGTTCCTCAGCTCCATCTAAACCTGCCCTGGTGCAGCCTGAGGCCATTTCCTCTCATCCCATCCCTTGTTCCTTGGGAGCAGAGCGCAGCCCCCTCCTGGCTCCATCCTCCTCTCAGGCAGATGTAGGGAGCAATCAGGTCCCCCCTGAGCCTTCTCCATCAGAACCCCCCAGGTCCCTCAGCCATTCCCCATCACACTGTGCTCCAGGCCCTGCACCAGCCCCGGTGCCCTTCTCTGGCCCCACTCCAGCACCTCAATGTCTCTCTTGTAGTGAGGGCCCTTTGCTGGGCAGTTCTGGTCTGAGAACAGTCCAAGTTCTGGTGCTGTCTGTGCTGCTTTACCTTTTCTCCCCTTGCTTGGTTGTCCTGTGGATGCTGTTATTCCTGCTGCAGAGCTAATGACAGCAATCGAGCTTCCAATAGCTCAAAAGATTTACTCAATTGATCACCAAATCTGACCTTGATTGGGCTAATTATCAGCTCCAAGTCAATTGGGAGGCCAGCCCAGGTGATATGACAGCATGATGGGGTGTGGTGGACTTCCCAGATGTGATGACACTGAGGAGGCAGCTCTGGACCCACTTTTGCAGGTAATCACCTTGTTTACCAGATCCTGAGCATCTGCCAGGATTATTTCCAGCTGTTTCAGCTTCCTGTAAGAAGGGATGTTATTAAAATTGCTCTCAGTAATTAAAAGTATCTTTGACGTTTGCCAAACCCCTCTGATGTTCTCTACCTCTGCTCTCTGACCAAGGGAACCAGTCCCCATGGTCCCAAACCCATAGAGAGGATCCTGTGAGCACTGATTGCTGGCGTCAGCTTCTGAAGTTCCAACAACTCCCTTGACTTATTCCCACCATACATCTTGAGGCAGAAGCTGCCTTCGTGGTTTTCCTCCCTTTTTACCACGGATGCCACATACATTGACTGTTTTCCAGCTGGGAAGCAGCTGCACACTGAAAAGCAGCCACCTTTTCTCATGACACCTTTCCAATCCCAACTGTTCTATGACTCAATGACACCTGGTACACATAACCTGGAGCTCAACCCCGTTTCCTCCTCATCCTCTTTTTTTGTCTTGTTTTCTCTGCAGGCCCTATCTCTTCTCCACCTAAAACCCTTTGGAGATTTCATCTCTGCCTTACTCCAGCCCCACACGCCCCAGCTCGAGGGCATCAGCTGCAGCTTTGCTGTGTGTGGAGGAACCAAGACTTGCTCAGCCTTGAAGAGATCTCAGGGATACCAGAGCGTGATAGAGCTGTTAGGTTAAGCCAATAAAGGGAAGAAAAGTAATAGACTTCTGTTTCATCCACTCACTGCAGTGGTTAATAATGACAACAATAGAAAAATGACTTCATTATTTTCACACATTGCATTAAATTGGTACTTTCACATTCTTGTAGGGGAAATAAGAGACTGACAGGTACCATAATTATGATTAGTACTTTCTGAGTAGATAATTTAATGCTCTAGGTGGCTACAAGTAAGTTATGGTCTTGTTTGCCTTCCTGCTAACCCAGAATAATTAGCCATTTGTTAAAATAGCCATTAGTCATTTGTTAACGGGATGGCAAAGTCAAGTGATGTTTTGTTTTGTATTAGAAGAATCTTTGCTGATTCAGACCTGAGACTACAATCAAGCCTTAGCACAGCCCACCCCTCTCCCCATTCAAAGTGTCTCAAGCAGGTAAAGCAAAAGTGGGAAATGACCTACCCCTCAAAGTAGGGGACCTGCCCCACAGCAGGTAGAATTCATCCTGCCTAAGCCCGGCTTCCTCAAAGTCAAAGATCTGTGGAGCCAGGCTGAGAGACTGGGCTGGGGCAGCCTGGAGAAGAGAAGGCTCCTGAAGGGGAGACATTAAAGCAGCTCCAGAGCCTAAAGGGGCTTCAGGAAACCTGGAGAGGGGCATTGGACAAGGGACAGAGGGACGGGACAAGGGAATGGCTTTAACCTGCCAGAGGGAGACTGAGATGAGCTCTGAGGCAGAAGCTCTTCCCTGTGAGGGTGCTGAGGCATTGGCACAGGATGCCCAGAGGAGCTGTGGCTGCCCCATCCCTGGCAGTGTTCAAGGCCGGGTTGGACACAGGGGCTTGGAGCACCCTGCTCCAGTGGAAGGTGTCCCTGCCTGTGGCAGGGATTGGAACTGGATGAGCTTTAATGTCCCTCCAACCCAAACCATTCCATCATTCCATGATCCTCTGATGTCAGGGGCTTACCAGACCTCCTCTAATTATAGATTCCTTTCCATGAAGACTCCGTGTTTTATTCTAAAGAGTTGACAACTCATGTAATTCTCAATATGCCCTCATAGGGCTTCATTTCTGTGCTCTTCAGTATCCCCCAGATGTAGGTGGGGGAAACTCCATCTGATCTCTGTGTCCCACAGATCACATCTGTGGGATCATATTCCAGCTCCCAGCTTGAAGTGTCTCTGTAATAAGTACAATGTGTTCCTGCAGACCAGGTGCTCTCCAGGCTGGGGAACCTCAGAGTTAAAGGAGCAGCACCTCTGGCTGCCTTCACTGGCCACAGACAAAGGTTGTTGTTAGTCGCTGGGCTGGAAGATGGGAGAAAATGAAAGTCTGTGGGATGAAAGGCATTTTTATTACGGCTCTGTGTGATCTCAATCCCATTTTCTAAGTGACTTAGGGCCCTACTTACGCAGGTGTTTAGGCAACCAGTGATGAAGAGCTATCATTTCAGTCCTGTGTGTGCTACTACAGTCAAGGCTATCTACTTGATCTGGACAGCCATTAAATTGAAGTACTGTCTTTATTAATGTGCTACTGTACTACACTGCTGTGTGTCCACTGTGTGCAGTAGCTGTTTAAGAGTAATAAGTGCATTACTGCACTTATTTATCTGCTGAACTGATTAAAATACTCCTGCAGGAATCTGGAGGCATTTCCTCGAGCATCAGCCTAAGCACTAGGATTTGTTGTTCCCATTTATGACATGGGTTGAAAGACAGATGTGGGTTGTGGAACGTTCCTGCATCAGTTGTTCTCCAGAACAGCTTGGGCCTGTTTGCGAATTGTCTTTGTGGTTTGAAAACATTCATTCTTGGCACATTCTCTGTGACATGGGTCTGATGAAGGACGATCAACTCACGTTACCCTCACCACCCAACAGTCAGGAGCTGAGTGAGCTCCAGGTTCCCTTATGGTCCATAGAGAGAAATGAGACATCCTGACAGGTACGCTCATCTGACCTCTCTCAGAGGCTTCTTCAGATGGGAGGAACTTCATCACCTGCCTCATGGACTGTCCTGGATGGGTGGAATAACACGTGGATGCTCTGTGCTGGCTCCAACAGCTACACAGGGAGCCCAGGCAGTCAAATCTACATGACTCAGTCGGGATGCTATTTAAATTCATCTTCAAAATCCACATCAACAAAAAGCCAGATTGACCATGGGGATGCTTGAACAGCCCCTGAATTGTTCCATGAACTGGTATACTCCATGATGACCCTTCTCCATGACAAGAATGTTGGTTCATCCAGTACTTACATACATTATAGAGTGTATAAAATTAATCTTGTTCCTATGAGGCATTTCTGGGGGAAAGAGACAGATCAAGCTCAGTGTATGATTTTGTTAGAGAATGACAAACGTTTGGTACTGGGGAGGAGCCCCCAGATAGCAGTGAGGTAGACAAGAAGGGCATTAAGGACATTTGGAGCCCCCAGCATAAGAAGGACGTGGAGCTGTTGGATTGTCACCAGAAGAGGGTCATGAAGATGATGGAGAGGACTGGGGTACCTTTAATGGAGACAGGCTGAGAGAGCTGGGCTGGTTCAGTCTGGAGAAGAGAAGCTGTGGCTGCCCCATCCCTGGCAGTGTTCAAGGCCAGGTTGGACACAGGGGCTTGGAGCAAGCTGCTCTATGGAAGGTGTCCCTGCTCGTGGCAGGGGTTGGAAGTGGATGAGCTTTAAGGTCCCTTCAACCCAAACCATTCCATGATTCCATGACTTTCATTTTTTATATTTTTATTTTTTATTCTATGTTGGGAACTGTTTTGCTGTCTCTTTAAAAGGGTCAGGGCAGAAGATCCCCAGGCACATCCAGGAGCAATGCCAGCTCCTTGCAGGGAAGAGGAAGGTACCACAGGAAGCTCCCCCTGCATCCACAGGATGTGTGAACATCTCATTGGGTGCATCGCTGTTTCTGGAGCCAGCTCAGCAGGTTCAGGTGTGGCTCTTGTTGTGCCAAGGTTGAGCTGGTGCCAGCGACCATCACAACAGCAGCCTACACGTCGTGCTCTAGATTAGGTGGCACGTGGGGTGGGATGGCTGCTCTTCTCATGCAGGTTTTGCAGGCTCCTTCTCAAGCTCCTTCAGACCACAGTGCAGTGGTCCTGCATGAATTGCCACCTGGTTTGCTTCGTGCAGGGGGCTGATGCATGCAGGGCAATGAGTTTGGATAGACATCTATCTAACCTCATTCCCCATGAAACTAGCTTGTTTGATCTGTGGGTCTTCCCTCCTGTAGGTCATAACACTTCCTTCCAAGATCCATGTGGATGATCTAAAGTATTGCCCTGATGCAGCATGCATTGGAATGATCCTCTCAAAATGTAAAGAGGAAGGATGAAGATGAATTGCCCCTGAAGCAGTTATACACAAACTCAACACAGAGGGGACCAACAGCGACCCTTGAGAAACTCTTGTGCTGGGGAGTTGATAGTTAAGGCAAGGAAAAGGGATGATTTAGCTCAGACCTCACAATCATGTCTCACATCCACTAAGTCTCACCTCCTCCTGACATGAAGTCACATATTGTCCTCCTAATCTTCACCTGAGCCTAATAATGGCTCCAAGGCCACACAGGAGTTTCAGTCTCAGCATTGTTCAGACGCACTTTGTCCTGCACAGAACATTGCAGAGGGTGGATGCAGCCCTTGAAGGAATCTTTCAGCTCACCTGAAATATGGGAGCGAAGGAGGGCGATTTACACTGTTTTGTCTTAATATGCACCATCATCTAGAAACTACTGAGCCCAGCTGAAACAGAACAGGAAAGGTTTTTGTGTGATATCCTAATGCTCTGGCAAACCTTACCCAGATGAGTTGGAAAAGGTTTGTTCCCAGATTTGTCCCCACTCACTTTTATGGCGGACATTGCATTTTTGATGTTCACCATAATTACTCTTTCCGGCAGGACACAGAATTCTCAATCCAAGACAGATTTTTAAATAGGTCTATATAAAAAATGGGGAATTCAGTGGGAAATCTGGTTGAAATTCTCAGTAAAATGCAGGTAAGTAGTGAAGTTTAATTACAAGAAAGTAGCACCAGTGGATGGTCTGGAGTACCAGTTGGCCATTCTTGGTGTAAGGATAGAAGAGACCAAGCTTGGGAAGGCAAAGCAGCACTTCTCATCTGGTTGTCTGGAAAACACTGTGCCTGCTTCTGGGAAAAGCCCTTCCTCTGGTCACTGAGCATCCAAACTCTTGTCCACCTCAAGATATTTCAGCTGGACCAATAACAACCAGTCTAATAGGGCTCCCCACAAGCCTTTCTTTCAGGGGATTTATGAGGCACTTCCCAAACGGAGCCAGAGCAAGGGTTACAAAGCCCTGACCACATAACCTCTATGTAACTGAAGGGTTCACAGTGTGCCTTTATCTAGCAGCTTGGCAGGAAGAGCGTCTCCTTCATATCAAGTCCAGCTCTTCCTGATGTGGTGCAGAGGACAAAGGAGAGGCACTTGCCATGTGGAAATAGTTCCACCAGTGATTTTGGAGACAGTGCACCAGATCTCAGTTGTCTTCTTGAGCTGTTAGTCAAGGCTGAAGGCTCTCAGGGATGTTGCCAGCAGCAGGACTTGGCTCACAAAGGGTTTCTATTGAGCCCATGGCCATTGAGTCTTGCACCGGAGTGTGCTCAGACTGGGAAGCTGGAGTCTTGCACAGAGATGAAAAGGGATGAATCAGCCTCAGAGGGAGAACCTGGGCAGAAAATCTTGGAAGCCAGCTCTGGATTTGATACCTCAGCTCTCCAGTAGCAGGGCCATTAAAAAACACCCCACAAACAGGCAGGTTTAGTTCATGTTCTATCTATTCCCACATGGAAGAGTAGGAGCAGCCACAGCAGAAGAGTCCTAGTCTGTGGAAGTGATTGGTCATTTGTTCCCTAAAGCGACCTCATCTTTAATACTTAAAAGATTCATTCAATTGATTAAAGTTTCTCTCAGAGCTTTCTCTTTTCCATTTCAAACTCCACGTGCATTTATTCAAAGCTAAAATTGATACAGAGAGATCCCATTTTATCTGTTTTCTAGACACTATTTCAGCTTTATGAACCAAAGGCAATGCCATGAGCAAGAAGATCACAGCACCTCCCTCTCCCTGCAGGAGCAATACTTACTCCTGGGTGGAAATACTGGGAATGAGAGAAAAGTGGGAATGGGAAGCTAAAGGATCTTCCCGCCTGGTAGTAGGTTCTGATGACATGGTGAAGCAAGGTCAGCCACCCCCACGTCAATGTGAGGACAGTATCAAGGCCTGGTTCTCGTGAAATGAGATGCCAGAAGAGGTGGGGAGGTGTGAAGGAGAACAAGGCACGGTGATGTGCATGGATAACTGTGCGAGCTGTAATTAATATGGAGGGCAGGCGAAGGAGATAAGGAAATCTCATCCCAGTAAAGCTCATGAGTCAAGCAGGATTTGGGGAATTTCACAACATCTCCGTTGGTGTGTGGTGTTTACTCTGACCTTTCCTCAGGCAGCCATTAATTGCTGCCTGATGAACCAAACCCAATAGCATTAGCAGACCTGCCAATTACCATGGAATGGAGAGGAACTCCTCCACAACATATAAAGGAGAACTTCCATCACCCCCAGCAGAGGAGCTGAGGATCCTTCACTCTCGTTTCAACTCCTGTTTTACCACCTTCCCCACTGCTCTCTCGTCCTAACACTCTGCAGGCAACACAATGAGCTGGCGCTTCTCCCAGTTTGGGGATGGCAATTTCAGTTCTTCTTCTGCTCACTGTGGCACGCTTGGTGGTGGAAGAAGCTCATGTATCGTGAGCCATTGTGAAGACAATAGAGGACAAGGAAGATACCGTGGTTACGGGTATGGTTACAGCAGCAGGAGTCTCCACAACCTTGGTGGCTTTAGGAATGTTTTTACCAGTGGAGGCTACGGAGGAGAAGGAAGAGGATATGGGATGTGCCTGGGGTTTGGTGCTAGGGGACATCTGGATAGGGGCTTTGGTGGAACAAGGTATTTTGTGGGAGCTTCTCAAGGGGCTGAAGCACGTCTTGGTAGCACTTGTGGAAGATTTGCAGGCAGGGAGGTGCTTGGTGGAAGCACCTTTGGTGAAGAAGGGGCTGGACAGGGCTTGGGGCAGGCTGGTGTTAGCAGAGGCATTGAGGAGGTCCGTGTCAACACCAACCTGCTGAGGCCAATAGAAGTACAAGTTGACCCTGAGTTCCAGAGAGTAAGATCGGATGAGAAAGAGCAGATTAAGGATCTCAACAACAAATTTGCATCATTCATCGATAAGGTGAGTCCCTCTTCTCTTTTTCACCATTACCTGGGATGGGGGAACTGTAACGGGTCCTGCTCTGCCCATGTGAGCCACAGGGCACGTTTAATAGCATCTTCTCCCCTCAAAGGCCCAGCATCAGCTTGATTCCCTCATGTTGCTGTGAGGTTTTTAATAGCTTGCTATAAACATGAATCACATTTAGCCCTGGGATAAGTATCTCTGAGTTGTCTTTGGTGGCAGAACAACAGCAAAGTACCAGGATATACTCACTCATTAACTCACTGGAGAAGTGTTCTGCATGGCTGGGAATCTTCTGGGGCCTGGGAATTGTTGATGGGGGATGGACTTGAACATAGAATCATAGAACAGTCAGGGTTGGAAAGGACCTTAAGTTCATCCAGTTCTAGCCCCCCCTGCCATGGGCAGGGACACCTCCCACTAAACCATGGCACCCAAGGCTCTGTCTAACCTGGCCTTGAACACCGCCAGGGATGGAGCATTCAGAGCTTCCCTGGGCAAAAATCACCACTGATGTGTTCTGGTTTTATTCATTTATTTACTGATTTTCCCCAAGCAAAGTAAAATGTTGCATTTCTCCAAATCACAACCCAAATGGCCTCTTTGCTTGGAGGTTCAGCCTCTTTCAGGAAGCCAGTGGCCCCCACATCTTTCTCGTTTATCTACTACAATGCTTTCGCCTCTCTCTGCAGACTGGTCTTCTCCTTCATTGCTACTCATAGGTACAGGAACAAAACAGCCACAAAACCACTTCCACCCATTCAAACCTGACCTGCGCTTTTAGTCAGGTGGTGGTATGTGTCTTTGCATAGGGTGGAAGCTTGTATCGTGTGTTACATGTGAAGACTTAAGGGCTTCTTGTATTATGTAGAGAAAAGGTGTTGGTTGCACCCAGAAGTTTTAAGTCCTGGAAAATAGGAGCACATTTGACTCTTTTCATATTGAAAAGGAAATCAGCTTCCAGGGCAAAATCTGTTCAGTGTCTCAGCTGAAGACATGCCATCCCTCTGGTCTCTAAACATATCAGCTCTGCATGCTACAGCTCTTTCTTTGTCTCTAGGGCAAGAGCGTGGTTCTGTGTGATCTGCTGAGAGGGGGATAATTCTTCTCATATATTCGGTGTCTAATGTAGTTCAAGAACAACTGAAGTCTTTCTCCACCCCAATCATCCCCCTAAATATTGTGCATTTAAGAGATGAAAAACCAGCAAATATTTCAGTATCAGCTTTGAGAAGCAGCAGCAAAATCGAGCCCTTCTTATGCAACAGATTGGGACAAAAGGTGTCCCTCCTTCATTGTATGCTGTGTTGGTACACAGTCGGTCTCAGCTGATGAAACCTCTGGATGTTATTGCATTGGAGATTCTAATTCGGATTTGTTTTCTATTGGGACCAACGCTGATGTTGGTGCTTCCCCCAGTGCCCTGCGGTGCCTGAGAGGTTCTTCTCCTTTGCCTTTCAGGTCCAGTGTCTCGAGCGGCAGAACCAGGCTCTGATGGCCAAATGGGAACTGCTGCAGCAGCAAAGTGTCCGACCAGAAGAGAGCAGAAACATCACCTCCTTCTTCCAGTCCTACATCAGCAACCTGCAGAGGCAGCTGGAAACGCTCCAGAGCCAGCGGGAGCAGTTGGATCCGGAAGCTTACAATATGCTTCAGCTTGTGGAAGATTATAAAAAGAGGTGAATAATCACAAGTGTGGGAAAAAACAGGCTGGAATTCTCCATGGCAATGCCCTGGGATGGCACAGCTTGGCTTTGCACCTCCAAGAGGTTACAGCACTACTCTGCAGTAGGTCCATTAAGGGACTGTGGCGCTGGAAGACTAGAGCAGATTTGGTGAGGGTAGAACCCAGAACAGCAGGAGGAAAATCAAAGACCCTGTAGATCTGTCCTACTCTTCCCTCCTCCTCCATGCCCTTCCTCCCCCAAGCAATGGGTAACCCAGGACTCTTACTCTTGCAATAGTTGTTGGGTTGTGGTCAACCTGGACGGTGGGGAGGGACAGAGCTGAGAAGTGGGGTCAATGGAGTCAAGTTGAGAAGAGTCATCACTTACCCTGGCTTAGCTGCAGTCAAAGATAATACATGTCCACAGCTCTGAGAAACGGAATGCTGAGTTCAGAATTACAGGGGGGCTAGAACTGATCGGGGCCTACCCCAGCTTGCTGGCTAATTCAGCACAGAGTTTTGCAGGTGCCAGAAATTGCAGTTAGATGAAGAGTTGACACATTTCCTTGTTGGATGATTCTCTTTGGTTTCTGATCCCCCTGATGGAAAAAGTGAGATAGGCAACGATCAATCTGTTTCTTTCAGATTTGAGGATGAGATCAACAAGCGCGCCTCCAAAGAAGAGGAGTTCGTGGAGCTTAAAAAGGTGAAGGAGCTAAATCAAAGCCTCAGAAATAAAGCAGTAACTGGATGATTGCTTGGGTTTTCAAGGCGAGGTCTTTGCTTAACTTTAACTATCCTCTAACTGAAGTCATAGATTCATAAAGCCAACTAGGTTGGAAAAGACCTAGAAGGTCATCAAATCCAACCTTTACTCCAGGTTAAGGCATTGAAACTGGAGAATTTTACTGCCAGACTGGAGAGGAATCATCTCCTCTAGAGACTGAATCAGTCCTTTTTAGGATGAGTGCAGGTCTTTCTCTATTCACTCACTTTCCTTTTGTTCCACTTGCTTTTCAAATGAGATCCGAGGTTTGTGGAACATTATTTGGCTTCAGGAATGAAGGCTATATAGAAATGGAGCAAATCTTGCAAGAACTGCACTTCAGGGGAGAATTTGGATCAAAGAAATACAAACGTGCCAATGGCTTTTTTTTTACAGGAACTGGACAGTGCCTACATGGGAAAAATGGAATTCGACATTCGGGTGGAAATACTGAAGCAGGAGCTTGAATTCCTCAGGTGCTTACATGAAGCTGTGAGTATTAAGCTTCTCAGATTAAAAAACTACCCTTGGGTCTTGCAGGACACAGCTCTTTTGTAGGGTTCCCATAAATTTTGCTTGAACTTTTTGTTGTGGAGAGTGAATCATCATGGAATGGTTTGTTTTGGAAGGGACCTTAAAGCCCATCCAGCTCCAACCCCTGCCATAGGCAGGGACACCTTCCACTGGAGCACACTGCTCCAAGCCCCGTCCAGCCTGGCTTTGAGCACTGCCAGGGACAGGGCAGCCACAGCTTCTCTTTGACCACATCCTTCGTCTTTGACCTGACCTGATAAAGTCCTTTTCAATCTGTGAGTGAGATAGGGTCTGGTGTGTCACAAAGGGTGACAAGATACTTGAAAATGAAAATGGTGGTGGAACAATAGGACCTGGAGGATGCAGTTAAGGAAGTTCCAGTGGGTTTCTTCTGGAAGGTGCCATTTCTTTCCTCATGACATGACCAGGAAGGCTCATATACACTGTTAAAATCCCAAATCTTGTTTTCCTTTCAGGAGCTGACCCAGCTACAAACAGTAGTTGGCAACACCAATGTAGTTCTGTCCATGGACAACAGGAGAGAACTGAACATGGACGGCATTATTGAAGAAGTCAGGCAGGAGTATGAGATGATTGCTCAGAGGAGCAAAGCTGACGTAGATGCCATGTACCGGGGCAGGGTGAGTAGACATCAACAAGACATAGGGGCAAGTCTGCTCAGTGGAAAAGAAACCAAAAATGTCTGTTTTCTTCTCTGCACACCAGTTCCAGGACCTGCAGAACATGTGGGTAAATCAACGTGAGCAACTGAGCACCAGTTATAAGGAAATCCAGGAACTTGTTAGGCAGATCCAAAGGCTACAACCAGAAATTGAAATTGCAAAGAAAAAGGTAAAGCTGACATTTTCCAGCGTGACTTATCTAAGTCACTTCTACATGGGGACTGGGTGCAGGATAACACAGCCTGTCCCTTGCAGGCAAACCTAGAGAGGGTGATTTCTCCTCTAAATGAAGCACATACATACGTTTCAGCTGTCTACATTGGGATTCAATTTGGGTTAATTTACCCAGGGTTCTGTCATTGAGGCAGGTCTCTTGATTCCCAAGTCCTGCCAGAAGGGTTGGAAAATCCCAGTCCTATAGGAGGGAAATGGGAACATTCTGTTTGTGCCCCCTGCAGAACACCAGCCTGCAAGAAAGCATCAAAGACGCTGAGCAGCGCGGGAGCAATGCCGTTAGGGATGGCCAGGAAAAGCTCCAGGAGCTGGAAAACGCCCTGCAGCAGGCCAGCGATGACCTTGCTCGTCTTCTTCGTGATTATCAGGAGCTGCTGAATGTGAAACTGGCCTTGGATATTGAAATTGCCATGTACCGATCACTCCTTGAGGAGGAGGAGACCAGGTAGGTGTGAGCTATCCATCCTGGAGAGAAGCACCAACACCAAGCAGCAGATCCCATTCTTTGACCTATCCCTTGGATCTCCAGGATGAATTGCTCTATCATTCATTGGCTCACTGATAGGGCCTACCCTGACTTGGTCTTTTAGTGGGTGCATTGTCTCAATGTCACTTTTCCTTCACAGGATACAGGAGGGGTCTCCTGCCACCATCTGTAAGTACCTCAAGGCTTTGCTTTGCTTTTTAAGAGCACCTTTTCCTGTTTGGTGTCTGTGGTATATAGCGCCCACCACCAGAACAACCTATTGTAGTTCCTAGCTTAGTTCCTAGCTTAGCTCCTATCGTAGCTCCATAGGGAAATGAAACAAATGGTGCTCATGTGTGATCCTCTTGTGTGTGAATACGTGTGTATGTGCATGAATATGTCAACCCTGAGTTAGTGACTTTGGAACGTAGCGGCTAACTTCAACCAGATTTGTAGGAACTGAGAAACTCCTCATTATTCTATGGGTCTGTTATTCTAGAGGTCATTATAGGTCTATGTGCTCATTGCATATTAGAAGTGAAGGAAAAAATCCACTAGTTTGTGGAAGACAGAGGCCAGCTAAAGGAGAGAGGAACCCATATCCCAACCTCTTTAAAGGAAGGGTTGCACTGGGTGTTCCTAGAATCATGGAATGGTTTGGGTTGGAAGAGACCTTAAAGCTCATAGAGTTCCAACCCCTGCCACGGGCAGGGGAACCTTCCACTGGAGCAGCTTGCTCCAAGCCCCGTCCAGCCTGGCCTTGAACACTGCCAGGGATGAGCCATACATAACCACTTACATGAGCGGTGCTTATGGCTATTGTGAGTAAGAAGACTAAGGAGAATATAATTTCCATTTCTTGCAGGTGTCATTGACCACAATCCGAGTGCTGCTGGAGTCTATGGAGTCAAGTTTGCAGGCTTGAAAAGAGGGAAAGGGGGGATGAGCCCTGGAGGTGCCACCACGAGCACGAGTAAGGGGTCGATCCCTGGAGGAGAAAAAGGGGGAAGTTCTGCAGCATGGGGACAGAGCACTGGAAGTGGTGGGTCCATCTGTGGAGGAGGAGGAAGCTCTGGAAGTGGTGGGTCCATAAGTGGAGGAGGAGGCTCAAAAGGAGGGTCAGGGTATGGAGGAGGAGGAGGAAGCTCTGGAAGTGGTGGGTCCATAAGTGGAGGGGGAGGAGGCTCAAAAGGGGGCTCCATCTGTGGAGGAGGAGGAAGCTCTGGAAGTGGTGAGTCCATAAGTGGAGGAGGAGGAGGCTCAAAAGGAGGCTCAGGATATGGAGGAGGAGGAAGCTCTGGAAGTGGTGGATCCATATATGGAGGAGGCTCAAAAGGAGGCTCCATCTGTGGAGGAGGAAGCTCTGGAAGTGGTGGGTCCATAAGTGGAGGAGGAGGAGGCTCAAAAGGAGGCTCAGGATATGGAGGAGGAGGAAGCTCTGGAAGTGGTGGATCCATATATGGAGGAGGCTCAAAAGGAGGCTCTATCTCTGGAGGAGGAGGAGGCTCTGGAAGTGGTGGATCCATATATGGAGGAGGCTCAAAAGGAGGCTCTATCTCTGGAGGAGGAGGAAGCTCTGGAAGTGGTGGGTCCATATGTGGAGGTGGAGATGGAAGAAGAGGCTCAAAAGAAGGCTCCATCTATGGTGAAGGTGGAAGCTATGGATCAGGAGGTATTTCAGGAGGAAGCTCAGGTCATGGAGGATGCATCTCCAGAGGTGGAAGCTCAGGAGGTGGCTCAGGTTACAGAGGAGGAAGCTCTGGCAGTGGCAGCTCCATCTGTGGAGGAGGAGGTATCTCAGGAGGAGGCTCAAGTTATGGAGGAGGAAGCTCAGGTCATGGAGGCTGCAGCTCTGGAGGTGGAGGAGGAGGAAGGCCAGGTATTGGCAGCTCCAGCTCAGGAGGTGGGAGCTCTGGAGGTTGGGGCGCCAGCTCTGGCAGTGGCAGTTGCATTGGTGGAGGAAGCTCTGGATCAGGAGGTATCTCAGGAGGAAGCTCAAGTTATGGAGGAGAAGGGAGCTCAGGTCATGGAGGCTTCAGCTCTGGAGGTGGCAGATGCAGTCCCCACGGTGGGGGGCTGAGCTCTGGTGGTGGCAGCAGCTCTGGCAGGAGAGGGTCCATCTCTGGAGGGGGCGGAAGTTCAGGAGGAGGCTCAGGGTATGGAGGAGGTGGCAGTTCTGGAGGTTGGGGCTCCAGTTCTGGCAGTGGCGGCTCCGTCTCTGGAGGTGGCTCTGGATCAGGAGGTATCTCAGGAGGTGGCTCAGGATATGGAGGAGGAAGCTCAGGCAGAAGAGGCTCCATCTCTGGAGGAGGAGGCAGCTCAGGTATTGGCAGCTCCAGCTCAGGAGGTTGGGGCTCCAGCTCTGGCAGTGGCAGATGCAGTCCCCATGGTGGAGGGCTGAGCTCTGGTGGTGGCAGCAGCTCAGGCAGGAGAGGTTCCATCTCTGGAGGGGGAGGAGGAAGCTCTGGATCAGGAGGTATCTCAGGAGGTGGCTCAGGATATGGAGGAGGAGAAAGCACAGGCAGAAGAGGCTCAATCTCTGGAGGAGGAGGAAGCTCAGGAGAAGGCTCAAGGTATGGAGGAGGTGGAAGCTCTGGAGGTTGGGGCTCCAGCTCTGGCAGTGGTGGTTGCACTGGTGGAGGAAGCTCAAGTTATGGAGGAGAAGGAAGCTCAGGCGGAAGAGGCTCCATCTCTGGAGGGGGAGGAAGGTCTGGATCAGGAGGTATCTCAGGAGAAGGCTCAAGTTATGGGGGAAGAGGAACCTCAGGTCATGGAGGTTCTAGCTCTGGAACTGGTGGCAACATCTGTGCAGGAGAGGGAAGCTCAGAAGGAAGCTCAAATACTGGAAGAGGAGGAAGCTCTGGAGGTTGGGGCTCCAGCTCTGGCAGTGGCGGCTCCATCGCTGGAGGTAGCTCTGGATCAGGAGGTATCTCAGGAAGTGGCTCAGGATATGGAGGAGGAGGAAGCTCAGGCAGAAGAGGCTCCATCTCTGGAGGAGGAGGCAGCTCAGGTATTGGTAGCTCCAGCTCTGGAGGAGGTGGCAGCTCTGGAGGTTGGGGTTCCAGCTCTGGCAGCGGCAGATGCAGTCCCCATGGTGGAGGGCTGAGCTCAGGTGGTGGCAGCAGCTCGGGCAGGCGAGGTTCCATCTCTGGAGGGGGAGGAGGAAGCTCTGGATCAGCAGGTATCTCAGGAGGAAGCTCAAGTTATGGAGGAGGAGGAAGCTCAGGACATGGGGGCTCCATCTCTGGAGGTGGAAGCTCTGGAGGTGGCTCAGGGTATGGAGGAAGAAGCTCAGGTCATGGGGGCTCCAGCTCTGAAGGAGGTGGCAACTCTGGAGGATGGGGCTCCAGCTCTGGTAGTGGCAGATGCAGTCCCCACGGTGGGGGGCTGAGCTCTGGTGGTGGCAGCAGCTCTGGCAGGAGAGGATCCATCACTAGTGGGGGAGGAAGCTCAGGTCATGGAGGCTCCAGTTCTGGAGGAGGAGGGAGCTCTGGAGGTTGGGGCTCCAGCTCGGGCAGTGGCGGTAGCATTGGTGGTAGTGGCTCAAGTTATGGAGGAGGAGAAAGCTCTGGCAGAAGAGGCTCCATCTCTGAAGGTGGAAGCTCTGGAGGTGGCTCAGGATATGGAGGAGGGGGCCCAGGTATTGGCAGCTCCAGCTCTGGTGGTGGAAGCTCTGGAGGTGGCTCAGGGTATGGAGGAGGAGGCTCAGGTCATGGGGGCTCCAGCTCTGGAGGAGGTGGCAGCTCCGGAGGTTGGGGCTCCAGCTCTGGCAGTGGCAGGTGCAGTCCCCATGGTGGGGGGCTGAGCTCTGGCAGTGGGGGAAGTTCTGGCAGGAGAGGATCCATCTCTGGAGGAGGAGGAATCTCAGGAGGAGGCTCAGGGTATGGAGGAGGTGGCAGCTCTGGAGGATGGGGCTCCAGCTCTGGCAGTGGTGGCTCCATCTCTGGAGGCAGCTCTGGATCAGGAGGTATCTCAGGAAGTGGCTCAAGATATGGAGGAGGAGGAAGTTCAGGAAGGAGAGGCTCCAGTTCTGGAGGAGGAGGAAGCTCTGGAGGTTGGGGCTCCAGCTCTGGCAGTGGCGGTTGCATTGGGGGTGGTGGCTCAAGTTCTGGAGGAGAAGGAAGCTCAGGCAGGAGAGGCTCCATCTCTGAAGGTGGAAGCTCTGGAGGTGGTTCAGGATATGGAGGAGGAGGCAGCTCAGGTCTTGGGGGCTCCAGCTCTGGAGGAGGTGGCAGCTCTGGAGGTTGGGGCTCCAGCTCTGGCAGTGGCAGATGCAGTCCCCATGGTGGGGGGCTGAGCTCTGGTGGTGGCAGCAGCTCTGGCAGGAGAGGATCCATCACTGGAGGAGGAGGAATATCAGGAGGAGGCTCAGGGTATGGAGGAGGTGGCAGCTCTGGAGGTTGGGGCTCCAGCTCTGGCAGTGGAGGCTCCATCTCTGGAGGTAGCTCTGGATCAGGAGGTATCTCAGGAGGTGGCTCAGGATATGGAGGAGGAGGAAGTTCAGGAAGGAGAGGCTCCATCTCTGGAGAAGGTGGAAGTTCAGGTCATGGAGGCTCCAGTTCTTTAGGTGGAGGAAGCTCTGGAGGTTGGGGCTCCAGCTCTGGCAGTGGCAGATGCAGTCCCCATGGTGGGGGGCTGAGCTCTGGTGGTGGCAGCAGCTCTGGCAGGAGAGGATCCATCACTGGTGGAGGAGGAAGCTCAGGTCATGGAGGCTCCAGTTCTGGAGGAGGAGGAAGCTCTGGAGGTTGGGGCTCCAGCTCTGGCAGTGGCAGTTGCATTGGTGGTGGTGGCTCAAGTTATGGAGGAGAAGGAAGCTCAGGCAGGAGAGGCTCCATCTCTGGAGGGGGAGGAAGCTCTGGAGGTGGCTCAGGGTATGGAGGAGGAAGCTCAGGTCATGGGGGCTCCAGTTCTGGAGGAGGTGGCAGCTCCGGAGGTTGGGGGTCCAGCTCTGGTAGTGGCAGGTGCAGTCCCCATGGTGGAGGGCTGAGCTCTGGTGGTGGCAGCAGCTCTGGCAGGAGAGGATCCATCACTGGAGGAGGAGGAAGCTCAGGAGGAGGCTCAGGGTATGAAGGTGGTGGCAGTTCTGGAGGATGGGGCTCCAGCTCTGGCAGTGGTGGCTCCATCTCTGGAGGTAGCTCTGGATCAGGAGGTATCTCAGGAGGTGGCTCAGGATATGGAGGAGGGGGAAGCTCAGGAAGGAGAGGCTCCAGTTCTGGAGGAGGTGGCAGCTCTGGAGGTTGGGGCTCCAGCTCTGGCAGTGGAGGCTCCATCTCTGGAGGTAGCTCTGGATCAGGAGGTATCTCAGGAGGTGGCTCAGGATATGGAGGAGGAGGAAGCTCAGGCAGGAGAGGCTCCATCTCTGGAGAAGGTGGAAGTTCAGGTCATGGAGGCTCCAGTTCTTTAGGTGGAGGAAGCTCTGGAGGTTGGGGCTCCAGCTCTGGCAGTGGCAGATGCAGTCCCCATGGTGGGGGGCTGAGCTCTGGTGGTGGCAGCAGCTCTGGCAGGAGAGGATCCATCACTGGTGGAGGAGGAAGCTCAGGTCATGGAGGCTCCAGTTCTGGAGCAGGAGGAAGCTCTGGAGGTTGGGGCTCCAGCTCTGGCAGTGGCAGTTGCATTGGTGGTGGTGGCTCAAGTTATGGAGGAGAAGGAAGCTCTGGCAGGAGAGGCTCCATTTCAGAAGGTGGAAGCTCTGGAGGTGGCTCAGGGTATGGAGGAGGAAGCTCAGGTCATGGGGGCTCCAGCTCTGGAGGAGGTGGCAGCTCTGGCGGTTGGGGCTCCAGCTCTGGCAGTGGAGGCTCCATCTCTGGAGGTAGCTCTGGATCAGGAGGTATCTCAGGAGGTGGCTCCGGATATGGAGGAGGAGGAAGCTCAGGCAGGAGAGGCTCCATCTCTGGAGAAGGTGGAAGTTCAGGTCATGGAGGCTCCAGTTCTTTAGGTGGTGGAAGCTCTGGAGGTTGGGGCTCCAGCTCTGGCAGTGGCAGATGCAGTCCCCATGGTGGGGGGCTGAGCTCTGGTGGTGGCAGCAGCTCTGGCAGGAGAGTATCCATCACTAGTGGGGGAGGAAGCTCAGGACATGGAGGCTCCAGTTCTGGAGGAGGAGGGAGCTCTGGAGGTTGGGGCTCCAGCTCTGGCAGTGGTGGCTCCATCTCTGGAGGTAGCTCTGGATCAGGAGTTATGTCAGGAGGTGGCTTAGGATATGGAGGAGAAGGAAGCTCAGGCAGGAGAGGCTCCATATCTGGAGGGGGCTCCAGCTCTGGATCAGGAGGTATCTCAGGAGGAAGCTCAAGTTATGGAGGAGGAGGAAGCTCAGGTCATGGGGGCTCCAGCTCTGGAGGTGGAAGCTCTGGAGATTGGGGCTCCAGCTCTGGCAGTGGCAGATGCAGTCCCCACAGTGGGGGGCTGAGCTCTGGTTGTGGCAGCAGCTCTGGCAGGAGAGGATCCATCTCTGGAGGGGGAGGAAGCCCAGGACGAGGCTCAGGGCATGGAAGTGGTGGCAGTTCTGGAGGTTGGGGCTCCAGCTCCGGCACTGGAGGCTCCGTCTCTGGAGGCAGCTCTGGATCGGGAGGTATCTCAGGAGGCGGCTCAGGATATGGAGGGGGAGGAAGCTCAGGAAGGAGAGGCTCAATCTCAGGAGGAGGAGGAAGCTCCGGTCATGGAAGCTCCAGTTCTGGAGGAGGAGGAAGCTCTGGAGGTTGGGGCTCCAGCTCTGGCAGTGGCGGTTGCATTGGTGGTAGTGGCTCAAGTTATGGAGAAGAAGGAAGCTCTGGCAGAAGAGGCTCCATCTCTGGAGGTGGCTCAGGATATGGAGGAGGAGGAAGCTCAGGTCATGGGGGCTCCAGCTCTGGAGGAGGTGGCAGCTCTGGAGGTTGGGGCTCCAGCTCTGGCAGTGGCAGGTGCAGTCCCCATGGTGGGGGGCTGAGCTCTGGCAGTGGGGGAAGTTCTGGCAGGAGAGGATCCATCTCTGGAGGAGGAGGAATCTCAGGAGGAGGCTCAGGGTATGGAGGAGGTGGCAGCTCTGGAGGTTGGGGCTCCAGCTCTGGCAGTGGTGGCTCCATCTCTGGAGGCAGCTCTGAATCAGGAGGTATCTCAGGAGGTGGCTCAGGATATGGAGGAGGAGGAAGTTCAGGAAGGAGAGGCTCCATCTCTGGAGGAGGAGGAAGCTCAGGTCATGGAGGCTCAATCTCTGGAGGAGGAGGAAGCTCTGGAGGTTGGGGCTCCAGCTCTGGCAGTGGCAGATGCAGTCCCCATGGTGGGGGGCTGAGCTCTGGTGGTGGCAGCAGCTCTGGCAGGAGAGGATCCATCACTGGAGGAGGAGGAAGCTCAGGAGGTGGCTCAGGGTATGGAGGAGGTGGCAGCTCTGGAGGTTGGGGCTCCAGCTCTGGCAGTGGCGGTTGCATTGGTGGTGGTGGCTCAAGTTATGGAGGAGAAGGAAGCTCTGGCAGAAGAGGCTCCATCTCTGAAGGTGGAAGCTCTGGAGGTGGTTCAGGATATGGAGGAGGAGGCAGCTCAGGTATTGGCAGCTCCAGCTCTGGAGGAGGTGGCAGCTCTGGAGGTTGGGGCTCCAGCTCTGGCAGTGGCAGGTGCAGTCCCCATGGTGGGGGGCTGAGCTCTGGCAGTGGGGGAAGTTCTGGCAGGAGAGGATCCATCTCTGGAGGAGGAGGAATCTCAGGAGGAGGCTCAGGGTATGGAGGAGGTGGCAGCTCTGGAGGATGGGGCTCCAGCTCTGGCAGTGGTGGCTCCGTCTCTGGCGGTAGCTCTGGATCAGGAGGTATCTCAGGAGGTGGCTTAGGATATGGAGGAGGAGGAAGCTCAGGAAGGAGAGGCTCCAGTTCTGGAGCAGGAGGAAGCTCTGGAGGTTGGGGCTCCAGCTCTGGCAGTGGCGGTTGCATTGGTGGTGGTGGCTCAAGTTATGGAGGAGAAGGAAGCTCTGGCAGAAGAGGCTCCATTTCAGAAGGTGGAAGCTCTGGAGGTGGCTCAGGGTATGGAGGGGGAAGCTCAGGTCTTGGGGGCTCCAGCTCTGGAGGAGGTGGCAGCTCTGGAGGTTGGGGCTCCAGCTCTGGCAGTGGAGGCTCCATCTCTGGAGGTAGCTCTGGATCAGGAGGTATCTCAGGAGGTGGCTCAGGATATGGAGGAGGAGGAAGCTCAGGCAGGAGAGGCTCCATCTCTGGAGAAGGTGGAAGTTCAGGTCATGGAGGCTCCAGTTCTTTAGGTGGTGGAAGCTCTGGAGGTTGGGGCTCCAGCTCTGGCAGTGGCAGATGCAGTCCCCATGGTGGGGGGCTGAGCTCTGGTGGTGGCAGCAGCTCTGGCAGGAGAGGATCCATCACTGGTGGAGGAGGAAGCTCAGGTCATGGAGGCTCCAGTTCTGGAGGAGGAGGGAGCTCTGGAGGTTGGGGCTCCAGCTCTGGCAGTGGTGGCTCCATCTCTGGAGGTAGCTCTGGATCAGGAGGTGGCTTAGGATATGGAGGAGAAGGAAGCTCAGGCAGGAGAGGCTCCATATCTGGAGGGGGCTCCAGCTCTGGATCAGGAGGTATCTCAGGAGGAAGCTCAAGTTATGGAGGAGGAGGAAGCTCAGGTCATGGGGGCTCCAGCTTTGGAGGTGGAAGCTCTGGAGATTGGGGCTCCAGCTCTGGCAGTGGCAGATGCAGTCCCCACAGTGGGGGGCTGAGCTCTGGTTGTGGCAGCAGCTCTGGCAGGAGAGGATCCATCTCTGGAGGGGGAGGAAGCCCAGGACGAGGCTCAGGGCATGGAAGTGGTGGCAGTTCTGGAGGTTGGGGCTCCAGCTCCGGCACTGGAGGCTCCGTCTCTGGAGGCAGCTCTGGATCGGGAGGTATCTCAGGAGGCGGCTCAGGATATGGAGGGGGAGGAAGCTCAGGAAGGAGAGGCTCAATCTCAGGAGGAGGAGGAAGCTCCGGTCATGGAAGCTCCAGTTCTGGAGGAGGAGGAAGCTCTGGAGTTTGGGGCTCCAGCTCTGGCAGTGGCAGTTGCATTGGTGGTGGTGGCTCAAGTTATGGAGAAGAAGGAAGCTCTGGCAGAAGAGGCTCCATCTCTGGAGGTGGCTCAGGATATGGAGGAGGAGGAAGCTCAGGTCATGGGGGCTCCAGCTCTGGAGGAGGTGGCAGCTCTGGAGGTTGGGACTCCAGCTCTGGCAGTGGCAGGCGCAGTCCCCATGGTGGGGGGCTGAGCTCTGGCAGTGGGGGAAGTACTGGCAGGAGAGGATCCATCTCTGGAGGAGGAGGAATCTCAGGAGGAGGCTCAGGGTATGGAGGAGGAGGTGGCAGCTCTGGAGGTTGGGGCTCCAGCTCTGGCAGTGGTGGCTCCATCTCTGGAGGTAGCTCTGGATCAGGAGGTATCTCAGGAGGTGGCTCAGGATATGGAGGAGGAGGAAGCTCAGGAAGGAGAGGCTCCATCTCTGGAGGAGTAAGCTCAGGTGGAAGCTCCAGTCATGAAGTCTCCGTCTCTGAAGGAGGTGGAAGCTCTGGAGTTTGGGGATCTAGCTCTGGCAGGAGAGGCTCCATCTCGGGAGGTGGAGGAAGAGGATTCTCAAGTTATGGAGGCTCCAGCTCTGGCAGTGGCGGCTCCATCTCTGGTGGAGGAGGAAGCTCTGGATCAGGAGGTTTTTCAGGGGGAGGTTCAAGTTATGGAGGAGAAGGAAGCTCTGGCAGTGGAGGCTCCATCTCTGGAGGGGGTGGCAGCTCTGGAGGCTGGGGATCCAGCTCTGGCAGTGGCAGTTGCATTGGTGGAGGAGAAGTAGGAACCTCAGGTTATGGAATTGGAGGAAGCTCAAGCAGTGGTGGCTCCATCTGTTGTGGAGGAGGAGGTTCAGGGTATGGAGGAGGTGGAAGCTCAAGCAGTGAGTGCTCCATCTCAGGAGGAGGTGGAAGCTCTGGATCAGGAGGTGGGGTTTCAAGCTGTGGAGGTATCTGTGGTTCTGGCAGTGGAGGATATGGCTCTGGAGGTTGGGAATCCAGCTCGGGGGGTGTCTATGGTTCTGACAGTGAAGGTTATGGCTCTTCATGTGGTGCTACCTCTGGAGGGGAAGCAGGTTATTGTGAGGGCAGCTGTGGAGTTGAGGTTGAGGAGCACACCCCTGAAGGAGGGTGGCCTTCCCGAAGGCGCGTTTACTGGTCTGTCTTTGGAAGTGGCTCGGGTTCTTCTGGAGATGCATCCCACAACTGATATTCGCATGCCAGAATCTGCCAGAAGTGGGATGGAAGAAGACATTGCCCTCACCTTTGAGGCAACAGTTTCTTCTCCACCACTGAGTCACCGCTTCTCTCAACGGGTCATACATAATCCCGAGCTCTCCTCTCCCTCCACAGGCATTCTCCAACCACGCACCCCGGGTCTGGGGCATGGTTGTGATGGTTGCTCTTGTTTCCTCAAGTGTCCTTTGAGCCCTTGAGCTCAGCTGTTTGGAACCTTTGTCTTTGGCAACTAAAAGCTTGAAACCCTGCTTGTGGTGTGTGTATTGGTCTATGGGAGGGCACGATCCCGATGTCTATGATGAGGAGAACTCATTGATTGACTATGATTGGAGAACTCTAACTGGATAAAGCAGCTTATGGAGATCTGCCCCAATATTAAGAAAATATCAGTGATAAAGTGGAAGAAGCTGCTTACAAATGAATGTGTGTTAGGGGGTCCATCCACTGAACCAGGACACGTGGCTACACCTCGGGTCCACCATTCCCTCCAGGAGTCACTCATTAAATAACCAGGAGACAGAATGGTCCATGCAGATTTTGTTCTCATTGCACTTGCAGGGAAAGAAAAGAGCAGAAAGTCCATGAACGACGTCTCCTTATCTCCCTTCTAGTCCTATCTTTCCCTGCTGTGATCCCCAGTCACACTTGGGTCATATGTTCCCACATAAGCATTTTTTGGCAACAACTTATTCAATTATCACTTCTATGCAGAGCAAGGAAGATGTTTTCTACATTTCTCACAGAACCTCCTTAAAGTCATAGAACCATGGAATGGGTTGGGTTGGGAGGGACCTTAAAGCTCACCCAGCCCGAACCCCCTGACATGGGCAGGGACACCTTTCACTAGAGCAGGTTGCTTCAAGCCCCATCCAACCTTGCCTTGAACACTGCCAGGGATAGGGCATCCTCACTGAGGTTTAGGGCTACCTCAGGTTGTTCACCCTCGTGGTGGCTGCTCCTACCTCGCTCACTGAACCAGCTCCGTTCCTTAGGATCCAAGTGATAAATCAGCTGCATCATCACCACCCCACTTCTTATCTGAGACATTGGGTAAGGCTTTTCCATCAGGGCGAAGCCTCTCCTCTCACAGTAAGAAGTGGAAGCTGTGGAATTCTGCACACTACCAATTAGTGTTGGGCCTTAGCTGCACTGATTAATTGCATAGACGGGGTGCCTAGGGTGTCTCATCTCTAGAAGAAATAAAGAGTTAATATGAACATCGTGACTGGGTCTGTGGGTGTTTTACTGATCCACTTTGTAGAGTGAAGGGTTGGAAAGAAGGAGGTGGAGTCTACTGAGAGAAATGGGCACTTGTGGAAGTGACTCAAAAGACCTGATTTGTGTCTCTACCTTCGTATGGGATGAAACACCCATTAGAGATCAGACAAACCAACTGTTTCGGCTGACTACAACAGGAGCCTGGAAGACCAGCTTAGAAAAGATATTGCAAACCCCCAACTCGTACAGGGGCTTGATCAGCATTTCCACCGAGTTGTTTTAAGTACTGTTTACACCCTGGTAGTACATAGCCTGAAGCGCTGGGCTAATTTAGTGAAGGAATGGTTTGGATGGGTATATCAAAACCTGTTCTGCTTGTCAGCTAAGCTATAATGATACCTCCAGTTTCTCGAGCTGAGTGTTCTGACACTTTCCATATGAAATTATCTCTGTTTTAGTAGGAGTGACAAAAATCTCATCCAGGATTTCAGTTGTCTGGAAATATGTTAGTTATTGCTGTTCCTTTCCTTCGGCAGCTCTGTGATCCAGCTCCTGCTAGCATCTGCAAGGAGCTTGTGTATTTGGCTCTGTTAAGACCAAACCCAAGTTGCAGGTCTTTGGACCATCCAGATCCGAGCTGGGATGATCAAGCAGATGATTTTCTTTCCACCACAACAGCACATGCGAAGTGTGGAAAGTGGCTACAAGAGATGCAGTTTCTGTGTAGAGCATCCACTGCCAATTTCTCACTGACTCAATGTGAAGTTGCATATATCAGTTAGATATTGCATTTCTGATGGAAAATGCCACAAAAATGCCTGTGTGAGGCTGTGCCCAGGGACACTTCGATTTTTGAGGTTCAGGGGCTGAGAACAAGAAGATCATAAGATGGGGCCTTCAGATTAATGATTTGGGGCATGCTTTATCAGTTGTCACAGCACTGTAAACATGCTCAGGATGTAACGCTGAAAGATATCTACCAACTCTCTGTGTCTAGGCACAGCTCGTGCCTCCTAGAGCACTGACATGATGAACAAGATTTCAGGTAGGACATGAGGACACCAAGGTGGTGAAGAAGATGAAGTAGATCAGTTGTCCTTAAAGTTGGGAGTAACTCTCTAGCTCAGTGTTGTTTTTCTGGCAGAGCTGCACTATTGAATGTACACACGTTTCACAAAACATCCCAGGCTCATAGTTAACCTCAAGAGCACAAATCCATATGAAATCCCACCTTCTTGCAGGGCCTGAGGGCCTTGTTGGTTACATGCTGTCAAGGCTTCTAAACATTGCCCTCTACAGCTGTGAGCCAGCTCTTGCTAGTGGCATCCAGAGAGGTTTCTGGGTGTTGAACTGGGTGTGAACAGGCTCCTGTCACCACCAAGAACCCAACCAAGAGCCCATGTGGATGGGGATGTTCAAGATGCGTTAGATACCACCACCTAGTGGGTGAAAACAGGTGTGCCATAGTGAGTGGTGGTGAGCTGGTCTTTGTGCCAGTGCTCCCAGTTTCAATCTGACAGGTGGAGTTCCGGGCTTGAGCCCCCTTTGCTGTATAGATGTGGCCTGAACAAGAAGTTCTCCTGATTTACTTTGGCAAGAAGCTGTGAAATCAGTCAGGGCTGCATTGTAGTACCATGAAAATTGGGGGCCTCCAATTTTTGGGCCTCCTTCCAAAATTCCTGGTGATTAGAAGTGAATTAATGAGCTGTGATTACCCCAGGAGCTACTCCCCTGGTGCCCACATGCACGTACAACCCTCCCTCTCCTGATAGGGAGAGGCAGCAAACACAATTACTCAGACTTGAATGCACTGAGTTCCATCAGATGGAAGTGTGTGAAGAAGATCTGGTGTATTTTAAACCTGGACACTCTGCACTGTCAAACAACACACAGAAGCTGTATCTCTTGCTGCAAGTTAGAGATGAGATGAAGTTGGGAGAGGACAACAGAGTTGACCTTGTGGTCCTCCAAGCTACAGCTGGAGCTGAGCAGTTGAGAACAGCTCAAGGGTTGTACCTGGTGGCATCATCTGCCTTTTGGGGACTCAGGGTCACCAGGGGACATCTAGACTCAGAGTCAGAGGTGAGGTGGATCTGGATAGATGGACCTCTCTCTGTGTCTGGGGGTGTGAAAACCCAAGTGCAGAAGTTTTGCTTATCAGAGTGTATCTATGGGAGGAAAACTCTTGAAACCATCCATGATGCTGTGGGCTCCATCCGCAGTAAGGAAACCAAAACTCTGAGCTCAGTTTGCTTGCTGGAAAGGAGCCCAACCAGGCAGGGCACTCTGAGGTCACCCACTTGTGCTCAGAAGCAGCGTGGAACCTCCTCATGGGGCTGTGCAGATGCATCAGGGGGATGTGATGTGAGACCAAGGAGAGACAAACGGGAAGCACAAAATGAAGATGGAGTCAGAGCAGCTCCAGGCCAAGTGCCCTCCTCCTGGGCTCCAATCCTGCTCTTCCAGCTGGGATTGTCATGGACTCTGCCTGTATTTAAGCAGCCAAGTGAGACACCCAGGACTTCAATCATTCCTGCTCTTCTGTGTGTAGGTGTAATTGATAGTGCTGTCAAGAACCTGCAATTAAGTTGGTTGTCTTTCCAGCTACTTCATACCATCAATTATCTCTCTTGCTGGGCTAAGGGCAAGCTGTTCCAGTGCAGAACATTTGCAAATAATGAGGTACAAGAAAACCTTTGGCAGCAGCTGCTCTTGGAGACAAGATGCCAACGAGGTTTCTGGTAACCAGTTTTGGTTTTCATCAGCCTTCTTGTGAAAGGTGATGGGAAAAGCCCTCCAATGAGCCTAGGGAGAGACAAAAAACTGATGAAAAAATCCCTGCAAAACCAATAAAAGAAACGAGCATGTGAAAGATTGATCCGTTTCTTGGGAATCTGAACAACCCAAATGATTAACTGCTAAGAAAACACCGACCAAGCCTTGAGCCTATTGACAAAGTTAAGGATTGGTTCAGCACAACAGCAGGGGAAAACCATTCCTTTCAGATCATCTGAAACGAAACCTTTCCCCTTTCTGCTCTGAACTCTGAAAGACAAGTTGGAGAGAAGCCACAAGGACAGAGATGGAATCTCAGCTCCGCCTCTGGGGCATTGTGAGGCTCTCAGCAGCTCCATTAAACTTATCAGCCTTTTCTTCCACGTCTGTCAAGCAATTCCAATAAATCTTTTTTATTTGCCTTGAGGTATCCCGAGGGTTTTAATTACAAGCTCAAACACAAAGGACAGCAACAGAGAGTAGCCATAAAGCAGCTGTGTTAAGAAGGTATTTTTGGATGCTGGTTGCTGGTGCTTTCACAGTTGCCTACCAAGGCCAAGCCCACCACAGTTTCCAATTAAAAGATTTGTAAGCTGACAGTTCACAGGCTTGTGGCTGAGCTGCTTCTTTTCTAAGCTATTTCTCATCTTCTCCACACGAGTCTCATTTTTCAATGCGTTCTATACAGCCAAGCCAAAAACTTAATAAGAAGATACAGACACACTATTTTTTTCCCCCTAAAAGTTGGGCATCCACGTGTGAGCTGGTCGTTTTAGACTTTCTTGGACTCAAGAAGAAAGGAAAGGCTCTCTGGAGAGCAGTATCTTATGTCTGTCTCACCAGAAAGAGATTGAAGAGCTGAGTTTTGTGGTCCAGAGAAGGCATTTTGACCCAGAAAATATGAAGAAGCAGGTAATACTGATCATATTTACTCACTGGGTCCTAGATGTGAGCTCCCAAGTCATGTTTACTACATCTCTGTGGCATTCATTTCTTTAATTTTTATCAAGGAGCATTGGCTCACACTGCTTCCATTGGTGTAGAAAAGATGTCACCAGTGCTGAGCAAGGAAGAGGGATTATTTGATGGCCTCTTTTCTGTTGGGTCGTTTTGATTATTGCAAAGAACTAATTGCACCAAATTAGATCATTGGATTAGCTCGGAAAGTGGCTAAAATTGCTCCAGCATGAATTCTGGCAGGACACAATGTTTCTGACACAGGTTCAAAGCATCCAATAAGTAGGATAGAATTATGACTCACCAGCAATTCAGCACCCATAGAAACTGGTACAATTTTCAGACCATCTAATTCATTATATAGTTTATAACGGGAAGTAATGGAAAACCTTAATTATTAGTTCCAATTAGAATGAAGTATTGGTATCCTCAAAACAAGACTTAAACCCAGTCTGGCAGCACAGGGACTTGTGCAGCTTTTCCGTAGTATTTCAGAATTTACATTTGATTTTGGCTTTCCTAAAGCCAATCTGAATATTTCCCAATCTGGGACTCTCAAAAGAAGTGAGAATTCCTCTTTCAAAGGCAAGAATGGCAAGGAAGAAGGAAAGGGAAATAGAGACCCTGACAGGTCTTCTGTCTGCGAACCTCCATTTGTGATGCTGAGCAGTGTGGGGATTGTGCCCTTAAAGATGCCCAGGAGAAGCACGCTGAGCTGTGTAATTCCTTCCAGAACGCCAAGGAATAGCTGGCTTGCATGCTGTGGGATTCCCAGGCGCTGCTGAATGCCAAGCTGGCCTTGGATATTGAGATTGCAATGTGTAAGACTGTACTGAAGGGCACAACCATGTGTGGGCAGTGTTCAGCCCTTGGGACTCTTCAGCAAAGAAGGCTGGAAAACACTAGGGATGCGAGGTATGTGATGGATAACCTCGTGACCTTCTTCTCCTGCAGGATACGCTTTGGGAACCCTGTGGGAACGTGTAGGTAAGCTCAAGGTTTTCTGTTTCCCTTACAGCATTAAACAGCCTAGTTCTGGTTTGTAGAAGGAGGAGGAAGGCTGCATCGTCCCCAGGAGTGGTCCAGCTTGTATTTTCCCATGGCAGTGATCATCATCCCCTGAGCCATCACCTCTGGCTGTGAACCCCATCTGTGGTGTGTGTCTGGTAGAGACAGCCCAGAAGACGCACTGCTCTACCTGTAGTACTGGTAAAGCATCCCTACCTGAAGGTGCTGGTGCCTGCCACAGAGGACTCACCTCCAGAAGCATTTCCAGCTCTGCAACAGGCACTGTAACCCTAGTGCTCCCAGCTGCATCTCTAGGAGTGAAGAATTTAGGACCAGAGGTGGGGACCAGAGCTCTGCCCCTTCGGGCACCAGTGGACTCTGCAATAAGACTGCAGGGAGCTGTGGAGAGAGCTGTAAAGAGCATGGTAAACTCAGCTCACCCACAGGGGTTGTGTTGGCCAAGGATGAGGATTTCAACCTCATCTCCTTGCTGCAGAACACCTGGATCTATACTTCAGCTGTGCCAGTCAGGACAACCATGATGTAAAATCTAAAGTGGAAAAATGAAAGCTCTGCTCCACTTTTAGCAGTAAAAACCTCCCCAGCTCCACCTTACACACAAGGGAGAGGCATACAGGGTACAAGAACCTTGTAGCATCATGAAACCACATCAGAGAAACTCCGCTGGGATCACATCAAAAAAGGGACACTTAAAACATATTCCTTTTGGTTTATGACGTTTCTTTAAAGAGCTGGTGGTTGTGTTGGGGCACTTCGTATTATCACTTGATTCCTACTTCCCACCAGCCTTCTTTATTTCTCCTGATTAAGCCTTTGCTATCTCTGGAACAAGCGGTGTGTGTAATTCAGAACCCTTTCCCTAGAGTGCCTTGGGAAGTGTGTCTGGAAATGAGCTCTCTAGGACTCACCATTCCATCGAAGTCTATCTGACGTAACTTTAGGCAAGTCAGTGGAGTTGGCATGGTGAGACACACGCAAGGAGGGGCAGGACTCTTTGTTCACTGTCTTGGAGCAGTTTGGTCACCCATATGCAGGCAGGGAGGTCATAAAGGAAATCTCAGTTCCTAAAACCACCTTTCACCTTTTGTAGTCAGCGTAGAGTAATTGTCGCTTGTAGTCCTATTAGCGTCCTTGCTTAGAGTCCTGACTTGCACATCAATGGCAGCGCCCTCACTTCTATCTTGATGACTCAAGAGCTTTAAATCTTTTCCTTCTTTTCCTTTTTTTCCCAATGAATTGCACAGGGAACAAATGTGTTGCCACTTGGTTTTCAGCTTTTGCCAAGAGCACAGAAATGCCCTATTCCCAAACTGGACAAGACATATCTGCTGATCCGAAGTCTTAATAACTAAGAAGAGGTGGCAGGGCTGCCCAGAGAGTGTCACACAGATGTAGTCTTTGATTGGTGTCAATTATAAAGCCTTTTAAAGTCAGCTTATTTATGCTGATTCGCACCAACTTTGTCTCCTACACAATGCTGGTTTATTCAATGGGTGCTTTAAAATTCATAGAGAAGTTATCTCAGTCTCTTTGCATGTTTATAGTGTGTCTACCACAGAGGTGTGACGACAAAACACATCTTATTCCTCTTCAAAATCTGCTGCAATGGGGCCATTTACAGGGGGAAAACTCAGGAATGTGCTCTGTGGCTTCTCAGCACCATTTTAGAAATCCTGTAACTACCAGTTCAGTCAAAACAGATCAAAGGGGATATTTTATTGTATATTTGAGCAGATTATAAGAAGCAGCCACCAAATCAGTTACATAAATCAACTAAAAAGGACTAAAGTGTTTTGCGATTAAACTGATGAAAGCCAATAAGCAGAACAAAGAAGATCACCATATAGAGGCGTGTTGGACAGGTATGTGTTCTACAGAAGGGGAAATTCAAAGAGAAGGGCTTTCCTATCTGCAGCACTTATCATGATTCAGAACTGGAAGAGTTTTCTCTCCCACCCCCTAATTCCCTTGTGATAGGAAGTTATTTCCTGATCAAATATAGGGAGCACAAAAGAAAACAGGCCTCATCTTTAATTAAGAAAGCCACAAGAAAGATTTGACAAGAAAGGAACAGTTGAGCAGCCATAAATATTCATAAAGAGGGGTTTATGCATCTCATAAAGGTTATGGTGTTCCCACTGAAAATAGACAATCCTGTCACTTTTTATGCAAGAGAAGGATAAGTCATGAAATGACACAGAATCACGGTTGCTTTTTCACCTCCAAACTCCCCCAGCGACCATTTCAAGATCTGAGAAGTTAATCCAGCAAGTGTTTTACTTTAAACCTGTGATCAGCCCCTCTGAACACCAGCCGGGCCTTTCATCAATTCAGTAGCTCATCACAAAGCTGCACAAGCATGAGCTTGGGCACTAGGGCTTTAGCATAGCAAAAGGAAAAGCTTATCTCCTGCTGGCTGACGACTCTTCCCAGGAGGACCTGACCCACCTTCCAGGGGCAATTCCTTCCTCCATGTGGCTCGGACAATGTCTTCCGCCCAAGAAAACAGCTTCAGCTGGAAGGGATAAGAGCTCCTGTGGATTTATAGGGAAGTTGCTGTAACAGTGGAGTATTTTTTTCACCTTTTCTTATCTTTTTGCTTTGGCAGGCAGTGTGGTGCCATCCCATTCAGGGGCCCGGATTTCCATACATCCCACATTCATTTCCACTGTGCAATTCTGGTGGAGGAAGACATCAACATGAGAAAGATCAAACCAGCCCTTTGCTTTGTGGCAAGCCTTGGCTCTACAGGTGCTCATCACCGCACGCAGATATGACATACATGTACACCAGGGATGGAGCCGTGTGATGTTGTGTGCTCTCATTTAGACTTCAAAGGTGCAAAAGAAATTTGGCGCCCAAAGGGTGGGACTAATTTCACCCAACTTTAACCATCAAGAAGTGGGGCGCCTGGTCTAGTTGTCTGGTTGTCTAGACTGCCTCTGGTAGTCAATAAGAAGAGAGGCAAGTACCTCCAGAGGTGGATTCCTCCTCTCCGCCTTAGCTGCCTATTTTAGGATGCAATGAATCACCGTCTGGAGATGCCTATCTCTTTCTATTAGCCATAGATGGAGTCTCAAAGATGAAATTAGAATCCATGGCTAGTTTGATGGCTGAAGGAGGGAGGAAGGTGCACCCAGGCCTGGTGTTTGATGAATTTTATGAGGAACATCCTTTGAAAATCCCAACCTTGACTTCTAATGTAGAGCAGATGTATGCTAATGAGAGAAAAAAATACATTACCAGATTGAATTCCCTTGGACAACTTTGCCTTTAGGCTACTAGGGAACGAGGCTGCACTAATCAAGTCAACTCTTTAACATCACATGAATGACATGGAAAAGAGTCTGTACAGCTCAAGAAACTACGTGCATAAAAACACATATTATGACCCAATCTTCCACCTATGGAATGGTTTTAGCACAGGTAGATTATTGCCATTGTCTTGTCTGAATGCAATGAGTTTTCTCTGGCTGCAGATAATTACAGAGATGGAGCACAGCTCTTTGAGACTATCGCATAAAACTTATTTTAAGAGCTAGTTCAGATTCATTTCCAGAGGCAACAAACAAATTAGTGAACTTCACATGTTCTTGTAATGAATTTCATTTTCAGCAGCACATTGAGGGAGAAGAATGCTGACAAAGGGAGAGATTGCAAGTTGTCAAAATGAGTCATCAAACCCTCAACAAAATATTTTCCTTTTTTTACTTCCTCAGTCCTTCTCCTCTTTTTTTTTTTTTTTGTGTCAAAAAAAGTCAATTTTTGCTTCAGGGTGCTCTCCCATTTCTCATGTCCATACTCACAATGGCAAACTGTTGATTCTTGAGTTCTTATGTACCAACAGGTGAAACACTCGTCGTTCCTTGGAAAGACCAAAAAGAAATCAAATGAACCTCCTGCCTTGCTGCCTTCTCACTGGGATTCAGGAGCAACAACAGGGATTTGGCTAACACAGAAATTTTACCCAATACCCAGCAATTTATGCCCAAAATCTCTTACTTATCAGCAAGTCAGGGGCTCTGGTGAGGCATTTTGGGACCAGGCCTACAGCAGCACAGTTGGTTCACAGAGGTTTAATTGCAGGCTGTGTTCCGTTCCAGGTGTCTCCTACACAGTCAACACGTCTAATGAGGTGCAGAAAGGGAGCGGTGGCACACCAGCCTTCCATCTCATTCCTGGTCCAGGACACAGTTTTCATATATAGAGCCCATAACAATTGCATTTTGTCTTCTTCGGATTCAAGCATGCATTTCACTTCTGATAAATCTTTGTTTAGAGCTTAAAGGATCTGGGAAGTTACAAGCTTTGGCTTGAAGCCTCTAATATTTGTTTTAACTGATATTGCCAGTTGCGCTGGCACCTCAGTATGAACCGTGAGCTTAAAATGCTATAAACAAAGGTGTAATGTGAAAGTCATGCTGTAAATATGTTGAATTACCCCATTTGTATAGGGCAAAATATTATTATTATTAGTTTACACAACTAATTCATACCACCAGCCCCTCAAACTCACATAAGTTGCAATTAGACTTCAATTAATAGGCTTGGGAATCTCTGCTGCAGTCACGTCCTATGGCTGCGCTGTGCATGACTTCTTTTTAAGAACCTGATATTAGAAGGGTCAATATTTTCAGGAGGTTTAGCATTGTTTTTAGGGCTTGCACTGCCTGATCCTAACTCTTGGAAAATGTACTCGGAAGGAGTTAATGGAGATGAGGGAACACAGCTACTGGGTGTCCCCAGATATTATCCTGCGGTATGTAACGTGGAGACTCCTGCAAGTGTTGCTCCCCTTTGGTCAGGAAAGGCTGAGGGCATTTAGTTGTTTGCACTATAATGTTTCTTTTTCTCCCAAACAATTTACTCTCAAAGAGCTGAAAGAGCCCTATTGTCAGTTTGGAGAAGGCCCCGAGATGGTTGGCAGATAGGCTTGCTGTCTTATGTCTTTTGTCTGGTGATTAGGGGGAAAGAGATTCACCTTGCCAATGTGAGTCAAAGCCGTAGCTGTGTCCAGTCTAATCCACTCATTAAGACTTCCTCTGTTGATGCAGGAAGACCAGTGCCTGTGGAGAGTGAATCACCCCAGTTCCCCTGAGCATGGACCCAGGGGCTGTTTCTCTTGGAGATGTCTCTCCATGGAGTGTCAAGGACGTGTCTGGCAAAGCCATCCAGCTTTTAGCTGTCACTTCTTGAATGAGGTGAATCTCACCAGGCTGGAACATGCTACTGTTCCTTTTTAGTTCCCTGTAGGGACTACCAGAAGATGGATCAAAAAGGTCTTTAGCATCCAGCTTGGTAGAAGCTCCACTATAGCGAGGGCCACAGATTTAGCTGTGTCAACAGGACTTCAGGTTAAGAATCTGTAGCATTGCTCAAGTGAAAACGTCACTGTCAGAACAGACCATAGATCTGGTAAGCAAACTGAAGTATGCCACAGTTCCTGCTCTGTTTTGGTGGGGCTTCATGGTGGTTGGGAGAAGGTCAGTGTGAAATGCTACATGGGAAATGTTTTTGGGGGGGGCATTTTGAGTCCTATCTAAACCCATAACTCACTGAATGCGCTGGTGTTTCAGGTACAGAAATAATCCATCCATCACAACACAACTTCCACCGTGCTTTTTCCATGGTTGACTTTTTTGTCTCTGGTTATTCTTCCACACCCAAAGATTGTAAAATTACCCCCACAAAGTGCAAGTCTGCAAAACCTGCCATCACACAGAGAGCCCCATGAGACACAAAACCCCAAACGACACACTGCAAACAAATCACAAAGAGTTTCTTCAAAAATGTCTGCTAAACTATAATTAGAGTAAGTTAGGGGAACACTTCAAACCATAATATATTCTAAGCCAACTTGCAAACAGAGCACTTTCAGATTCCTTTTTATTTCCTCAGTAGTTAGTATTTGCTGGGCTGCTTTGCATTCTGAGGAGCATTTATTGCTGCCAGGCAAACCAAACCCTTAAGCGCTTTAAATTAACGTCCTGATCCTATCAAGGCCAGCTTCCCAAATATATATAAGGGGTTAGCATCACTGTGTCACTCCAGTGGGATCTCTGTTCCTCTCCTGCAGAAGAACTTCCCCTAAACTTCCATATTCCACCTCCAAGTAAGCCACGATGAGCAGACAGGCGCCTACAGTGAGATCTGTCCTGGGACGAAGAGGCTTTAGTTCGGCTTCAGAGATCTGTGGTCGCAGCTATGCTGCCTCTGCCTGCCAGCCTGTGCGCTGCGGAGCTGGTGCCTACAGCAGCAGGAGCGTCTGCAACCTCGGTGGAAACAGGAGAATTTCCTACGTGAATGGGGGCTGCGGAAATGGATGTTTTGGAGAGTTCGGCTTCGGAGGTGTAGGCTACGGTAGTGTTGGAGGCAGGGTTGGTCTTTGTGGTCCCAGGGGATATAGCATTGTAAGAGGGTACCCTGATCGCAAGGCGGAGGGTATCCAAGGTATCTGCATTGATGAGCGGCTTCTGAAGCCCCTCTGTGTTGGTGTCGACCCACTGGAACATGAAATACGCTGCCAGGAGAAGGAACAGATCAAGACCCTCAACACTCAATTTGCCTGCTTCATCGACAAGGTGAGTGCAAACCTGCTCATGGCATGAACCACTGAGCTGGGTCCATGCAAGGGTCCAGATTCACATAGTCGTGTTGGTTGAGACTGAGATCCTCAGTACTGGGGAAGGGCTCATTTCAGCCACACACCGGTCCTAGTATTTAATGGTGTTTGTATTGTGGCCACGGGAGCACTGGACCTTCTTGCAGGTGTCTACTTTCTGGACAGCCTCAGTTCAAGGCTGGATATCCCCATTGCAGCCTTGTTCTAGCTCAGCGAGGAGTTACAGCCCTGATGGGCTCATCTTTCTGCCCTGTATCAGACCCTTTTCTCCCTTTGTCTTTAAATACAGTGACTGTCTCCAAAACATTCCTGAAGGCAAAGGAGGTTAATCTTGTTTCAGGCACCTAAACGTTAGATATCTAAGACTGAGCTGTCACCTTAGGGTCCCTTTGTAGAAAAAAAAAACAGGTCCCACCCTCTGGGGACTCAATTTCATCCTAAAATACAAGAGGCACCACTTAGAAGAGCTTTATGTCTATTCAGTAGTGAGAAAGGCAGATTCAGACTTACGGCTTTTAGATTTCTAAATAATGTAGACATGGGATTTTCAGATTTCTAAATAAAGGCAGATAATTAAATCATTATCCTGGCATCTCAGCTCTCACTCTCCCAAAATCCTATTCTTACACCCCAAGTGGCAGCAGACAGTTAAACTCAAGGTGCCGAGTTACTGCATTAATCTCTTGAATTGAAGAATTGCTGGTTTTTGGCCTGCAGGTCCGATTCCTGGAGCAGCAAAACAAAGTGCTGGAGACAAAGTGGGGCCTCCTGCAGCAATACGTCCTACCAAAGAAAGGGAAAAACCTGGAGCTCTACTTTGAGAATTACATCTGCGACCTAAGGAAGCGCCTGGACTGCTTGCTTTGTGAGAAGCAAAAACTGGGCAGTGAAGAATGTGCCACAAGCCAGCTGGTGGAGGAGTTCAAGTGCAAGTAAGGACCTTCAGGTCTCCTCCAGCTGTTGGCATTCACTTCTGCTCTGGTTCATCCCAGGCAACTTCTCCCAGACATGTGGCACATCCCCTTTGGGGATGTCACATTCTTCTGTCTCACTTGCAAACTCTTTGCATTGTTAATGTGGTTGTTCATGAAGGAGCTTCTGATCTTGGAATGGTCTAATGTTTGGTCTCCAGACACTAATCTTATAGTGCTTGATAGCAGCCTCTGAGCAAGTGGAGGTTGTTATTGATACCTGATGGTTAATGTCAGGGTGTCTGATAATACTGTTTGCCTCAGCCCTTTTCTTCTCCTTTTTCAACAGATATGAAGAGGAAATCAACAGGCGCACAACTGTGGAGAATGAATTTGTGGCACTCAAAAAGGTGAGAAGCTCAAAATGCATGAATCATCATACCTGAAATTAGTTTATTTGGTGTAAATCTTGGCCAAAATGATGCATTATTAGCAAATGCCTGGCAAAAGTGTTATAATGAGCAGGAGGAGGCCTGTAAAGAGGCACAGGCTCAAACCAAGAGGCAAATGCAACTAGAAAGCAAAAAAACTGTATCCTCAAAGCTCACATCATCAGCACTGCTGCGATAGTTTTTTTCTCCCAAGCACAATAGGGAGGCACATTTGTGGAAGAGGTCATGCTGGAATACCTGGTGTCTAAGATGCTGGTTATTTTCTGTCTCTTCATTTCCTTTATACTTAGACATCAGAAAAGCAGAAATCATTTGGACAATATGAAGAAATGATGTTTAAACACTCATTAGTCAATTCTGAGCTTGTAGCCACGTCCTCACTAATAAATAAACAAATCCCTGTAAGTTGTGTTGGAATGGTTTTGTTTTCCTTGAGGAGACACCAGAGCATCCTGACTCACCCTCTCACACCTTTCTGCTCTTGAAACCTTGTTGAAACACGTTTCTGTTTTATTGGTGCTGTCTCTGTTTTCTGTGTGTTTCTCCACTGTTTGCAGTGAGATAGGGCTGGACCGTGTATCCTCTCTTTCAGGATGCAGACTGTATCTTTTTGAACAAGGAAGAGCTGGAGGTAAAGGTGGATCTCTTAAGAAGGCAGCTGGAGTTGTTGAAATGCGTGTTTGAGGAGGTGAGTTTTCTCTGGTCTGCCCAAGGAATCTGGGGGTGCTGTCTCATGCTTCAGGTACTCCAAATTTGTACAGCTTGAAACCCTTCCTGGACATGTCTCATCCCAAGCCCTGAATACTTGAAAGCAAGGAAGTACAAGGTTGATATAACATTAACATTATGATCCTGGAAATAGGGTGGTTCCCCCTTTCTCCGGGTATGAATAGTCCTTGTCCTAACTCTACCACTGAGAACAGAGATGAGTCTTTCTAGTTACTCCGGATGGCAGTTGTCTGATTAGAGCTAAAGAAACTCCCGGCTTAATCCTGTCATTAACATCAGTAAAGCAGCTGAAGATGACAGGATACCAAGGGTTAAGTCACTCAAATTCCTTGCCCTTTATGTGGACAGAATTGCTGCAGGTCAGCATGCAGGTCAGCAGTTGACATGTGGCAACTCATCCAGCAGGGAAGATTTTCTGCTGAGACAACCTGAGGGCCATCTCTTGACTTGTTCCATCCATCAGTGTGGCTCTTTCTCCCAGCCCTTCCTTCACTACAAAGTCTGAGCATTGCTAACACCTGACTAAGCCATTCCCCAACCTGTAGGAACGAGCTCAGGTAGATCGGCAGCTATGTGACACTTCAGTCATTGTGAAAATGGACAACAACCGAGACCTGGACATGGAAAGCATCATCAAGAACGTTGAATGCTGGTACCAAGAAATAGCTCAGAAGAGCAAAGAAGAAGTTGATGCTTTCTACCAAACCAGGGTGAGTAAGAAGTAACCTGGGGTCTCCCTGGCAACTTAAGAGGTCCGAAATGGTGATTGTCTTCTTTCTTGGTTCCAGTTTCAGGAGCTTCAGGATAAGAGAGGCAAGTATTGCGACGACCTGCAGAGCAATAAGTGTGAGATTTCAGAGCTAACCCGTATGATACAGAAGCTGCAGTGTGAACTGGAGAACGTGAAGAAGCAGGTAGGAGAGGTCCAGAATGATAATTCCAGAAAGTGAAATGTCTCAAAGGACAATTAAGTTATGGGGGAAGATTGGCCTTTAGTAGACAAGACCTGCTCTAGGCTGTAGTTGAAAAGTGTATAGTTGAAAAGTGGATAGTGAGGAGGGACACTGGTAGATTTTCCCTCTGTTTGCAATTGGAAAAGAGGATTAAAAACTAGAATGTCCAAGAACTGGGAAACAAAGCCCCAAAGACTGTTATCTTCCCCTCTGACAGGTCTCCTGCCTGCAAACCTCCATTTGTGATGTTGAGCAGCGTGGGGACTGTGCCCTCAAAGATGCACGGGAGAAGCACGTTGAGCTGCAGAATGCCCTTCAGAAGGCCAAGGATGAGTTGGCTTGCATGCTGCGGGATTACCAGGAGCTGCTGAATGTCAAGCTGGCCTTGGATATTGAGATTGCAACGTATAAGACTCTACTGGAGGGTGAAGAGAGCAGGTGAGTGAAAGACACCTTGTCTCTTTTCTCCTGTATTCCAGAGGCCAGAATTATTCCAGCTCCCAAGTGAATTTTGCAGCTTCAGGATCCTCTCAGGCTCACAGAAAACGGGGCTGGAGAAACAGCTGGAGGCCACACAGGCCACCCTTGTGCCAGGAAAACCAGTGCCTGTCCTAAGGATAGTCAGACGTGTTACAACACGGAATGAAGTGGGCTGGGTGTATGGCTGGAAGTTATGAGTAGCATGAGGTTTCCAGATGTGCATGCAGCTGGTTAATAGGATAACGTTTATTTCTCTTCTCTCCCCTAACAGGATATGTGTGGGGAACCCGGTGAGCGTATGTAAGTAACCTGGAGATTTTCAGCCATGAGGGTTTCTCATGTTAGTTTGTGGAGTAGAGCTGCCCATCTGCCCCAGATCCCTCTGCCTCCATTTTCCATTTCAGCCCAGGCTGATGTTAAAGTTTAGTCGCAGAAATCTCAAATACCTCTGAATTTATGAAAAAACACCTTTTGGAAGAAGGGGGAAGGTCGAATTCACTACCATTTTTCTACTCTTGGAGGCAACAGCAAACTGTCCTGGTGAATTCACCAGGCACTGATGTGCATTGAACCTGGGAAAGAACATGGCACCAGCCAGATGAGCAACGTGGGAACTGGGAGGATGTGTGAGGGGATGTGTTGGGACATGGGGAAGGAGTTGGAAGGAGCAGGGGCTCAGGTATGTTGGACAAATCTAAAGGAGATCAGGTTCGGTTGGTTCTGTCACTCATGAAGCAGCATGCCTTGCAGGAGTCTTCCAGTTTTTCTCCCTAAATAACCCCTCCCATGGGCTGTCTTGCAGCTGTGGTCAGCAGTGGCTACAACATCCCTGATGAATGTGGGATGCTGGCTGCAAACGCGGCTGCATGTGGCTACGGCTCCTTGGGAAGACGATCCGGACGACACAGCTCCCAGAATGGAGGATTCAGCTCCCGGAGCGCCGGGATCCACCCCAAGAGAGTCATTAGCTCGGTGGCCAAGCAGTGTGTCCCAGAGGTGTATTGCCAAGCCGGAGCTGTCAATTGCAAGAATGGGGGATTCAGCTCCCAGAGCGGGGGTTACCCAGCCCGCACCGTCATCAGCACGGGAAACGGGGGCTTGAATGCTCGCATGGGGCAGTGCCAAGCTGGTGGCGTGGTCAGCTTTGGAAACCAGGGCTGCATTGTCAGGCAGCTGGGGGGCTCTCCCGTCGTCGTTGCAAACAGCCCTGAGGTTGTGGGGTGCAACAACGGCATGGTGGGGAACTATGCTGTTGTCAGAGACCCCTGCGTTGTGCCATAAGGCCATCTGCTGGGAGGTGGCACAGCCACATTGGAGAGCAGCACTCAGAGGTGCTGAGATGATGCAGGGTAGTTTCTCTGCCCAACAGCAGCAACATTTGTCACCCAGCCCATTCCCACATGTATTAGTATTAGATATATACCCCACCAAGTGATGTGTTCAGAGTCCCCAGCCCTAAAGACACATCTAGAAAGCTTCTCCAGCAGGTGCTCAACACAGTATTATTGCTCTGAGTTTATACTGTCTAAAGGATCACAGCTTTAAGGGTTTGCTTCTTGCACTGCCTTCTCTCTCTGGCTTTCCCCATAATGAGCAGATTCATTAACAATCTTCTTTCTTCCAAGACACCTCTTTTCCTTCGAGCTCCTGCCAAAGCATTTCAGAGAAGAGAGTGATGATTTAACTTTACCAGGAGGCGCTGCAAAGTGCTCGCTCCCCTTTTTATTTCTGTCAAAGAAGAAAACCCTGAGCTGCAAATTTGAGCTTAAATTTTAATCTAAGTAATTTCAGCTTTCAAAGCACCCGCTCGTTACGCTGCAGCCATAGGCTTTGTGTGGAATCTGCTTACAGATGAATCCGTAGTACCTTCATGTGCTTCTGCATGCTTGGGGTGGTTAGTTCAAAGTGTGCTGATGTTTAGAAGAGTTCACCCCCCATCCCTATCCCCAGGATTCCAAGGGAAGTTATTGGTGCATACATCTTCCGAGCGGACATCTTGTACTCACACCAACAGGGTTTCTTTCACTGACTGCTCAGACTTCCCAGCTTTTCATTGCGCCTTCAATAAACTGCATTGAAAGTATGTTTTGTCTTGGAATTTTTCCCTAGATGGAATTTAAAGGAATCACAAAACAGGTGAAGAAGAACCCTTCCACAGTCTGAGGGTGGGAAGAAAGAACCAAACAGATCCTTGATTCCTTTAGCCAGTTTGGAGCATGGTGGAACTCAGGAATGCCCTGTGATGTTATTTTGTTTTAGTTACCTCCTTATGTCACATCATCTATGAGCTATTTTATAGCCCAAGGAACAACTGATGTCAAAGAGTGACAGAAACCTCCAAAATCATTCTGAGCACTCTAAGAAGTCCTCTACCACAGGTTTGCCAGCCTGTAGCTTCATTCACTGCTGATACTTCCATGTCACAGCAGTTGAATATATATATATATATATACACACACAGATGCCAATGCTGACCTTCTGGGCTCAACAGGGCTGTACTCTGCAGACATAAACCCTTTGCTTCAGTGGCATTAAGGCTAACAAGGTGTGACATTTACCCTGTGTGACTTAAAAGGCAAAGGGATAAGTTATCAGACCTATAGGCTATGCCAGGGTGGCATTGACTTTGTCTCAGTTTTGAAGTCTCTCATGTAGTGCTCCACATGTGAACTGCTGTCTGGGGGCTCATTTCATGGAAAGAAACCAACATTTCCATGGGCTGATTCATCTGACCAAACGCAGGTGCCTAATTTAGCATGAAACACATCAAGCTCTAGACTCCACTGACGGCATCAATGAGGTCTCTCCTGGCTCTGCAGGCAGCCTGGGGCGGGGGCATTAGTGCAAATGGAGACATCACCATGCAAGACGCCTGCATGTACTCAGACGAATACACCCTGCCCATCATCCACTGGATTCACAGACACTATTATCAAAGTGAATTTCCTCCTGTCTCCAGCACATGAAGAATTACAGGCCACACGACACTACTAATCTGCCTGCTCTCACAGGGCAAAAGTCTAATTGCAACCTAAAAAAGGTGAATATTAAAGACCGAGGCAGGAAAGAAGATAAGCACCTCTGGGGAAGGGCATGAGATGTCATTCCTATTCTAAGAGTAGGAGCTGTTTCATCTAACTTTGACCATCTGTATGTCACACTCTGGTTGTGGGAGGTGGCTAGTGCTCCACCTGAGCCCCTCTTTCAAATGAAGAAACCCAGTTCTGCAGTTTATACAATTTCTAAGTGGCTGCAATTAGATGAGATGGAGCCCACCTCAGTGGGCAACTTTGCATTCAAGCTCAATGCATTCACCACTTGCAAATGTAATTTGGAAAGAAGGGAGGCCCAATGCTTAGGGTCCCTGATGAGACATTAGGCAGCTCCAATGAATTTCCTCAATGTCACCAGTCCCCTGCATGGTTTCAGGATGTCACGCTTGGCCACAGCCAGGCAGTGAGCACAGGAACCACCGTGGCTCCAAGTTTGGGTCTTCCTTGTGGCTATGAGGAGGCATGGCAGTCCCTTTGTAATCCACAGCCAGAACTTGGCTTGGCTTTGTTTCAGAGGCCATTTTTCATTGGGTTTTGCTGTTGCTAAAAAAGACAGGAGGTGGAGAAAGCCACAGCTTTGGGACCTGGAGTTAGTCCTCACCAGCCACTGCTGGTTGACTCAACAACCAGTTGGTCTTGCCCTTGCTTGCTTTCCCTCTATGGCCCGGTGAAACAGGACCTGCTTTGCACGGCATTCCAAGCCTCGAAGGGGTGACAGCCCAGAAAGCCCCAGGTTTTACAGAGCTTTCCCCTCCTGACCATTAAAGCCGGGACACACAGCTGTCCCCACATAAGAGAAGACACAAGCTTGGGCTGTCGGTTGCAGCACCTCATTCTCTTGCTCCAGGGGTGAACTGCAGACTGGAGTCTGAAATAGCTTCCTAACATTAGTATGGGTGATTTCCCCCATCCCAGCCTAGGGAGCAGGAGGTGGCTGCCTAATTTCAGTGGGAGAATGATTATTTTTTACTGGACTGAATAATAGAGGGAAGAAAGGAAGATGATATTACCTCTTCCAAAACAAGGGCAACTCCTTTCCTCCTCATTTTGAGCCAGCACATGAATGTTCTTAGCTATAATGTTAGCAAACCAAAGAGGAAAATGAAGGCTGCATTTGTTTTTTCCCTATGGCAATAGCTTTTATCACAGGACTCTTGTCACAAAAGTAAAAGGTTCATCCCAAAGAGTTTTCAAACTGTTTGTCAAAGCTTGTGTCGCAAGCTCAGGAACATTTCCTTTGCAGTGATTGCTATCTTTCCTTCCTTCCTTTTTCCTTCCTTTTCCTTGTAGTAAATCTTGAAGATTTACCCTATGAAATTATTTTGTTTTGTTGTTTTGGCTGACCAATACCTGGGCAGCAGTTGGACTTGATGATCTTAGAAGTCTTTTCCAACCTAATCGATTCTATGATTTGAATACAACACTCCAAGCCAGAGCCTACCATGGTCAAGCAGATGAAGATGGAAGTGAGAAGAAGCAAAGCCATCTAGACAAAGTGCATGGTCTAGGCCTCCTCCATCATCCATGGGGACAGACAGGCAACTCAGAGAGTGCACCCTCCAAAAACCAAACGTTTTGGCTGTGTTGCTAAAAGAGCAGTATGAAGTCAGGGTGGCTCTACAACCTCCTGCATATATGCCACCGCCCTTTATAACCAACACTTTCCATTTCAAGCATCCTGTCCAGGGTGGAACTCTGCTGCCATAAATTCACCTTCAAAACCTGAAAGCCTTATCCCACTGACCCACTCACCCTGAACTTAATTTATAGAGTAGAAAGGGTGACTCACCTTCTCCTAAAGAACCTCTCTGCACTAAATACAGCAGGACAAGAAAGTGGGAAGAGGAGGAAGAGGTGGGATTCTTACAGGAAGAGAAAATAACCACCAAGTCAGTCATCTCCACAGCATGTCCCTGCAGTACAAGGCAGGAGAATCGGCACAACTGAGACAATGAGCTGAAAGAACACACTACACAGTAAATACCTGAGCTGGTAATTACCCTGAGTGGAACACATTAAACAAGGGACTGTTCTCTGAGCCAAGATTGTCATTTAGGCTTTTTCACTTGCTCATTATTCCCGCTGTGTGTGTGATAGTTACGATAATGTTTATTCATGTCAAAAGCAGATGCCATTTACTACCAGTCAAACAAAACCATGCAGGCTCAAAAGACATTTAGCTCATCCACTATGCCCAATATAAGGGGGATTTTCAAAGTCTGCCACTAGACGGGCTCTTTGCCTTCTTGCTCTGCCCCTTTCTTCCTAGTATGAAGCATTTCTGCCCATGCAGGGGGTTGGAACTAAATGATCTTAAGGTCCTTTACAAAGCAAACTATTTGATGATTCCACCTGGAATGAGCAAAAGATGCTGGACCTCTGCAGCCTAGCATTGGATGATAGGTCTCTGAAGCTTTTTTAGCTCAGAAGCAGCAGGAAAGTCAAAAGCAAACTCATCAGCCTTTGAATCAGTAGAAACAAGAAGAAATCTGAACAGCTTTGCTGGAACAAGAACCCTCTTTGGTCTCTGCGCAGGACTATGGAGACCTTGGTGGTGGACCACTCACAGGACAAGATGTGTAAGTACATGCCATAGTTTCGGCTTTAAAGATCTTGGACATTGCAGGGACCTGGGTGAGTGCAGGAGGTTTGGAGTTTACAACAGCAGAGGGATGGATCGCAGTGATGGTGATCCTGGTCCAACTCATTCTGCAAGATGAAAAGAGCCAAAGCATCAAAAGAGATGAACACTCCCAGCAATGGTACAATTCTGGGGCTGAATCATCTGGGATAATGAAATATGCAAATGAGAAAATCCCAGGAGGAAATCTGCCTGCTTTGCTGATAAGGTAGGAGCAGGACTTTTGCCTTGTTCTGAGGTGAATTCCTTCCAGAGCCAAACTGGGAAGTTCCCAGGCACATCAGAAAGAGGTGGTTGGGAATATCAACTTATGTCATTTCAGCTTTTTATCCTAGGTGTTCACAATAAAGCTCCAATAGCTCAGAATTCCCTGGAGGACAACTGCTTCATTTTTGTGGTCTTATGTGGAATCATTAATCAGGGAATCATTATCAGTGATCATTCACACTTCTCCCCCCACACCTTTTCCTTCAGCTATCTAATTTTCAAGCTATGCATCCCTGAAAGCACAGTGGGTTTCTGACCCCTGGACCAAACGAGATGGTCTTTCTCTCTTCCTGATAATTTGCTTTCTGCTCTTCAATGAACACACCATTTGCTGTATTTGTGACTAATTATTAGTGCTTCTGTCACACAGAGAAGGCCACCAAATGGGGTGTCTTGTAGCTACACAGATGGTAAATGATGTATTTTCATGTGATGCTGTATTTTCAGGCCTGCATCTGCAGCCTGAGGAAGCAGGTAGACACTTTGCAGGGCAGGTGGGAAGAAGTGATACCCAAAGAGCTGCCACAAAGCAGATTGTGGATAAATACAGGTAAGAAATTAGCCAGTAATTAGTTCCTCCTGCGGACGCTCATTCCTTGCAGCCAGACAGCTCCACAATCCACATCATATTCAAAAGCGAGTTGTTTGCTATGATGTGGTCAATATTACTAACGGGAGGGAGGGGGAAGGTTTTAGTCAGGGATCTCACCTGAAAAAGGGTGGATCAGGGTAGGAGCAAGATACTCTGGGTTTATGGTCCAGGCTCAGTGTGTGGATGGAGGATTTTCTACCTCCTTGAGTACAAGCAATATCATGCTGGACTTTTCTCACCTCTGCTTAATACAACTTCTTTCCTTTTAATGTGATTTTAATGGAAACCCCAGTTTTCTTTAGATGCTTCAATTCAGGGGCCCTGGAACAAAGTGAATGTTGGATCTTTCTGTTTGGTGGCCAAACTAAACATCTGGGTAGATTCTGGCCTGGTTTTCCCTAAGCATTTCTGGGGGTTCAAGGTTCCTCTTCCAAACCAATAAAGCCTTTTCAGGAGGTCTGCTCTCCCCAGAACACGGGCCAGCAAATTGAACTCTCTTTCTCCACTTTTTCTAGGCTTGTGTCATCAAAGTGGCTCAAGGAAACTCCTAACGACAGACAACAGGACCTGTGAGTCTGCTAAGAAGAAATGAAGGGAACCCAACCCTACACCAGCCATGCAAACCAACTGGCTAGTTGAGTGTGAACTGCTCCGTGTCTCCATGAGGCTGGTCCTGTCCCGAAGACCTGGACAGTACCATGACAGAGCCATGGGGCAGGGTGGATTTGTTGAGGCAGGAGCTGGAATTGCTGAGCTGTGCGTTTGAAGAGGTAGCAATTCCTCCCTTTCTGTCCGTAGGGAAATGCAGGTTATGGGTTTTTTCCTGGAAACACCCTCATCCTTAGTATCTTTAGCTCGTCATTAGCACAGCCCAGTTTAGTGTAGAGAGTTAGATTTTGGAGCTACTTATCCAGCATATTGACCAATAGTTCTTATGCGCTAGTGACATATGGGAACAAAAACCCCGCTAATAGTCTTCATGGTTCAGGTGCTACCTACATGGGAAATCCTCTATAGTCAATGCTCTCTGGCCACTGTCCAGCTCAGTAGGTGCATTTATCCTTTTTCAGGATTAAAAGAGGCTGGGTGTATTCCTCAGGGATGAATCACTCCAGGTCAGGTTGTAGCTGCAGGATGAAGACTCACATTATACAATTAGTTCTGCATTTCCCCAGAAGTGATGCAAATGAGGGGGAATCGCTCCAGACCACAGCTTTTTGCAACCTTTAGGACAAGCTTTGCAACACCTCCAACACGGTGAACATGGGCAACTGGTGGGACATGGGGCATCACCAGAAACCCTGGCACTGAACAAAGGTCAGGGTGGAGCAGACATCAAGGCTTTGTACCACAAATGAAGGACCCTCAGCTACTGAATTCCACTGCACAAGAGCGAGTGCTAGCTCTGGAGGAGCCTGGATGCTGACCTAGGGCAGTATATTAAACAGGACCTCTACCAGCTGTCTAAAAATGAGCTATTTTGAACAACATAAATTATTATGTGATGGAAGCAGGAAAGTGGAAGGGTAAAGCATAAAAACCTTTAATCTTTAAGGGGCTCCTTCAGTTCTGGGGTCAAGGAAAGAGGATTCAGTGTAACTGAGAAACAGGGTCTGAACACTCAGCATCTGAGACCTCCACCTTTGAAGGTGAGACCATGAGCTTGCCCCACAGTGCTTTGCTTGTGACAGCGAGGAAGGGTTTGGTTGGGAAGTAGGTGCTAAACCTCTGCAGAGCAACAGGCAATTATGCCAAACCCAGTAGCAATCTCACAAGCAATTCTCTTTATCATCTACTCTTGGAGTAACTTGAAAGAAGTCACTCAAAGGGGGATGACGTTTTGGGGACAGTGCGCCTTGGGTGTTTGTCAGCCCTTGATTGAAATGAGGACAATGAAGCCACAGTTGTCATGTTCAGTAATTAAAGGGAAAGTAAAGCCACCTTTGACAGGTAGCCTGTCTGCAGACAGGTACTTGTGATGCTGAGCAGTGTGGTCATGGCGTTTGCGAAAACGCCTGGGAGGAAAACCACAAAATGCTCCCTATGAGAAGCCAAGGAGGAGCTGGAAGGCCAAGAGTGCAATTACTGGGATGTCTTGAACACCAAGCTGGCTTTTGGTCACTGAGATTTCCACATGCAAGCCATTTGCGGATGGAGAACAGGAGAGGCAGGTGCTTACCACTCCCTGGTATCACACACAGCGCCCAGCAGGTGGATTACCCCATAGGATATTGAAGGAGAAAAAGCAACCACATAATAACAAGAACAAAGAGAAATAACAAGGCAAAACACTGATGCTTGGATGTTGCTTCAAGAAATTACATTGGAGTTCCCCAGATGAATCTCCTCAGCGTGTGCATCCCCACTGAGCAGAGGAGGAAGATGGGTGCCTGATTCACTCGGGATCACCCAGGTGTGGAGTTAAGAGTAGCTGTTAAATGAAGTTGCGAGTGTCGAAGATCCCAGTTTCTTCTGAAAGTCGCAGATTTCCCTAATAACATATTTCCTTCCATCCTCCAAAGAAGCATGGCCAGGGAGTCCTGTTGGACAGCGATGCGGAGTGTCTGATTCACTGGAAGGTTTTCTCTTTTCCATTTCTCCATGTTGTTCCTGGATTTCTTTCCCAGTTACTCAGTGCTGGGATTTCTTGTTGCGCAGGTTCCCAAGACCAGTGCGATGGATGGCAATAGTGGTTCAGTTGGATTTCAAACTCCGTGTGGCCATAACTGTGGGTATGGGAGAAAGAGTTTCCTAAAACAGGAGATTTAGGTCAAGAAGTGGAGGAATCCACCTCAGAAACACAATGAAAGAAAAGTGTGACTTTGCATCTCTGAAGGCATATTGATGGAGGACATGGCTGCGGCAGAGAGGCATTCAACTTTGGAGAAGGGATTACCAGTCCAGAGACACCATTACCATTGCTTGCCTTTATCTCCCTGAATGTGTGGTTTGGTAGCAATTCAGACCTCATGTCTGGAAATGGAGGTTACAACCCTGTGGGCTTGCTGGGTTGGGGAAATAAAGGCTATGGTGCCCCATGTTCATCTGGCTGCCCTCCAGAGCAGATAGCACTGAGGCTTTCGGTAACTTTGGAGCAGGTGTTTCTGAGTAAGGGCTGTGATGAACAGAAGTTGGTTATAAACTCCTCTAGGACAAATACTGCTCTTTATCTCCAGTTAACCCAGTAGAGACAGCCATAATGCAGAGCTTATGCACCAAGTTGCCACCTCTGGGGTGATATATGGCATGTCTTTCGTGTGTTGGTGGTAAAATGAATCACAAAATTGACTCCAACCATTCATTAGGATAATATGTACGTCCCCTAGAAGCTGTACCTTCTGTAATCTCCTTAATCCGAGTGTCCATTTAGAAAGCTTAATGAAGAGGCGCTCATAAACACAGCATTGTTACCTCTCCTGGTTGTATTTGTCCTTCTATTTTGCTGAGGCTGGTAACTGTGCACAGATACCATCTCTGCTCTTGGATCATGCCCCCATAGCCCTGCAAAGCTCATCTTTGGGTTCTCCTGCACTGATGACTGTAGAAAACAAGCTTTTGCTTGAAGATACCAAGCTCTTGTTGACTATTCATCAAGACCATGCCCCTCACTTCAACTTGGTAACTAGTTTTTGGGTAACTGAACTCAGGTAAGAGGACTCCCACACTAGGAGTGTTCTTACTCTTTCATGTTGTGTCACCTGCCAGGTCATTTTTACAAGGCCAGTGATAAGGTTTGCTGTTTACTGAGCATTCCTCCTTGTTCCTCTGCGGAGCAATGCTTTTTAATTCAACACAGCACCCAGAGATTGCTGCTGATAAAAGCTCTGTGTTCTCTGCTCTGCTGCCAATAAACTGCACGCGATGTTTGGGCATTGCCTCCACTTCACTCTCTTAAAGTTTTTTAGAAACCTGTTTGCAAGTTTGCAAAATTAACTCCATTATGTTAACCACAGACACTGAACAGCTGCTTTCTATGGTCATTATTATATATAGTCACATGCACACACAGACAGAGATTTACAAACTTATCGATGGGAACTAGTTGAAATTCAGTGGCTGAATTTCCCTCCTCCCACACTCTCTCTGCTCACTCTGCTGCTGGAGGGTATCTCTGGAGTCCCTGGTTGGCTTAGTGCATGAAGGAACATGCTCTCTGGTTAAAAACGTCTGTACCATAAGGAGAGAGACAACTGTCCCGTGAAATAGGACGGCAGTGCTTTCAGCCTCAAGATCCAATGTGGTTCATGGCTGCTTTTTACTAGGGTTGCTTCTATTTCCCTAGAAAAACCCTTCCAGTGCAAACCTCATGCCCTGGGTGGCAATTCCCAGTGCTTAGTCCTGGCTGTTGTGCTTTCATCGTGGCACTGTCCTACCAATTCCACCCCATTACTCAGAACCCTAATAGTCCATCAAGCCCTGAGTATTAGCACAAAGCTGGTCAGATGATGCAAAAGTGCTTTACAAATTCCTATGCAAACAAGGAACTTTACAAAGGGAGGGGGCGGACACTCGAGGTATTTAGTGCCAAACATATTTGTCTCTTGCAAAGTACGAGGATAAATCAGAACTATGAATATACCAGAATATGACGAAGTTGCCCTGAATGAAGCACCTGGATTTGCTGTCAGGGCTCCAAGCGTGGAGCAGGCACCACAGGGCAGGGCAGACACCCAGCTCTGGCCAGTAGGTAGCTCCCCGTGTTCCTTGCATGAGACATCGCCTTTGGAGTGATACTCTCTTCTGCTTAGCTTACTGCCATGATACTCCAACATCTTCCCATCAACACTGGTGACCTGACTGACACGGGTCACCCAAGGTTTATTATGGTCCGGCAGAAAGCCTGCAGAAGGAGGGTAAAGGCTTTGGCAAGGTCTTAATCTGGCAACTTTGCAAATGCAAATGATATATATGGGCAGTGACCATTGATGCTGTAGGAACAGCCTGGAAGGAACCTCAGGAATTATCTTGTCCATCTTCTTGCCCCAAAGCAGAGTAACTGGCCAGGGACAAGTCAGACAGAGGGTGAACAGCTACTGTGGAGCAAGGTTACCGGGAAGAAATCAGTGTGCCCAGTGGTGATGGAAAGAGCCCAGACCATCATCTCTACCCTGATCCCCACAAATGCACCATCTGCTTTGATGTGGGAGCAGAATCAAGCTGCAGTTAAGAGTCTGGGAGCAGCCACCTTTGGAGGGGTGGACCCAAGAAACCAGACAGAGACGTCCCAGGGCCCTCATTAGCCATTTTAATGGTGACTTCATGGTCCCTTTTGCAAGGAGCCACAGAAACTGTCCAGCCTGCAAGGAGGTAGGGAGAGCCCAGCACAGCCAAGCCCTCACAACCACATGGTCTCAGGAGAGGGTCGTAAACAGCGGTTTTCCAACTGGGAGGAAGCAGACATGGCTGCGTTGTTATGGCTGGAATCATAAGAGGAGGTTGGAAAAACCCCCTGGGCTTTCCCTATCTGCACAGATGGATTAACAGGTCCCAATTTGGTAAGGTGCTTAAGCAGAATTAATTTAGCCTAATGCAGCTGGGTACACGTAAATCTCAAAGGCATGAATCTCATGGAAGCCACCACAGTTCAAGGTGTATTTAGGGCTAAGGACCTCAGGGGTTTCCCCAGTAAATCTGCGTTAAGCTGCTCCTTTAAAGCTTTAATGAATCCCATCAGCCTGAAAACAGCGGTTTCATCTCCTCCTTGTAAAGAGGAAGGTTAGAGTCTTTCTCAGCTCTTCAAATACTATCTGACCTGCAATCAAGCAAGACAAAGCACGGAGACATGAAGTTCTCCACAAAGGAGGCATTTGCGTGCTGTGCATGTGTGTGGCCAATGAAATAAAAGTGATTGCAGTCCTTCTCTTCAGAAGACCAAATCACATCAGAGTGCTTCCTCCTTTGAAGCTGATGTAACCAGTGCTCAGGGCTTCCACCATGTGACTGTGAACCGGCTTTGTGAAAGCTCAGCAGATGGAAACCACAAGCGCTGCCCTGAACTGTCTCCCTCTGATGTGCAAGGCTGGGCACCTGGGAGAAGCCACTTCTTAGGGCTGCGAGGAGGAGCCAAAGGTTGAAGCGCAGGTTTGTTGCTTTCAATACTCAGGGAAACAGTCTGATGGAATGTCATCCAGAAGAAGGGCTCGCAGGGCTCTCAGCTGGTGGAGGAACTTGGACAGCTGTCCCACAAGAGGCATTTTTCCTGCTTTCCAGCAAGACGGGATGCTTGGAGGGTCTACAGCCTTCAAATGGTATGTGTGTCACCCATGCAGCTCAAGGCACCCTACGGAGGATAGGAGGGACCTGACTCAAACCAGATCCAGATTCTCACAGCTGGAAAAACCAGCATGTCACCACCCTCAGGGATGAAGGGCCGCATCTTTCTTGCCATGAAAAGGAGATGAGTCTGTCCCTGTGCTCCTGCTGGATGCCAGAGCTTGGAGCATTGGTTGCTGCTCCTGGTCACCACCACCAGTGTCTCATCTCTGCCCCACCACAGCTGCACCAAGCCAGCAGAAAGCAGCACCACAGCCACTTGTGCTGGTAATGGGACAGCCTGGCCTCTCCCTGCTTTGCAGCATGCCCATGGTTATGCTCACCTTAAAGAGTTCATTGACGTCACGTTGTACAGACCTACCTAAGGGCTAAGTGATGCTTTAGCCCTATTGCCAGGCAGTGCTCCAGGTTTGGCTACAGACCACACACCCAATTGTCCTCCACAATATTTGCACCAACACTTCAGAGCAAAATAAAGTACATTTCCATAAGTTTTCCCCCTTTTACTTACTAGCATGAGGTCCTGTTGCTTGGATTACTTTGAGCAGAACAACATGAAGGAAGAAGTGCCCAAAAGCTTGTCTGCCTTCTCCAACTATCTCAATCTCTCAAACAAATATACATCTCATTGCAAGATGTGCATCCTAATATACCCACACCAATGCAGCTACAACGGAACTACTGCATGATTAGAATTGCAGAAAGTATTTTATAGTTAATTTAAACCTATTATGAGACCTAGAAAAAAAAATGAGGAAGATCTTCACTTGGAGAGACTCCAAAACTATTCTAAATCATCCTGATTCCTTTGCATTATTTTTAATTCAAGACAATGCATTTCAAGCTTACAATAGCATTGACTAGGAATCCTCCCAGAACCAGTTCATTTTGCCCCAGCAAAGATGTAAAGACTTCTTCAGGCAAGCTATGCAATCGCTTGTGATTCTGTGATTAGACCCCTTTGTTACGGCAAAAGAGGGACTTTATTTGTTTCCAAGCAAATTCAAGGCAAAAAAGGGACTTTCGGTGTTTCCAAGCAAATTCAGAACTCTTTTTAAGAATTTTTAATTAAGACGGGCCGGTACCTTCTCATTACGAGCCATTACCAGAATCATTTCATGTCAAAGAGGTGTGTCACAGGAATATGAGGAAAAAGGTTCACTCCGGCTAACATTTCTCAACCTGTCTATAACACTTCACTTTGTTGCATCTCCAGCTATCGTTTGCGTGAATGCACCGTGTGCGCCGGTCACATCACACCCAGGCACTGAGCACAATTATCACCTTCCCAGGGCACACAACACAGCAATAAATCTCTGTCTGCCGCAAAGCGTTTCCCAGAAATGCCTTATCCTCAACTCGGTCTATTCTAAGAGGCACATGAGACCCGGCTGGACCAGTGCTCCAACTCCATGAGCCCCCCCATGACTGAATTCATCCTCAGATCAAACTCATGCTCCATTGATACGGACACCACCGTCCCCATCCCACTCCACGCACGAGCCAGCGAACACCTAGGAGAGCCATACCCGTGAGAGGAAGAAACAAATGCTTACAAGAACGATCCCGACAACTTGTGCTTGGGCAGATACTCCTTCCTCCTCCCCTATCGCCATCAGTCATTGCTCAAGAGCCAGCCCTGTGCTGGTGCGGGACCCTGGAAGAGGCGGCATGGCCATGACATTTTGCAGGAGGTCCTGAAACATAATTAAACGTTGTGGTGAAACCGAACCGTAAACAAGCTATGAATAAAAACCCCTTGACTTATTTTGCTAAACTATAATTACACAATAAGGAAGCAGATTAATTAAGTAAAATATAAGTCCTGAAACTGAAGCTTGCAAGCAAAGCAGTTTATTTTAATTTCCACATTATTTCGTATGAGATAGAAGTGTTTGCTGTGGCTTTCAAATGTTGGAAGCCATTCCTTGCTGCCAGGCAGGCCAAACCCAGTGGATAAATTAAATTTTTGCATCTCAGGCACCTCCTGAAATGTATATAAGGAGAAGGGCTCTGGCTCAGAGGAGGTAAAGGAGATCTCCTTCTTTCACTCCCTGCTCCTCCTGCTCTTCTGCTTTGCCGTTACTGTTCCACCTCCCGTCTCCCCCAGCCACCATGAGTCGACAGTGCTACACCTCCAGCTCTCTCCTGGGAAGACGGGGCTTTTCCTCTGCATCTGCCGTCTGCGGCCTCGGCAGGGCCAACAGCAGCACGGCCTCCGTGTGCCAGCCGGTGGGACGGCGATGTGGGATCGGGGGCTTCAGCAGCCGCAGCGTCTGTGACCTGGGCAGAGGCCAAAGGATTTCCTTTGGTGGGAGCTGCCGCAGCGGGGTCTACGGTGGCGCCGGCGTCGGACGTTGCAACGTCGCTTACGGTGGAGGCCGCTTTGGCATGGGCACGGTCGTGGGGTTTGGTAACTGCGGAAGCTACGGGGGCCTGGGCAGCTACAGAGGTCTTGGGGACGGCGTGGCCATGGGAGGCTACGGCAGCGGCATTGGCATCGGCATCGGCGGAGGGAGATCTGAAGGGATTCGGGGTGTCAGCATCCACCCAGAGCTCCTCAAGCCCCTGTGCGTAGGGGTCGACCCCGAGGAGTGCCAAGTGCGGACCCATGAGAAAGAGCAGATCAAGAACCTCAACAACCAGTTCGCCTGCTTCATCGACAAGGTGAGACCCCGCTTCCCTCCATGCAGGCTCTTTGTCTCTAGATGGATGGATTGTCTCTAGAGAGACAACGATGGGAGATATTTCTCCTGGCGCTGCAAACATTTCTGACAGACCATGGTGGTCCTGACATGGAGATTGTTTGGATTTAAGCTCTGCACCAAGGCAACCACAGCGGCGTTTTCCCTTCTGGTGGTCACTAATCTGCTAAATTGCTAAATCAGGAGCAGCTCCAGGAATACCATAAAGCAAAACCTGTGAGATGGAGACATGGAAAAGTAATAAGGCAAAATAGGAAGTTGCATTCCAAATGTATAATCTGACATTGTTATCACACCTCTATAAACTCCAGAGGACTCTTGTATTTTAAAGTAGTTTGTGCTTCATCAAAGGGATGTAGAAGGATAGATGTCTAGCCAAAATGAGAAGAAAAGGATAGATTTCTAGCTAAAATGAGAAGACAAGGATAGATGTCTAGCAAAAATGAAAAGGATAGATCTGTAGCTACAATGAGCATGATTTTAACTTCTCTGTCTCTCCACTCTGTGAATGAAATGATTTGGTGATTTCCTAAAATCTATTGTTGTTTTCTTAGCTAAGCCCAAGGGGTTTCATTGCTGTTTAAAGATGTGTTATAGGAAATGATTTTTCAAACGGCAGAGAAACCTTTGCGCTGTCTTGATCTTGATCTTCCTTGAGAGTTGTTCTGCAGCTAGAAAAACCAAACCCACGTAAGAGGAGCAACTCCTGTTCCTCCCATTTGAAAAATGACTTATTCATGATCCATGAAGGTTCTCAGGTACTAGAGAGCTCTTTAATCTAGAAGTGAAAGGCATGATAAATATCTGTGATTAGAGTTTAAATCAGATACATTCAAATGAGACCCTGGATGGAGCTTTTAGTGCTGCTCAAGGATCATTTCCGTACTCAGCCCATCAGAGGAGGCAGTGGATCCTCCACCAGACATTTGTCACAGGGTGGTGTTTGGCTGAGCTGAGCTTTGATCAATAGATAATTGGCCTCAACACAGAGCAAATGGATCAGTGCTGCTCAGCCTGTGGTACGAGTCCTGGGTGGGACCAAAAGATGTTGGTCTCACTCAGGCTGCTGAGAAACCAGCACTTAACCATTTGCATTGCTGATTTTAGTTTTACTTTTTCCTTTAGGAAGTGGAGACACCCAAAGCAACTTTGCCTGAAACATGAGGCTGCTGCATGACTCTCGCATCTCTTGCTTACGCAGGTCCGGCTCCTGGAGCAGCAGAACAAGGTGCTGACCACCAAGTGGGAGCTGCTACAGCAGTATGTCCTCCCAGCTTCCAGGAGGAATCTGGAGCCCGTGTTTGAGAACTTCATCAGCAACCTGAGGAAGCAGCTGGAGTGTGTGCTGGGGGAGCGGGAGAGGCTGGAAAACGAGGAGCGCTGCCTCAGGGACCTGGTTCAAGAGTTCAAATGCAAGTAAGTACACAGGGAGAAGCTGCAGACCTGGGTGTTTGCTGCTCTTCCTGAGCCAATGCAATTGTACTGGATGGGTGCAAGAACTGAGGCACAGCAAGGGGAAGCAGGACTGAGCACACCAGTACTGGGTTGTTTTCCAGTACTGGGGTCCCACTGCTGCACCTCAGATAGTGCTGATGAGAGAGCTCTTCAACCACAGTATTCCCTCAGGGAGAGGGACAGGGAACCACTTTTCCTCTCCCTAATGCTCCTGCACACTGCTGTGGTTTGCCTTATCAAACCTCCCTCATTATCAGTGCCTGTGGCTCCCCCAGATCTCATGTCCCTGTTCCCACAAAACCCTCAGCCTATTTGTCTCCACCCCACGCTTTATCCACATCGTCTCCATTGGGGCTCATTCTCTCTTCCCAGAGGGAATGTGAGAACTGGATCTTTAATCTAAGCTGCAGATACTCCTTAATAGCTCCCCATGTGCTCCGCTAAGCCACAGGCCAGGACATTTGGTGGTTGGTGGTATACAGCACAGGATAAAAGGGGAGTCCTTTCTCCAGGGATCTTTCAGTCAAGCATCTCAGATGTGTTTTTCTCTCTGAGCCACCACCAAGGAGGTCAGACTCCCAGAATCATGTTGTGAAAGTTCTTCTATGTCCCAATTAACTTGGTCATTATGTACGGACTTTCCTCCCTATTGCACCTGGGAGTTTCAAAGGTTGCTCAAGCTCCTGACCTCCCCTGGGGCATTTTGGCCGCTCTCCCCATGAACACTCACAGCAGAGTCCTGCATGCATCAGAAAAACATCACACAAAGCAGCAGGGCCAAAAGAAGCATTCTCAGCCTTCAGCTGGGGTGCATAGTTGTGCATTTGTAGTGGTTTGGCCTGATTGACTGCCCTCTCACTCCAGCCACCAGCACTGCTGGCACAGGCTGGTTAAAACTGCTGAACAAAGCCCAGTGGGGAAGAAACAGCAACAAAGCAAAAATCAAAAGGGAGGTACAAAGCAACAGGGAGAGGCTCTGGTTTTAACCACGCTTCCCATGTTCGGCACTGGCTGCTTGGGTGATGGGGATGGGACTCATCATCCCACCCCTCTCCTCCTCCTGCAGGTATGAAGATGAGATCAACAAGCGCACGGCTGCGGAGAATGAGTTTGTGGTCCTCAAGAAGGTGAGTGACACAATGAACAGCCCCAATGGGACCATCAGAGAGCAGCAGGAGCATAGGCAAAACCTGAGTGTGGGGCCAGGGAGAGAAATGGGGACACCTTGACCATGACACTGGCTGAGTTCTAATCAGGTAGCCCCTCAACAAAGGCAATCCAGTGAACGTGGAGAACCCTGTCAGGTTGTGAGCACGTACAACAAAGCCCAGGTGGTTTAAGGGCTGGGAATAGTGAGATTTCCTCCAAACCTAACAAAAAGCCCCTGTTTCTTCACCTCTGTTCACTGCACGCATGGTGTCTCTCCAGGACGTGGACTGTCTCTACCTGACCAAGGAGGAGCTGGAGGTGAGAGTGGGCCTCCTGCGGCAGCAACTGGAGTTCCTGAAGTGCATCTATGCTGAGGTAAGAGCTCCTGGCTCCCTGTGTGCTGCCCCCTGAGCTCCCACACCAAAACTAAAGCAGGGAAAGGGGCTTTTTCCGCAAATCCTGGAATTGCATCCCCCAAATCTATATCTCTTTATATATACATATTTGATAACAACACCACTGAACACACTTTTGGGAGGCAAAGAGCATCCTTGATTCTCTCCTGCATTGTTGGCTGCAAAGGGAGTGATCTTTTGCATGAAAAAGCCCCTCAAATTCTAGTCAAAAGCATCCCTGGGAACCACAGAACCGTCTCACTCTTCAAACCCCAAATCTTCACTTTTTAAGCTATATTAGTCAAAATATTTTGGTGAAAGTAACACTTTTGTCTAAAACGTAGGAAGTTTATAACAAAACACACAGGGGACATTTTGCATTTGCACCTTTTCCAGGCAAACACCTCCCAGCAGCCTGTAGGCAAAGGGTCCCAAAGCACCCACCCCTGAGGGCTTCACACCCCAGAAAACTGCTGACACAGCCAGAAGTGCCAAATTGTAATGGAGCGAGTTGCCCCACCAGGATTCCCCATCCTTCCTTAGGGAATTGCATGCAGCAATCCCATACTGTGCCACCAAGACAGGTCCCAGCTGCCAGCTTTTGCTAGAAACCAGTTACCCGCTCAGAGAACCCAGCACCCCAGTTCAGTGTTAATGGGAGAACTTCCCCAACCTTCCACCTTCTCAGAAGACCCCCCCTTTGCCAGGGGTCCCTGCATGCCTCGCTTGGGCTGGTTGAGGGAAGGGGACTGACATGCAGTGGGCCTTGCAGGAGAGAGCTCAGCTGGATTGCCAACTGTGTGACACCTCTGTCATTGTGCAAATGGACAATAGTCGGGACCTGGACATGGAAGGCATCATCAAGAGTGTTGAGTGCTGCTATGAGGAGATTGCCCAGAAAAGCAAGGCTGAAGTGGAGGCTTTCTACCAAACCAGAGTGAGTATTCACACCACCAGCACTGATGGCAAGGAAATCTCTTGGCCAAGAAAACTCTGAGGACCATTTCTGTCCTCCATGACACAACTTAAACCCACCCCTTGGCGTTCATGCACCGTAGCTGGCTAAGGAAGATCAAGCCAAAAAGCTACCAGTCCTAAAATGGTGGTTTGAGGCTTCCCTGTAAAACCAGAACACAGCAGGTCACTGTGTTGCTTCAGAGAGGTGCACACCCATCAGGATGTGCACATCCCCTTCCCCAGGGGTAAATGCCCAGGACCAACCTGGGACTGTTGCCTTGTCTGGGCTGAGGTCACATCTGGGTGCTTCCCAGGAGCACAAACGTCAGTGCAGTTCCAGAGCGTCGCCACCTTCCCTGGAAGGGGTGATTTGGGCACACTAACGTCATCCTCTTCCCATGCAATAGCTGGAGGAGCTCCACAGCAGCAGGGGCAAGTTCTGTGACGACCTGAGGAACAACCAGAGCGAGATAGCTGAGCTGAACCGGATGATCCAGAAGCTGCAGTGCGAGTCGGACAATGTGAAGAAACAGGTAGGACAGAGTATTGAGTGCTGCATGGGCAGTGGGCTGTGCAAAGGGCTTCATCCTCACCAGCTCCGACCTTGCTGAGCTACAAAGAGCTCTCCCCTCCCAGCTTAAGCCTGTATTTGTAGGTTGTAGGTTCTCTTCTGCTGTTAATACACAAAGAGGTAGATTTCTTTCCCACTTAGTAAATAAGCAGAATCCAGTTGGTTTGGCTCTAACAGAAACAGTGATTGCTGTATGCCTCCTACCAGGGTGCAACCAACAGATCCCCTCCCCTTCACAGAGTCGTAGAATGGTTTGGGTTGGAAAGGACCTTAAACTCATCTAGTTCCATGGGCAGGGACACCTCACACTAACCAAGTTGCTCCAAGCACTGTCCAACCTGGCCTTGAACACTGCCGTTGCTACTGCTAAATAGCTTGTTCATAACATGTGTCCAACCTAAACCTAGGCTCTCTGTCAGTACCTAGCTGAGAAACGAGGGGGCACATGAGCAGCCCTGTGGAGATGCCTCTTAATATCACCGCTGGCCACCCTCTTGCCTGTTACTGTCCACAGATTGCAGCTCTGCAGACGGCCATCTGTGATGCTGAGCAGAGGGGTGACTGCGCCCTCAAAGATGCCCGGCAGAAGCTGATTGACCTGCAGACTGCACTGCAGCAAGCCAAGGACAAGATGGCATGTTTGCTGAGAGACTACCAGGAGCTGCTGAACGTCAAGCTGGCCCTGGACATTGAGATTGCCACTTACAGGACACTGCTGGAAGGAGAGGAGAGCAGGTAGGAGCATCCCTGGCTTCACTCTGTATCGAGAGCTGGCAAAACCCAATAGGAGGTGAGGGGGGCAATGAGAAATGCTGGGTGGAGGCAGCACCCCATGGGTGCACAGAGCGGAGCATCATCCTTTTTTCTCCCCATGGGTGTAGAGCAGAGCATTGCCCCTGACTCCTCCTCATGCTCTCAGGGCAGCTCTATCACAGTTCACCAAGCACGCTGTAGTCAGATGCCCTGCTTGTGGTGCAAAAAGGGGATGGGATATTAAGATCTCTATGGGATTTGGGGATCCAACCCTTCAATGATTTGGTGGGCAATTGGACCAGCACCTCACAGCTGGGTGCACAGAAAAGCTGAATCATAGAACCATAGAATGGTATGGGCTGGAAAAGACCTTCAAAGCTCATATAGTCCAAGGCCCCTGTGATGACCTGGGACATCTTCTCCTAGACCAGGTTATCCAAAACCACATCCAGCCTGAAGTACCTGCAGGGTTTCTAAGGAATCAATGGCTGGGCAGCACCTCTATTTGCTTGCGTATTTGAGGAATGTTTCCCTAAACACATCTTTGAGACATATCTTTTCTTAACAGGATATGCACTGGCAACCCTGTGAGCGTAGGTAAGCTAATGAAGCACTCCCTTGATTTCCTTACAAGTCTTCTAAGCTTGTAAGTTTCTTTATAAGCTGGGCTTTAGCTGCTCAGGGATTGACCAAGCCTGTTTCTCTCCCACAGCTGTGGTCAGCGGTGGTGGCACCGTTGGGGAGTGTCGATCCCTGTCTGGAATCGGAGGCAAATGCACTGTCAAGACAGGAGGGGCCGGGCCAGGGTTAGGGGTGGTCTCCTCCTTCGGCGTCACCGGTGCCGGCTTTAGCACCCGGAGCGTGGATTGTCTGCCCAGGGTAGGGGCTGGCTTTGGGGCCAGGAGCGTGGCCAGCTGCGTAGGGCGAGAGGTCATCTCTGGTGCGGATGGGGTGCAGTGTGCCACAGGCATAGGCAACCTGGGGAACGTGGTGTGCACCAGTGTGGAGCAGTGCAGCCCAGGAGCCGTCATCATTCCGGGGGCAGGGGTGTGTGGCGCCGGGAACAGGTACAGCACAGCCATGCGTGTGGTCAGAACAACCCGGTAGAGGCTGTAGGGTGACTACACATCATGTTTTAAAATAGTCAGCATTTCTGCAATAAAACAGTATTCCCCTTCCTCCTGACAGCTGTAGGGATCACACAACCATGCGCTGCCCATGCACACACCATTAGGATAAGCACTCTGCCAAAAACTCTTTGCATGATCAAAACCCACCTTCTCTTGCATCTCCTTCCTGGGGGAAACTCATCCCCATGGTCTCAGCCAGGTGAGGTTTTCATTTCAGAGGGTCCATGCCTGCCTTCACACATCACCTTAAATCAGTCTTCTCTGCTTGACTGCTTTCCAGCAAGGATTTCCCCCCCCCCCCCCTTAATGCAGCTCTTGCAAAAGGATGACAACTTTGGTCATCCCAACTTCAGAAAGAGAAGCCACATTTTAATTGTCTGCAATGGAGCTGCAGCTATTATTTAACTTTAATGACACCAGAAAATCCAATTTTTCCTGTTCACGAGAGGGTTGGTAATGCTTATGTAAATTGGTCCAAGTTGCTACACCAGGTTTGGTAGAGTGGATTTTAATTACACACCGATGAGCACCTTATGTTTCTGTAGTAAAATGCATGCGTTGTTTTTCCTGTGTGTGTACCAGATAGACCCATTTAATGCTTTTCATGTGTAAGTGAACGGAGTTGATTACCCTTCGCTTACTCCAAACTTTCAGCTGTACCTTCAATAAACTACATGCATAATTCATGCTTTGCTTCATGGGTTTTCTTTCCCTCCCTGATATTACAAAAGCATGGATATGTTCTCAAACATGATTCTCCAAATGGGTGGGGTTGGTAGCTCCCAAGAAGTGGAGTTTTAACAAGCTATTTTTGAGACTTTGTCTGCTCTCCTTCCTCCTGCACTTTTGCATACCTTTATTCCATCCAGAGACTAAGCGTGGCCAGCAGGAAGTCTGGAAATGCAGTGTAAACTGAGATGTTCAACCACTCATGGGATGTGCAGCTCACTTTGGATCTCTCACACTCGTCTGGGATCTCTGGAGCAGAACAGAAAAGCAGACAGGTCCTTGCTGAAAGAAATCACTGAGAAGCATCTCTGGTGGTAACAAAGAGAAAAGAATCCCACACTCCAACCCTGAAACCCTGAAACAAGAGCAAGAGAAAAGTGTAGTGTCCAAAATGTCCCACCTTCCCTACAACACAAGGACTTAGACAAAGAGCAGAGTCTGTAGGACATGCCTGAATGTCCCCCTCCAACATTCCTTGCAGGGAGGGGAAAATTCACTTTAGGAGACTGGGATTTGGGTGAGATCAGGTTGCCCTCTCCCCTTTCTCTGTGAGGGTCCCTTGTTTCCAAGGGACAGTGACCCACTGAAAGGTCTCTATAACGTGGCTGGAAGGGTTTGCCAGGTGGCACCCATCACAGCTGGATGCACAGCTGGATGCCAGGAAAACCAGCTGGCCTGGATGGCTCCTTTCTTCCCATGGCTTGCCTGGGCACAGCCAAAAGACAACCTTGCTCTGAAATGCCCTTTGGAGAAATCTGTCTCTCCTCACCCAGTCTGGAACCAGCACAAGGTGTGGGCAGGTTAATTCAACCCATGAAAGCTACATCAAGGACCGGGTGTTATAATTTATTCCCCCGCATCTCACTCCACTTCCTGGGCTTCAGTGCTGACTCACGGCCTTGCCTGCCTCAACATCTCCATGGCTGGAGGATGAGTTGAACCATGTGGCCAGGCTCGGTCTGTCCATGCCAACAGGATGGTGATGAGCCCACCACTGGTTGAGCATCTGCCTCTGCTTCTCTCCCAGCACAGGGGCTGCACTGAGCAGGGTGGATTCAGGCTCCCCATGCATGCAGTGTTCTTCTAATGGAAAGCAAGATGATGGTGAACAGCAGGTAGTACATCACTAAGTATTTTTTAATAAATGACATTCCTTGGCAACACTGTCTGGGCTGGGGGTGGTGGTGAAAGCCAAATGAATCAGCTGAGAAGACAAAACCCACCCACCTCAAGAGAATGTTGGTCAAAATGGTTATCTTCATCTTTTCTGTCTCAGTGTGACTCGGATGTCATCTCATTTGTATGTAAATATCAAGCAGAAACACCCAAACAAGAAGCTTCCAGTACCCCAGCAGCTCATAACTTATGTTGATTACATCCCTGCAGAACAGACCTGCGCACCAAAACCAGCCAGTTCCCCAGGGTACCAAAGCAGCCCAGCAGCTCTTGTATTTCTGGGAGAAAACCTTTAATCATCTCTGCCCTTCTCAACCCATGTTTTCTGCTGCCTGCTTGAGGATGCTCATGTAGATCAGGACATTTTGGAGAGAAAAAAGGTCAGGAGCTTGTATTCCAGGGCAGTTTGGAGGCCAGATCCTGCTCAGTGTTGCTCTGGACATGACCCATCATAGATCAACAGAATCTGGTAGAGTTCATCCCAACTAACAGATGTAAGAAGCCACATTTACCTCTGGAATACGGAGCCCACAAACCTCAGCTCCTCCACACAATAAACCAGCCTGGGAAAGGAACGATGCATTTTCCACCCAGCCTTTGCATTTTTCACATACCTGGTGGACAGTGGGCTGAAGGAAGAAGAGTGTGGGAGCCTAAAATGACAATTCCCTCTTTCTTGTTGGCAGCCCCACCTTTAATCCCATTATACTCTTTCAGCTCTGACATCTGATCCGAACCCGTTTGTCAGCTTCAGGACAATCTGCCTTTACTGGGGTCAAGTAAGCATGAAGACAATTTCATTTTCCCATCGCACCCGGGCTTTGAATTTCATGCAAATAATCGAGGCAAGAGATGCTCATGAATTTCAAGTGACATCTCGGGCAGATTGAGACCAACACTTTCCATAGAGAACCAAGCCAACCTGTACCAAGTGGGAATTTCACACTGCAATGGGACATTCTATCTGAGTGACCCAACTCTCCCAGTTCAAGCCTGCCTGGCAGCATTTCTCCAAGGATAATCAGATATTTGGTGTTCTGCATTAGGTAGAACATGAAGCACCTCCTTAATCTTTCTTCCAGAGATGCCAGTGGGATTTGAGCTCATACTTAATGGTTTTGCAGCACTGGGGCACATGAATGTATTTTGAAGGGCATGTAGAGTCCTATCCTGTAAGTAGATTTAAGCTCCAGTCATGCAGACAGCATGGGCAATGCCACCAGGACAGCAACATGTCAAAAACTATGCTCTTACACACAACTAATAAAATACTTTAAATATTGCAGTTCCACCAAGTCTGATGTGGTAGAAAATGTCATCACCCCCCACTAAATTTGTTCTTTTTTCCAGGGATTCCAGGAAGTAAAACGAGGAGAATTTGTGGGAGTGTTTTTCATGCTGGTTAAATCTTTGCTTTTGGCAACATTTTGAACAGAAATGTTCAAAGGTCTTTAAAAGAAATCACAACTGTAAAAGAGCTAGAACCTCGAGACTGATTACACCTTCATGTTGACATGCAAATAATAGTGTGCCACAAAGCTGGGCAGAGCACTTCTCAGAAAGTCTGTCTCCTTGATGGAAATGCATTTTAGATCAAGATGAAAACACATCGACCACATCATCAGATGGCTGGAGGCATTGCAATGGTAGCCTCTGGGTGGGAGGGAGTTGTCCTCTAGAGATGCCAACATCTCTAGTAAGGAAGCCTAAGAAACCTGCCATAGACTAAATACTAAATGGACAAAATTTGAGGTGACATTTAAATATAGTGTCTCAGCAGAAAATCGTGCATCAGGACCTCTTTGTACTAGCCAGCTCAAAACAATGGCCTCTGCATGATGGTGCGAATGGGCAAACTGGATAAATTAGAGCCCTAAAAGAGATGCCAGTCTTCATGAGCATCGCCCCCACGCTCTGTGAAAGCACTGTGAAATATTTTTGTTCAGATTTAGCCATTTTATTGCCACTGCCTTTCACTCGAGTTAATTCAGAGGACTCTCCACTAATCTCTCTGCTGATCTACTGCATCTTATAAGCAGCACAAGGGTATCCCATGTAGCTATTTTGCTTTTTTCACCCTTTTCTTATTTTTCCTATTTTGTTTTGCAGTTAAGAAATGAAATAATCCATCTCTGCAGACATACAGAGGCTTTGCACTAAGGGAGCAGGAGCTCTCGCTGCCAAAACTCAGGGAGTTAGATAACTCTTCTAGCTGAGCAGACTTACAGCAGCTCCAAGAGGTGTGTTTGGGTGCAATCAGGGCTTAACAAGTCTCATGGAGACAGCTGGCTGCCTGGCATGTCAAAACCATGAAGGCACCAAATTGATCACTGGACTTCCATGCAACCAAGCCCAGATCCCCACAGGGATAAAAAGGGCATCCTGCACGCCCTCCCATCAGAGAGCTTCATTCTCTGCTGCTTCTCACCAGTGCCAGTGTTATCTCCTGCTGCCATGAACCGGCAAACTTACAGCGTGAGAGCTGGAGGTGGAGGCAGATCTTACAGCACTGCCTCAGCTATTATTCCAAGCAGCAACAGGGCTGGCTTTAGCTCGATGTCTGTGGCACGATCTGGAGGAGGTGGAGGTGGTTTTGGAAGGCTCATTGGAGGAGGTGGTGGTGGTGGTTTTGGCAGCAGAAGCCTCTACAACCTTGGTGGAAGCAAGAGAATATCCATTGGTGTTGGAAGCAGCTTCCGAGCTGCTTTTGGGAGTGGAGCTGGTGGTGGCTCCGGCCTGGGAGGTGGTGGTGGCTGTGGACTTGGTGGTGGTGGAGCTGGTGGCAGTCTTGGGCTTGGTCTCGGTGGTGGAGGTGGTGGATATGGCTTTGGTGGAGGTGCTGGTGGGCTTGGCTTTGGTGGTGGACCTGGAGGTGGTGGAGGGTTTGGCTTTGGTGGAGTAGGGGGTCTGGGAGGGTTCAGCGGAGGGCTGGGTGGTGGCAGGAGCCCAATGGGATTTGGTGGTGGCCCACCTGGAATTGGTACAATCCAAGAAGTGACTGTCAACCAGAATCTCCTGGCACCACTGAATCTGGAGATAGATCCAAACATCCATCAGGTGCGAAAAGATGAGAGGGAGCAAATCAAGACCCTCAACAACAAGTTTGCTTCTTTCATCGACAAGGTGAGACATCATCAAGTGCTATGGAATGCTGATAGAGAGCGAGAAAGACAGTCTTGTAGCTATCAAAGCACAACTTCATAGATCAACAGTCTGCTGCATATTTCCTATTCTGAAGGTCTTCATTAAAGTACTCAAAAAGAACCTTCTTCTGAACAGTTACAAGGCAGAAAACTAGACCAGAATTTAGTAAGAAGAGGATGAGATCCAGGGTTTTTACTTGAGAAATAAGATATATTTGGCCAAATGGAACAAGCCAGTTTCAGGTCCAGATCTAGCTGCTCAGCCCAGCTCCCTCTGTGGGGACTTGCAGCAGATGTGTTAGTCCTTATTGCTTTATTGCCTGCAAGCTAAAGTCGTTTTCATATTGACTCAACTTAAGTCCTTCCTTGGCTTTGACTCGGGTGAATATGTACTATATATGAGCAAAAGAAAAGGCAATTACGTACTTCGTCTTTTAAGCTGTAGTACTCAGATCTTAGCTTTAATGAAGGAAGATGAATATCTCTTACAAAGACAGAAAAAACAAAGGAAGTTGAAGAAAGCAAGTGCTGAAAGAGCTGAACCCACATTTTCTAATGACTGCTCATTGGCTTGCCAAATTAAATTGTCTCTAAAGAGAACTGGCCACTGAGTCTGAATCCCAACCCTAACCCTAACTTTAACTGTAACTTTTAACCCTAGCCCTAATTCTAACCCTAACCCTAAGATTTGCTTAACTACTGGATGGGCTAACACAGCCCCAGATAATCTAGAGGATATTCACAGCTGGATTTAATACTCTTGGTTTGGGATTTCCTTGGGTTTTGCCATGCATCAGTCCCAGTTACTGATTACTGGCCATCAGCATGCTCACAGGTATCTTCTGCTAAGCCTCTTCCGCTTCCCAATGCTCAGGTTCGCTTCCTGGAGCAGCAGAACAAGGTGCTTGAGACCAAATGGACCCTCCTGCAGGAGCAGGGTCAAAAAAACAGCTCAGGCAAAAGCAACCTGGACCCACTCTTTGAGGCTTACATCAACAACCTGAAACGGCAGCTGGCCACCCTGCTCAACGAGAGAGGACGCATGGATGGGGAGCTGAAGAACATGCAAGACCTCGTGGAGGATTTCAAGAACAAGTGAGTGCCTGTTAGCAGCACATCCGGGCATGCTGGGGTGAAATGGGATGCAAATGGTTCAGCTTAGCATTAGGTAGTAGGATTAATCTCACTTAAATTTTGCTTTCTGATGGTCAAACATCAGCCTGAGATATTCGTCAAACTTTCTACAGGAAAGGGAGAAAAAAGGATCTCCAGTCAGTGCTCTAGCCCATAACACAGTACCTAAATAATCCCCCTCTGAATACCGCTCTTGTGAGGTCTCTCCCTGCAGAACCCCTGTCATCTTCCTTAACAGCAGCAGAAAGGTGGTCTGCCCATCAGCATTTTTCCAACTGGAAAACTCAGCCAGGGCACAACAACAAGTGATGACACTTGTAAAGGAAAATCATCTAAACCAGCTTTACCCTCCTTGTTCCATCTGCATTATGTCAAAATGTCTTTTCAACCCTTGGAGAAATTGGATCCTCGTGAATTTGAGCAGGGCAGTTTCCAGGAGGTTGATTTGGAAACACCATTCCCAGCCCAGATAACCCTCCATCCAACCTGTACAACTTTTCTGCTTACCAAGATATGATCCAGCATGTCTTTCCCCTTATCCCTGCAGGTATGAAGAGGAAATCAACCGACGCACAGCAGTGGAGAATGAATTTGTGGTGCTGAAGAAGGTGGGTGAGACATGAGGTGTTATGGATGCTGATCTAACCTTAACCATTGCACAGGCTGGGAATGCCCTAAAGGATGGGAGATCTCATGGAGCTGCATCCTCATCCTTTAAAAGCTGCCATTTGGATTGTGGTTTTGGGAGAAAAGAATGGAGGGGCTTGAAGGATGGAAGTAAATTCTTGTCCCACTCCTGTCCCACAACATACACACACGGTTGCCTGGGCAAAACAGATCACATAAAACAAAGATGGTCCCTAGGGTGGGTACCAAGACCTGGTACCAGGGCTGCATCCCCTGCCTGATCCACTTACAATGTTACACGCAGCACTTCTTTTGGCCAAGAGATGTCCTCTTGGTGCTTTGCCAGGGGGATGTGCCAAGTAGAGCTTGGCTGGCAGCACCAGTGCAGCGGTGGAAGGCCAGGCCTCATCTCCTGGCTTGGCCAATTTTTGGCTGAGCTACAGAAGAGGTATCAGGTTCAGCAGATGTCCCCATGGCTGCTCTTTTCCAGGATGTGGATGCTGCTTATATGAATAAGGTGGAGCTGGAGGCCAAGGTGGATGCCCTGAACGATGAACTCAGTTTCCTCCGAGCCCTCTATGATGCGGTACAGACACCCCCCTACCCTGATTTCTGTCCTGTTGTCACCCTTGGACAGTGACTGCCACCATTCATGGCAATAGCACAGGTAAGTGCAGTTGGCCAGGATCCTGTGTGCTTCCTTGCAGGAGCTGGCTCAGCTCAGTGCACAAGTGTCTGACACCGCTGTCATCCTGTCAATGGACAACAACCGGGACCTGGACCTCAGCAGCATCATAGCTGAAGTCAAAGCTCAGTATGAAGACATTGCTAACCGGAGCCGTGCCGAGGCGGAGGCTTGGTACCAAACCAAGGTGAACAGACCCACAGATGCCATGGATGCATTTCTGGGGAACATTACTGCTGTCCCTTGGCTCTTTGGGCCATATCTTGTCCCCGTGGTTTACTCTTCCCTCTGCACCTCAGTTTGAGGAGCTGCAGGCCACGGCTGGGAAGCACGGGGATGACCTGCGCAACACAAAGGGGGAAATCTCTGAGCTCAACCGGCTGATCCAGAGGATCCGGTCAGAGATAGAGAATACGAGGAACCAGGTAGGAATGGCAAAAGGAGCTCGTGGAGCCTTATCCTCTGGTCCCTTAGCACCACAGCTCTGTTTTGCTGATCAGGAACTTTAGCAACCACAGAGTGTGATGTATCTCATTAAACATGTTGAATTCTCTTTTGGAAAGGGTACCATGCTGTGACATCTATTCGAACTTTCTTGCCAGGCTGGCATTTCAACTCCAGTAATGTTAACTATGGGTGAATGACCTCAGTCATCACTTTTCTCACTAACACCCATCCAGAATGGCTTTTTTTCCTTGGGAGACTCTTACCCAAAAAGAAAAGCAGCATTTAGGAGTCCCAATCCCTTCTCTTGCAGTGTGCCACCCTGCAGACAGCCATTGGAGACTCTGAGGAGCGTGGGGATCTGGCCCTCAAAGATGCCAAAGCAAAGATGATTGACCTGGAAGATGCCTTGCAGAAAGCTAAAGCTGACATGGCCCGGCAGCTCCGTGAGTACCAGGAGCTCATGAATGTCAAGCTGGCCCTGGACATTGAGATCGCGACCTACAGGAAGCTGCTGGAGGGAGAGGAGAGCAGGTAAGAGCAAAATTCCTGCAGGAGTAATAGTGATGATTGCTTTGCCCCTGCCTGTCTCCTTTATTTTACTCTTACCTCCCCTTTATCTGCCCTCCAACAGGCTGAGTGGAGAAGGACTCAACCCCATCAGCTACTGTAAGTATCGTAGTGTTAATCTTGCTTTGGGACCGCTGGGAACAGATTGGGAGCAACCTTGGGAATAGGGGGGTTTTGCCCAATATAACACATCCAGAGCCCTCCCACCAGCATTAGTGGCTTGCAGAGAGGAAATAAATTGGGTTTAAGCCCTGTGGGTTGAGGTCCTGAGGATGGTGTTTTCTGGAACTGGGTGTCTGCCAAACACATGTCCAACCCTCTCATTGCTTTTTCTTGCAGCCGTCATCAGCTCCAGCTCTGGCATGGCCGGTGGAGCTGGGTTAGGAGGAGGATTTGGTGGACTGAGCCTAAGTGGAGGAGGCGGTGGAAGTGGTTTTGGCCTTGGAGGAGGTGGTGGAAGCGGTTTTGGCCTTGGAGGAGGCGGTGGAAGCGGTTTTGGTCTTGGAGGAGGCGGTGGTGGAGGCTACAGCTTTGGAAGCGGAGGAGGACTTGGACTTGGGGGGGGTGGTGGTCTCGGAGGTGGATTCGGAGGAGGCAGCGGTCTCAGCATTGCAGGTGGTCTTGGCTATGGTGGAGGTGGTGGCAGTGCTCTGAGCACCAGCGGAGGGAATTTCAGTTCTGGAAGTGCAAAAGGCTCCAACCCGGGAGTGAAAATCGTCTCTAAAACCTCCTCCAGCAAAAAAAGCATAAAAAGTCAAAGCCTGAAGAATGTTACAGAGCCCGAGTAAAACCAGCTCCAGACCCTCTCCAAAAGCATGACTCCCACATCGCTCCTGCATTACTCCTGTATCACTCCTGCCCACCAGCACGCCTCCACACAACCCTGTCCTGGCTACTTGCACCGTAGTTCTTCTCCATTTGGATCACAGCTGAGGAAAAGCAGCACCACACACATGAACCAGATGTCCCAAAGCACCTGAAGCAGGATTAAAAGGAAACCACAGGCCTAAGTGATCTTCTGAATGGGGAATTGGGGTTCTTTTTTTGCTTGTTTGTTTGCTTTTAATGAGGCTGAGCAGCTTGTTTGTCATTGTGGCTAGCTGACAGCCATCAGCTAAGACAGATCAAATAGCAGTGAAGATGCAGTAAGTTGGGTTTTTAGCTCAGTTCTGGCCCACAGAAGCCCAGGGATGGGCTGGGAACTTGGCTTCAGTTCAGCCTGCTTTGCCTTCCCTGCTGCGATGAACCAAACTCAGTCCTTCAAGTTAAGCAACTCACCTTCATCAGAGACGTGGGTTATTTTTCTGCTATGTAGAAATACCCCAGGAGGTTACTGAAAGATCCCAGGCAGTGGCTTGCAAGCGTGGGGCCCCTCTTAAAACATCCCTTATTGTGGGAGCACAGAGCCCTTTAGGAGCCACTTCTGAGTCAGCCGAGTGTGATGGAAAATCCCTCTTTTCCCCATTCCCAGATGAGCTTCGAAAAACATGTGCCCAGATGTGCTGAGCATTGCAGCTCTGTGAAGTCGGGCACATGAGCCTGGCCAGTGGTTCAGAAAGTAATATTAGGAAAGCAAACTGAGACACCTCCATCTAAAAAGTACCACCCACAGGAATGTGGATTTAACTTGTAATGAGCTTATACAAAAGGAAGCCCCAACTACTCTCCCATTCCTGTCCTATCTCTAAAGTGAAAGTTTGCCCACAGTGGCACCTTACACATAATCTCAGTCAGAGGAGTCACCAGTGACTGATCCACAATGTATGGAAAAGGGCTTGTTTTCTAAATTATAAGATTTCTTCATTCTAAATGCTAACTGAGGCAGAGAGTTCTCCAAAAGCCAGATCCATTTTTGCAGTTAGATTGAGTTGCTGTCCTGAGGGTTTTGTTGGAATGGCTTAGAAAATGCCAGAATCATCCAACACCCCAAGCCTCGCTGAGTTCCCCCACTGTCCTGGTAGCAGCAGTTAAGGTGAAAGCCCAAGACAATGAAAATTACACTGAAAATCTCCTGAAGACCCATGTCCACACAGCTCCAAAGGGCATTTCAGCACCTCCACTATGTGTGGGTTTCTCTGCCACAAGGAAGACATTTGGTTAACTGAAAAGTGCAGTCAGGTTTCAGCCCATCACATGGGAAATGAGGCAACTGAGAGCAGGAGCACACCAGTGCCTCAAACTGATGGCATTTCCCCCTCTCGCCTTCCAGCATGTCTTTTTATTTGTGTGGAAGTGCCATTAAAAAGAAAATTGCAGCTTTTTATATTCCAATGATAGTGATACAATGCTGCGTTTTCCTTCCTCTCTCTTTCTGGAATGTGTCCAATAAAACTGGATTGTAATTGATGTGTTCCTACATCTTTTTAGTCTGAACCAGAACCGGTAGCATGAAATGCTCCCAACCTTCAGCTGAAGGGGGCTTTTGCTTCACTTTGGGGGAAAAGTTTCAAACTTTTGATAAAATTATAATGAAAAGCTTGAAAGCAAATTGAAGAATCAGAGAAAAGGGGGGGGGGGGGGGGTTTATCCATGAAGTGACAAAAGGTTGAATCACCGTTCATTTCTTAACATAGGACTGGGGTTAATCCAGGAGCTTTTCTTCCATGGAAGGGAGGGTTTTGTACAGCTCTGCCAGGACAGACACATCCTCTGCCAGCATGGGCAAACCCCAAGCATTTAATATCTGCTTTCTTACAATGATGTAGCAAACCCAAGCACATAAATGATAAACCCTCATTTATCAGGATGATCTAGATTGAGGATGGGTTTTGGTGAGCTGAAGCAGAGCAACTCACCAAGCAATGCCAGTATTTCAGTCAGTCATCATTGCAAAAGGAGAATAAAGAAGAGAAAAGGGGGGGGAGAAACCCAACTCAGACAACCACTCACACCTTATTGCATTTCAAAGAGCCAGAGGCTTTGCTCTTCCCTGACCTCTTCATATCCTGGCTGTACATAACTCAGCACAGCAAATGGGGAAGAGCAAGCAAGCCCCAGCAGGTTTAGAGGAGACGCTCACCACGGCTGCAGCAAAACCTCACTGAAACTCGGATGCACTAAAACACAGGAGCATTCAAGGTCCCTTCTCCTAGAGAATCAAAGGAGTTACAGTAAGAAAGACGCAAGTCTGGGGACAAAACTCAGCTCCTCAGTCCCTGCTGTTGCAGAGGATGCTGCAGACAGGACAAAAACTAGTGAAGGTTAAAAACAAACTTTGAGTCATCTCGATTTCAGTGCAAGCACTGAATGACACAGCACGGGTGTAAGGAATTAATACAGCTAATGGCAACCTAACCTTAACTAACCTTAACAGTTTTGAATGTCTTTATTCCAACCTGAGCTGGAAAAAGCCCATACAGCAGAGCCCAATAGTGGTGCTCACAGGCAGCTGAGCTGCTGCAAATATCTCAGCTGGCCCCATTCCTCCTCCCCGTGCTCCACATCCCCAGCCCACCTTCCATCCCAGCAGTGCCCTCACTCTCCAGGCAACCCCTGTGCAGCAAATCCTGACTCTGAGATTGACACAGGGACCCTTCATCAGGGACTGTAGCGATGGACATCATCAGGACAAGGGGTGATGTGTTTAAACTTAAAGAGGGGAGGTTTAGGATGGATATAAGGAAGAAGCTCTTCCCTGTGAGGGTGCTGAGGTGCTGGCTCAGGGTGCCCAGAGAAGCTGTGGCTGCCCCATCCCTGGCAGTGTCCAAGGCCGGGCTGGACGGGGCTTGGAGCAATCTGCTCTAGTGGAAGGTGTCCCTGCCCGTGGCAGGGGTTGGAACTGGATGAGCTTTAAGGTACCTTCCAAAACAAACCAGTCTGGGATTCTATGAAATCCTGCAGGAAACCTTCCCGTCTGAGGGAGCAAACACAGCCCACCTGCAGCCCTGAGCAGCTACACAAGGACACAAGACCAGCAAGTAAACTGTGTGGGACTGAGAGATTCTGCAAGCATTTTCCTTGTTTTGGTGCCTAAACCATCATTTGCTTTACTCTTCCAACTTCTTTGTACTGTTCCACTTAATTACCGTTGTCTGCAGCAACAGGCTTTCCTAGAAGAGCTGGGGAGGTAATGACTGCCTTCAACTTGAAGCCTTTCTCTTTGCTTTAATTAAAGCCTTTGCAGCCTGAGCGCTGGTTCCCAGGTGTGACTTTGCATAGCTCTTTGGAAGCCAAAGGCAGGCTCTCTGCCTGGCCCCGGTCCACAAGATCCAGCACACATGTGCCAATTCACATCTGCAGGATTAGTGAAGCAAATCTCCACACATCTGCCAAATAAACAGAGTTTATTTGTTTTCAATACCAGCATAACCCCAGTGGTGTTCTTATTGAGGTTACCTGCTGCTGTGCATCACCTGTGAAACGGGGGCTCCTTGCTTCTGGACATGAGTGTGGGTGCGATTCTCCCAGTGAAACTGCCTTTCCAGCATCATGGAGGCTCCCACATCTCCACTCCCGAGGTGAGAGCACCCCCTTGCTACCGCCCAGCCACCTCCCTTTCAGTGGGAAGTTGCCTTGCAACACCCCATCCAAGCACCTCCAAGGATCGGCTTCCCGATAGCTCGCCCCAAGCCCTGCGGGTGCCGGTGACTCACGCTCAGTGATAGGAGGGCTTGCAGGAGATGATCGTTGTGACTCCTGATTGCAGTGAGGAGGAAAACACACACAATACAAAGCAAAACAAAAAACCCTTCTGCTCAGGTTCTTTCAAGTTCCCAGACAGAGAAAACGGCGGTTGGAAACACGTCAACAGAAACAAGCTATGAGCTGCAGCAGATACCCTTAAGCCGCTCATTTTGGATCAAGCTCCTGTACTTATTGCTCACGTAGACAATTTCATGATCCTTTTTGATTCAGCTGCTCAGGGTTTCATGTCTCTGCCTCGCACTACTGTTGTACCTGACACTGAGCTTGGCCTAGGTGGTCAGTCCCAGCGGCACAAGGATGGGGCTGGGAAGAATCCAGTTTGCAGAAGTGTTTCAGGTGGGAGGGAGAGGATATATTCTCTTGTAACCTGTGTCCAGCTCTTCATGGACACAAGAGAGGAGGTTCCCATCTCTCCTGCCTTTACACCATCCTAAAGCACGACTCAGCCTCATCATGGGGATCGAAGCCCCTGGGTGAGGGTTCAACCCAAGAGCCCAACATCAAGAGGCAAAGGCTATTTCAGAAAAACATTCCACCTGAATGATCTTAGCAGAGGGAAGAAGAGAGTGGGAGGGGGCTGGAAGAAAAGAGGGTGAATTCCCTTCACAGAACATCTTGAAGAGCCAGCAATGATGTGGAAACTGCTGCTTAATACGGGGGGGTGGAAAAGAAGTGATAAAAATACCACTTCACAGGAAGCTTTTGAACCTTGAGCCTGACAAGGAGATTCAAAGGGAGAGCAATCATTTCAAACATCTTTTTAATAACTATTTTATAAGTCTCGTCATAATATTTAATCTAATTTGAAGTTATTTTTGGACAGGGATTTACTTCCTGTCCCTGAAAGTCATGGTAACTGATTTCTCAGTTTTCCTGCAATGAGGAGAGAAAGATCCCAGAAAATCATGCCATGAAAAATCTTCCACTCAGCCCATTGCTTCCAGCCCATGATCATTTAGATCCCTTTCCCAAAAGAAATCATAAGAGCTGCGCTGTTAAGTAAAACCACCTTCATCCCCAGCTTTCCCAAGCCAACAATAGGACATATATGTCTAGTCCCAGAGCTGGCAGCCTTGGAAAAGCCCCTGTTTCTGCTGCCCTGTTTGCTGGAAAACACTTTAAACCCTAAATTTCTCCTTGAAGAAGCTTCAGTGCAAGGAACCTTACTCAAGCGAGTGAGTGCTTGGCTCACCTAAGGAAAACTGGCTCCCAGGGTCCTGGGAGAATCATGTTGGATCCTGCCCCTGAGCACAGACCATTCAATTCTAATTCCATGACTCAGAGTGGCAGGCTTTAGTGGAGGGGGGGAGCTCCCTCACTCCGTTACTTTCTTGCCTGCAAACAATGCATTTTTCAGCGCCTCCCCATAGCCAAGGTGTGTTTGACAAGGCAAGTTGCTGCAAGGCACGTCAAGTTCTGAATTCCCGTGCCAAGTTTTCCAAGCAGATAAAAGAGGAGGCTCTCAAGCTCTCCCATCACAGGGGTTTCTGTCTCCATCGCCCTCTGCTCTCTTCCTGCTGCACAGCTTTTCACTCCCAGCCTTTTTTTTTTCCTCCTTCTCCTGTTCTTTGCATTTCCAATTGAACAAGACACCATGAGTCGGATCTCTTTCAGATCATCTACTGGAGGGGGCATGAGGGGCTTTAGCTCAGGCTCTGCTATCGTAGGAGGTGGCAGCGGTACCAGAAGCAGTTTTAGCTCCGTCTCTGTCTCCAGAGTTGGAGGAGGAAGAGCCGGAGGTGGAGGAGGCTTCGGAGCTGGTGGTGGCTTCGGCAGCAGAAGTCTCTATAACCTAGGTGGAAGCAAGAGAATTTCCTACAGCTCAGTCGGAGGTCTACGGAGTGGAGCCAGTGGTGGATACAGCTTTGGTGGAGGATCTGGCTTTGGTCTTGGCTATGGTGGTGGAGCAGGAGCTGGTTTTGGCTTAGGAGGTGGTGGTGGCAGCTATGGGCTGGGCAGTGGATTTGGGATGGGAGGTCCCGGATTTGGTGGTCGAGGTGGCCCCGGGTTCCCTGTTTGCCCACCTGGTGGCATCCATGAAGTGACTGTCAACCAGAGCCTCCTCGCACCCCTCAAGCTGGATATTGACCCAGAAATCCAGAAGGTGCGAACGCAGGAGCGGGAGCAGATCAAGACCCTCAACAACAAATTTGCCTCCTTCATAGACAAGGTGAGAATTTGGTCTTAAACATCATCATATTATCAGTTGCCTTGGGGAAAAGCAACAGGAAGAAACTTCCTTTGGATATAGGGGCTTGTCTGAACTAATCCCAGCCAACAAACAGCGTGGGTTTGGCTGAAAACTAAGAACTGTCTCAGGTTTCCTCTTTGCAAGGATGAGTTTTTCATCACCTTATTTTATTGAAAAAGTAAACCCCCTTCTCCCTGTAAAGAACATCCCGGGGGTTGGATGGATGGATGAAACTTCTACTGGTTGCAAAAATGGCAAAGCTCTACACAACTCAATGGGATAATGCCAGTTTAAACCAGTAAGGTGGGCTGAGCATCTAGTGGGGGTAAAAACACCTGAAGTTGCAAGTGTCTGGACTGCTCTTGAAAAATATTGCTAAACATCTTTTGATACTTTCGAGACTCCAGCACCCTAAATTAGGAAGATCCTAAAACCTTCCCCCTGACTGTCCCAGCATCTCTTGACCTTTGCTTTCCGTGTTGAATGATCCCACTTTATCCTGACAGCGGGGTTCTTTCATGAATCATTCCCATGGGCTCCACATGTGCCTGTTTTCTGTTTCTCCCCAGGTGCGCTTCTTGGAGCAGCAGAACAAAGTGCTGGAGACCAAGTGGAGCCTCCTCCAAGAACAAGGTCACACAGTCACCAGGAAGTCCCTGGAGCCCCTTTTTGAAGCCTACATCAACAACCTCAGACGGCAGCTGGACAGTCTTATGGGAGAGAGGGGAAGGCTGGACACTGAACTGAGGAACATGCAGGACATGGTGGAAGACTTCAAGAACAAGTAAGAAATCATGCTCTGTAGCATAAATGATTAACAGACAGGAAAATCAGGGCGGGCGACTCATGCCCACTGGTGCCCTTTGGGTTTGTGCTGGGATCCTCTTCCAGCTTGCAAAATGAACATATCAAAGCAAAACTTGGTCTCAGAATTACCTCTGCTTGTGTCAGATTTCTTAGGTGCAGGATCAACGTTTAGCACAGAACTCATGCACCCATGGGAAGCTGCTCCAGTGTAACAGAAATCTCCCAAAATAATAGACTTGGAGACAGAAGAATGCATACCTCTTGAGCTTGATGGATATGCAAAAAAAGAGAAGGAACCATAGCCATAAACTACCAGCTCCAAAATCCCCCCACTTCTCTTTTTTCCAAAGGAAATTCCAGCCTTTCCAGAGGGCACCAGGCAACCTCTATGTGCTCAGTGCTCATTACGTGAAAGATGCTCAGCTCTTTTCTCTGACTACTGTCAAAGAAAATGATTTTCCTGGGAGGGAAATTAATCCCATCCTGAGATAAGGGATTATCACCCCAGCAGAGGTGGGATGAGTCATTTTAAGGATGTGCCAGTTGGCATCTGCTAACTACAAGGGACATTTAGGTGTTTTTTTTAGGTGAGGCCATTCATCTTCAGTTGGCTGTAGTCTGGTGAGAACAATCCCCCCCTTATTTAACCAGACCTGGCCAAGTGCAAATTGAGAAAAACACCCTGGAGATCTGAAATGTGCTTGTATTAGATAATTAAGCATATAAAGAGGCAGATTATTTTTGGGGGGTGGGACAAGGAGATGGCATTTAGAGCTGACAGGATGGACTGACATAGCTTCTAATAGGTTGTACTTTGGTGCACCTCAGGTCTTCAGATGTATTATATGCTTTTAGAAATACTAATCAGGCCAAAAAATGACAAATGAACTTGTCTCAATTTTGGAGCCACTGCCTGGAAAAGAGAACACATTTGATTTCAGATCCAAAGTTTGTTCCCAGTTCTCTGGCTAATTTCCACTCCTTCCCATGTCTGCTTGGAGATCCATCTGCAGGGATATCTCTGCCAGTGGTAGAAGAACTGGCATGAACCTGCCTTTAAAATCCAGGTCCTTGCCTCAAGAGCCTACATGTTTTGTCTACATTCTAGCTGCCCTGCCCTGATTATCTGATGAGAGGATGTTGCTCAGAGCCATAAAAAGTTCCACAGAAACAGTCTGGGGCATGAGGATCTGCTCTTGCACAACCACGGCTAAAGAATCAGAGGCTTTTCTCTCTAATTAAATGCTGCAGCGGGTTATTCAGAGCCATTAGCATTATTATAATATCAAATATCAAATCATTACATTATTACATATTCGTAGGCATTGCAAAGCAGCTTCGTTGAAAGCCTTTTGCACAACTTTGCTTTGGGCAAAGGTCACCAAGAATCCTGCTCCTGCTTCCTACCGAAACAGGCTCTGAATCTGCCCACATTTATGTATGAACTTGACTGTAAGGGCACTGATTAGAATCTATTAATTTTAGCTGAGACTATTCATATGATGGAGTCTTGCACATTCAAAGTCAGTAATCATTTGCATCTGCCTTGGACTGCAAAGAGGTGGGAGTAAGGAATATGTCTCTGAGCTACAGCTTATGCTTTGGGACTGGAGTGGTCCCATTGCTGCTTCCCATGCTGGCTTTGCTCTTCATTTCCACCCAAACCCTCTCACTCCTCTATCCTAACAGATATGAAGATGAGATCAACCGACGCACCGGTGCAGAGAACGAGTTTGTCGTCCTCAAGAAGGTGAGTGAACTGAGAGCTATGGGACAGACAGTGACATTCTGTACATTCAGTGGGCATGTACAGAGTTCCTGCAAAGCTGGGGGGAGCTGGGGTTCCACAACCTCACAGCTGGGCCAGGATATGATGTTGGCATATCTAGGAGTAAATATGGGCTGTGTCCTATGGCGAAGGATGGGCATAACCCTCTCCAAGCCAATGGAGCTGTCATATTGCAAACCACCCGGCCTCTTTTGGCTCAGTTCAACTTGGTCTCTGATCACATCCCCACGGGTCAGAGCTTTGCCTTCTGCCCAAGCACCTTGTCCTGGCTCACAGTAAATGTCCAACATTACAGTAAAAAAAATCCCAAAACCAAACCTTGATCACAACAACATAAAAACAAGCCCAAAGAATAACAGACCTGGAAGAAGAGAGATGGTCCCACTGGTGTCCTGAAGCCCCTTTGGCTTGTGGTTTCATCAGAAATCTTTGGTTTCCTCTACTTTAGGATGTGGATGGTGCTTATATGAACAAGGTTGAGCTGCAGGCCAAAGCAGATCAGCTGGCAGATGAAATCAACTTCCTGAGAGCTCTCTACGAAGCGGTAAGCAGACAGCCATCCCTATGGGAGCATCCTCCACAGCTCCCTGCCGCATAGCCCTCCATGACCCGGGGCTCCGGCCACCGTGCTCAGTGCGGTACAGCAGTAAAAGAGAAAGTGGTAGCTGCCTCTTTGAAATTGTAATGCAAGTACAAGGTAGAAAAGGACATCTGGTGAAAGGCAGAGCAGGGGGGAATGCAAGAAAATGGCTCGGCAGAGAGAGCTCCCATCATCTGCATGGTTTCCACCCCAGATATCAGATCGTTAACTTTGTTATTTGCATCTTCCACAGGAATTGTCCCAAATGCAGCAGCAAGTATCTGACACCTCCGTGGTCCTCTCCATGGACAACAACCGTAACTTGGACCTCAACAGCATCATCGCAGAGGTCAAAGCACAGTACGAGGACATCGCCAACCGGAGCCGGGCGGAGGCTGAGGCTTGGTACCAAACCAAGGTGGGGAACATGAATGACAGACTGGTTTCTGGGATTTAAGGGGCACCACACTAGCTGGTGGGAGGCAAGGCTGACAGAGGAATGAATTTATCTTTCTGTGCATGTTGCAATAGACTCCTGCATACCGTTCCCCACTGAGTGCTTGTGGACTGCTACCCTTGACCACCCTTACATGTTTGTGGTGAAACCAAGGGGCAAGATGCTTAAATGCCTTGACCTTGGGTTCACAAAGAGTCACTGGTAGACCTGGACATAAACACAAAGCACTTCTCTTTCCCTTCCAGATTCTTAATAGTAGCAACCCATAGGTGCTCCATGCAATGCAACAGCTGCCTTAATACATATTAAGGGCAAATGTTGCTATTCCATAGGCAGGTTGCTCAAAGAAATGTGTCCCCTGCCCCTTAACCTTCACAAGAGCTGCACTTGGAAGCTCCCTCACCCTCCCGAGCCCCGAGGTGCCTAACCAGCACTCTCCTTTCTGCATACCAGTATGAGGAGCTCCAGGTCTCCGCTGGGCGACACGGTGATGACCTGCGCAACACCAAGATGGAAATCTCAGAGATCAACCGGATGGTCCAGAGGCTGCGCAATGAGATCGAGAGCGTGAAGAAGCAGGTAAGAGGAGGATGCTCCTGCAGAGCAGCTGCTGCGTGGTGCAGGGCAGGCGGGAGGAGATGGCGGTGGACAGGAACCATGGAAAGAGACAGCCCCTGGTACTGCAGCAGGGCTGGAACGCCAGGCTTTCCCCCTGCATTAAAGAGGACATGGCAACCTCTGTGTCTGCCCACCAGAGGAGGTCACTCAGTGCAAAGATGTGCTGCAATAGCCGCTTTCTTGCTGGGGAAGCAAATTGTGATTTACTAAGTTACCCCAGCAAAAAGAGATGTAGATGTCTCTCCTTTTCCTGGGGGACATGATTACGGCTGCTGCTCCCAGTCACCCACCCTATGACACCTTCCTGATGGTCCAATCAGGAGCTCTCACTGCCATCTGGGGAGCTACCAGCCAGTACCAACAATACTATAGTTATACTCAGGAGAGCACTTTGGGACAGCCCAAGTCTAATAATTGTCTGTTTTCCTTCCTTTCAGTGTGCCAACCTCCAAGCAGCCATTGCTGAGGCAGAGGAGCGCGGGGAGATGGCCCTCAAGGATGCTAAGGCCAAACTGTCCGAGCTGGAGGATGCTCTGCAGAAGGCCAAGGCAGACCTGGCGCGGCAGCTCCGCGAGTACCAGGAGCTCATGAATGTCAAGCTGGCCCTGGACATTGAGATTGCAACCTACAGGAAGCTGCTGGAGGGAGAGGAGAGCAGGTGAGGACAAATGCATGGACCAGTTGTGTGCTGCTCTTCAGATCAGGGCACCTCTTCTTGGGCTCGAAGAGAGAACTCTGCCCAGGGGGCTGGAGCACCACGAGGTGTAAAACAAGGGCAGAGAAAAGGGTATTTTAACTTTGAGCTTAGGAAAGGAGCGTTTCTCCAGCTCTTGGCACCTGATGCTCTAACGAAAATGAGCATTGCCACCTTTCACCCATGACATAGACATACCCCACCAGTCTCCACTGAAGGCCACAACAGTCTGACTTGATGGTCCCAGTGGGTAATGTTCTATCTTGCCTGTGTTTTGCCTTTATTGCTTACTTTCCCCTTTCCCAACAGGCTTGCTGGAGAGGGCGTCGGAGCCGTGAGTGTCTGTAAGTATCTTCCCTCCTTCTCCCCCTGCTCACTCAACCCCTGCTCACTCAACCCCTGCCATAGGAGCGATGGATGGTGCAGGATCCCCCACCTTGGATGGATGGTCCTGTAGCATCCATCACCCCCTGCCACCAAGGAAGGGGTCCCTGCACCATTCCTGGTGGGATGGCCAGACCCTAACATTGTGTCTCCCTGCAGCCGTGGTCAGCAGCTCCAGCGGGATGGGCTACGGCGGTGGCAGCTGCCTGGGCATGGGAGGAGGTCTCGGTATGGGAGGCGGCGGTGGAGGCTACAGCATGAGCAGCGGCTTTGGAGGCAGCGGAGGCTTCGGTGGGGGGCTCAACTACGGTGGGGGAAGCACCTTCAGCTCCGGGAGCAGCCGAGGCGTCAGCTCCAGCACGGGAGGCAGCGTGAGGATCGTTTCCAAGACCACCACTAGCAAAAAGACCATCAGATAAGGATGCTGAGCACAGGAACCCCCTCCGCAGATGACGACAATGTGTTTCCTGCCTTCGGAAAGCAAGTGCTGCCCTATGGATCGATGGTGTAAATAGCTATGCTAGATCCTCTCCTTCCTCCGTCCTCCTCCCTCCACCTTCAGAGCAGTGGGGGGAGATCAGAATCCCACCATGAGTATCTGGAGCATCTTTGGCTAAAGCATAGGTTGTAACTGGTCACTGACAGGGCTCTGGGGAGTCAGTGGGCCCCGTGGTGGCCCTCTTTCAGCACAGTCTTTGTTCTTCCCCTGTTCTCTCTCTGGAGTCACATTTAAAGCAAAGTGGAAGCACTTTGCTGAATGGGGACAACTATGTTTGGCTACGCACCTTTGTTTCACTCATCCTAAAACAAGGGTGACAGTCTTGTGAATCCTCAGTCCTGGGTCCCCAGCAATGAAAACAGCTCTAAGATGCTCTGAAAACCTCTGTCCATAACACACGTTACAACCTCCAAATGTTTTGCCTGCAACTAAAGATTTTTTTCCAGCCCCTTCTGTTTTCTCAGGCACCTGTGGGAAAGGTTATTGCTTTCTGTGTGTACGAACGATTCCTAACACTGATTCCTAACCCCTTGTCCTCATGGCTACAGCCTCTTCACTTCCACGCCTACCATGCTGTATGGTCCAATAAAGAGCATTTGTCATTTTTAAAATCTGATGCTTTTTGGCTTTTCTTCTGCTCTGGGTATTCCTGTGTGCCTCAGCCACAGTGGGGACGCTCTGTGGGCAGTTCATGAGAGAGCAGCCTTGTCCTGAGGAAGCAAAACTCAGTTTTGGGACTCAGGCTGTGGGACAGGCTAAGGAGGGTGGAAAGGAGGGTGGATGGATGGAGGACTGAGGAACAGGGAGGAAAAGCTGCCTCAGGGCTGAGCCAAAAGCTGGAGGAATCCCACTGTGGTGGTTAACTGCAAAGCTGCCTTTTCTGCAGGAGGGAGAGAGCGCAGGAGAGTGGGAAAGGAACGCAATCACCAAAGGTTCAGCCGGGATTGCTGAGTTGGCGTGTGCGGGGCATAGAAACCCAGACTGGTTTGGGTTGGGAAGGACCTTAAAGCCCATCCAGTTCCAGCCTCCTGCCATGGGCAGGGACACCTTCCACTAGAGCAGGTTGCTCCAAGCTCCGTTCAACCTGGTCTTGAACACTGCCAGGGATGGGGCAGCCACAGCTTCTCTGGGCACCCTGTGCCAGTGTCTCATTAGGTATCCTGGCTGCTCCTCTATAAGGGGGTGTTTTGGGGCCTGATCTTTATTTTGTATGAACCTGAGGCCTTCCAAGGTGCCCCCAGCACTGGGGTTCCCAATCTCCATGCAGACCCCTGAGGAGGTTGCAAAGACCTGCCTGGATGGAGGGTCCCAGCCAGGCCCCCATGCTGTTCCTGGGCTCTCTCCTGTGGCTCCGTGGGCATCCCCCTGCTCCTGCTCCCTGTGAGGCTGTAGGGCTAGGTGTGAGCCCTGGCAGCAGTGACTGGGAAGCACGGTGGGAGGTGGGAATTCAAAGCAGACAGGAGCTGGAGCATGAACCAAGGGTGAGGAAAGGGGTCAGGGTAGGAGGGGAGCAGATGGGAAAGAGCCTGCAGCCCATTGTGGATGCTGGTCCTAAAAGGAGATTGACTGGTATTCACCAACCTACCCCTCATTCCCTGCAAACTCCATATGCACCCAGGTAGGACCTCAAAGGAGTGAGAGGAGAGGGGGACACCAGTCATATCTCCAAGGCAAAAGCACCTCGTGCTTGGCATGCCAGAGCTCTTCCCGCATGGAAATACCTCCAAGCTCCTGATTCAACGGGACCCATCCCTAGAGGTGTTCAAGCACCGAACAATCCACCATGGTGTCTCCAGCAGGTGGGGGCCCAGAGCAAGAGAAAGGCACAGAGCTGCCCTTGAAGCCCTGATGGTCCTATGGTGGGGCTGGAGTGGGGCTCATCCCACGAGTGTCCCCTCCAGCACATGGGAAGGGGCAAGGAAATTATGGCTTTGTAAAGTTGAGGACTTACAGGAAACCTGGGGAGGGGCTTTGGACAAGAGCCGGTAGCGACAGGACAAGGGGAATGGCTTTAACCTGCCAGAGGGGAGATTGAGATGAGCTCTTAGGCACAAGTTCTTCCCTGTGAGGGTGCTGAGGTGCTGGCACAGGGTGCCCAGAGAAGCTGTGGCTGCCCCATCCCTGGCAGTGTTCAAGGCCAGGTTGGATGGGGCTTGGAGCACCCTGCTCCAGTGGAAGGTGTTCCAGCACGTGGCAAGGGGTTGGAATGGGTGAGTTTTAAGGTCCCTTCCACCCCAAACCATTCCATGGTTCTATGACTGGATACACTTCCCAGGACACATGAATAATCCTTGTTTATCTTACCGGCTCTGAGAACAGCATTGGGCGGATTCAGCTTGTTTTAACAGGGAGATGTTATACTTCACACAGGTGCTATGGCTCTTCATAAGGAAGCTCAAACCAGGAGCAGCACTTGGTACAGGATGAAGCCATGTGCAGGCACAGAGCTGGTCAAGAAGAAATGAGACTTCCCAGCAGCACCACTTCCAGGGCTTGGTTTTCCTTACCGGGAGAAAAGATGTACCCTGGGGCCAGGAGAAAGCACAAGATAGAATCATAGAATCAAATAGGTTGGAAAAGACCTTTAAGATCATAAAGTCTAACTGTTAATGTTACTACACATCATTAATTAAATCATTAATGATGCTACAGATGCTCTGCTGCAACAACCTTCAGTGCTGAAAGATCTTTCTTTCCATGTGAAGCTTAGTGGAAATCACAGCCCCAGCAGCCCTATTCAGGGCTTAAAGGAGTTAAAGGATAGGGACTAAAGGTGTTAAAGATAGGCCTAGAAAGCATTGCAATGCAATTTGGGACATTTGGCTTTCTTTGGGTACCACCAAATAAGCACCAGTGCTGCCAGCAGAATAGGATAAAGGAGGTATCAGCTCATACCAAGCTATGGTCAGAGGCTCTTTCAAGATGCAGCAAGCCATAAGGAGAAACGAGACCTCCCTGCTCTGTATAAAGCATCTAGTAACAATAGCAATAGTGAAGGCAAAGTTATTCCAAAACCCTGGGCTGCATCAGTGCCTCCGTGCTAGCCCAGAAAACAATTATCTGGAGAAAGCAGGTCACACCTACACTTCAAAGTCATCTAGTAGTTATAGCTGACTGGCCTCCAGATACTGCTGGGAACAGGCTCAAAGGACTGCAACACCCATCGCGGGGCAACACCTATGGGAAAGCTTCTGAGGAGTTCATCCTAATTCATCCCTTCAGGAAATGAGATTCAGGGACACTCTGCTCCTGCTCAGGGGGTCTCCCAGAGGTGCCCATCCCTACAGCACATCGATGTGGAGAGCATACGGAGTCGTGTGGTCCCCCATGGAAAAAGCTCAGGGTGCCCAGCAGGGCTTCATTAATTTAGGGTGAAATAGTAAATTACGGTCAAAATGAGTAGGGTTTGAATTTAGGTTAGCAGCCCAAGTTTAACCCAAAGGCTTTAATTTAAGCAATTAACCTAAATTACAGCCTTGGCTTTACTGATAATTAAGCTGAGATTAGGTAGCACAGGTGAACCAACGCAGGTTAGTAAGACACGCTCTTCTTCTACAAATGGATGTATTTTTGAAAACAAAACACACAGAGGCGCTTCCAAAAACTCCAGCTTTGTCTGAGAAAGGGCATCATCCATCATCAGATGAAGGGGGATGCTGGAGAGGAGCAGCAGTGCAGAGAGATGGAGAAGAGGTGAGGAAGAGCTATTGGAGGTATCCTCTACTCAGAGTCTGAGTGCAGAAAATGGTTCAAATTTCTCACTAAATGGGCTGGAGCTGCCTTTATTGCCCTCATAGAGTCGGAAATCACTTTCCTAATCTCAAAGGAGAGTTACTGCCTTTGTATCAGCATGATGCCAGGGCCAAACTCAGCCAAGACTTTACTCCCAGGTTTACAGCATGGTGTAAAAGGACCTCCTGCCTCTTGGTCTGGGGCTTGCACCTGCTGCTGCGTGCCCTCTCTGCTGAGCCTGGTAGGAAGAAATGGGGAGGAGAAGGGAAGGAAAAGGATCCAGAGCCAGCTCAACCTTTCAGAAGTCCTCTACTACGTCAGGGGGGTTCTCAAACGGTGGGACCTGCCCAAACACAGCTCCCTTTGATTAGGAGGAAGAACTACAGAGCAGCTTGAGTGAGCACAGGCATTATCCTTTGGTGGAGGAGAAAAAGTCTGTATCAGAGCAAGCTATCTGCATCAGAGCAGCAAATTCATTACATGCCTGGAGCTGCAGGGTTCATGGGAGACACTCCCCCAGGAGCTACCTGGAAACCCTGTGTTTCATCAACAGAGCAGGGTGGGGGCCCCCCTTTGCCATCACCCCATACCCCAAACCTGTAGCTACAGCTCCTTGTGCTCACAGTTCTGCCTTTTGTAATTACCTCTCAAATTCCTTCCAGATGAGTGACAACCGCATCACCTCCACCCTAGTGCAAATGTGAAATGGAAAGAAATTAATTTCTTTTTACTTGGTTGGAGGACCTGTCTTATTACTATTATTAACGATGGACTCCAAAGCAGTTGGTGTATTCTTTAGCCAAAAAAGACAAGTTTCATATGTAAAAGGAGCCTGAGGGGAAAAAGGAAAGTACTGACGCATCACGCTGTTAGTAACCAAGGGTGGGTTTCAGCCTGGCCAGCTCTGCACACCCTGACTCAGCTATCTGGTCTACCTACGTAGTGCTGGTGAAAGTGGAAAACCATTTTCAGGGGCCTCTCCATCAGCACGGGAGAATCTGCGGTTTGGTGGTGACCTCCATGGACTACACAAGAGTACAGAGCAGCTTTCAGTCAGAAGAGTTAAGTGAGATGGGTAGCACCTGAGAGAGCAACTCCCAAAGCAGCCACATGCATTTGAGAAGGCTGGCAACTTGCATCTGCCTTTGAATATCGTGCTATTGCAGACTTGCATTGATATGAACCAAGGACGCTTGAATCAATCTCAGCATTAGAGTCATGAAATCTGCCGATTGGTGGGCAAAGCCCTAAGGCTGAGCACTAATCCACTTCCTTTTGGATGCAGACCTGTTGGTTGCAATCCATTTACTCCCAGCTCCCATGGGTGCAAACATGCAAGCAGCCAGACTCAATGAGACAGCCCCGCTGGGCAAAAAATTGCAGGATTAAGCCCTTCCTTACAATAAAAGCTCAGTCTTGTAATAGACATGAAAATAAACTGACAATTGCTATTTATTCCTCCTTCATTTCAAACTCTATTGCAAATGTAATCCATCTGAAAGAAAGCAGGTGAAGAAACAGCAGGGGAACAAAGTGATGGAATTCCGATTTCTGGGAGTTTCCTTCACCCTGCTACTTTGCAAGATAGGGGCAGATCAAAGCCCAACACCCCTCCACCGTGGCAATTCCTCAATATCACGTTATTCCTGTGCTGCAGCCTGCAGACAGCACGAGAGGAAGCTGTTGCGGGGGGGATGCATTCACTTTCTTGTATAAAATGAATGATGAATCATCTTTTCCTGAACAACCTGAAGCACAAAGAGGGCCACAAGCACTTGCTGGTCCTCAAAATGCATTATTTCTCACATTTTTCTACTCGACTTGTTACTCCAAGTGCTTGCCGCGTGAAATGCAAAGAGCTGCCTTGAGAAAGGAAAGATCCAGGATGTCTCATTGTGTCCCAGGCACTGCAGATCCAGGCAGAGGGAATCCTGTGGAGCACTTTCCTAGTGGATTCCAGCAGGCAGAATCACACTTTCAGATGTGCAGTGCTGAGAGAGCCGATTAAATGCTTGGGAAACTACATTGTGTTTATAAACTGTGACTTGGGAACAGCCCCGGAGCACTCCATTTCCATAGAGCCAGTGGATTCAAAGCAGTTCCCATTCCCACAATCTATCCTCCTGCTTTTTCTTTTGTTTGGTTGTTTGCATCCTGCTAAAATATCCAGGTCCAAATCTTCAAAACCAAGATACTGACACAACTATCTGTGATTGATAGAGCTCGATGGCAGCTGTCAAAGTCCACACATGAACAACAGACCTCATCAAAACCTTGCATTTCACTTCTGTATTTCTTTTTAGTGTATTTCTATTCAGAAGTATAAGCCTGCAGAAGTTGGATTTTCAGGAGAGATCAGCTCAGGGAGCTGACCCTTTATAGGGATAGAAGAAAAGCTATTTTTGCACGTAAATTGTGGTGGATGGAGGGGACCATGCAGCACACATCCCAAACCTCAGCACAGAACAACTTCCTACGGGCTTGCTGTAAAACAGTGCCCTGCCCGATAGAGATTCCTTTCCTAAACCCCAAGGGACTACAACTTCTCAAAGCCCTGCTTGGGAACAGAGAAGGGGCAAAAGCAATCCTGAGGGATGAAGTTTTCAAATGAGAGAGGTGTTGAGTGACAGGCATTTTGAACGGTGTTTTCCTCCCTGCGCCCAACGTGACTCATTGCAACTTTCCAGCGCTTTGATATGGCGAAGAGCCTGGCTGCCTACAAAGGCGGCAGAAGGCGACAGTTATTCCCAAACAATACCACTGTTGCTCAGAACCTGGCTATATTATTTCAGAAGGGCGTGTGTGCAGAGTGAGTTCATTCTCCAGAATGCTGTTGGACATGCCAAGCCTAATTAATCAGAAAGATGATCCACCTCATCAAACCCATCCCAGTCTCATACATGCATAAAAGGGCTCTCCTGAGCCTGTGGAGAGCACAGGTTCACCTTTCTCCTTTCCCTCCTACTCCTTGCTCCAGGCCAGCACCTTTGCTCCTTTATTCTTGCTGTAGCATCCATCCCAATCCAAAAAGCCAGCAATGTCTCGCCAGTCCACCGTGAGGATTCAGAGGGGAAGAAGTGGCTTCAGCGCTGCTTCAGCCGTCATCCCAAACACTACCCGCACCAGCTTCAGTTCGTGCTCTGTCACCCGGCTCGGAAGCTGCAATGCTGGCAGTGGGTTTTCTAGGGTTGGTGGTGGCTTTGGAAGCAAAAGCCTCTACAATGTTGGTGGATGCAAGAGGATCTCTGTGGCTGGAAGGGGTGGTAGCTTCTATGGATCTGCAGGTTTTGGTGGTGGTAGTGTGTACGGTGGTGGCTTTGGCATGCCAGGTAATCTTGGATATGGATATGGTGCATTTGGTGGTGGCATGGGTGGCCCTGGGGGCATCCACGAAGTCTCCGTCAACCAGAGCCTTCTGAAACCTCTCAACTTGGAGATTGATCCCAACATCCAAAGGATCCGAAAGGAGGAGAAGGAACAAATCAAAACCCTCAACAATAAATTTGCCTCCTTCATTGACAAGGTGAGACATGAGCTTCCCTAAATATCTTGTCCTGATTTTTTTGATGGGGACTCTCTTCTTAGCTGCTTTATAATCAAGAAGGAATAGAAGTGAGGAATGAGATTGGAAGATGCCCAGTCCCTGGAAACTCCAGGGAACGGTACCTGCTACATAGTGGTTGCTATGAATTAATCATCCAGTATTAGTGGTCCTCCTCATTTGCTGCTTGACATCTCATAGGCAGTGGAAAAAGAAAGCTCTAGAAGACAGTTCTGTCCTTCTGGAGATATTGGGCTCTCTCCACTGAGCACTATAGGAGCCTAGACAACAGCTTTTAGATGGTTAAAGCAAGATGCAAGCGACCCATCTAAAATGACCAAGAAAGGAATGGCATGAATTGGCACTAGGCAAAGTAAGCTCATTGCTTAAATTACCTGAAAGGCATTTAAAGGTATCACTGCAACAGTACCAGCTTGTTTGAACTGTTATGAAACATGCTTGGACAGCATGTTTCAAAATACAAAAATCTGATCTGACACTGTCTGTCCACTTCATTTCCTTGCTAACTGTATTAGATGCACAAGAGCGACTGCTTGATTTCTGCTCCGGTTGAGCAGCTCCTCTTTGGTTTCAAGGAAAACACTGCACCATTATGGAGCTTTTGTGGGGTGGGGAAGCTATACTGAAGGGAGGGAGAAACTGCACTTTACTATTAGGTTTTTAGCAAGATTGCAAACCCTGTCTTGCTCCTTATCTCATTTTGCATGCAGTCTTCACACAAAATGCATGCACCTTACCTTGATTCAGCAAGCGCAGTGAAAGAAAATCAGCAGTCATTCCATAGCTTGTTTGCAACACTGAGCAGGGTCCCTGCAGCCAAACAGCAAATTCCTTCTTCTAGCAGAGGAGAATTTGGCTATGAAAACCAGCTGTAAAGAGTGTTTCAGCACCTCAGCTAATCCTGAGATCCCCCATTTGTAAGGAAAGCTCTCCGTAACCTCTGCTCTTTCAAAGCATCTTCAGGATATTTCTGCTTGTAGGTCCGATTCCTTGAGCAGCAAAATAAAGTGCTGGAGACCAAGTGGAGCCTGCTCCAGGAGCAGGGGATGAAAACAGTGAAGAACAACTTGGAGCCTCTCTTTGAGACGTACATCAACAACCTCAGGATGCAACTGAACAGTTTGCTCAGCGACAAGGGAAGGCTGGAGGGAGAGCTCGTCAACACACAGTACCTGGTTGAGGATTTCAAGAAGAAGTAAGTTTACTGAGCTAGTGGTCTACTTACCTGTATAGGTGCAGCCTTTCTCCATTCAACATCCTTAAGCCAACCAGGGGATCCAGGAGAGTCCAGGACACAGGAATTCCCGACAGTGAAGGTTGTGACATTTTCTCAAGATAAATGGTAATGGAGTCACAGATCCAAATACACAAACATTTAGGGAATCATTTCGAATATGATCAAAGAGTCATTAACTAAATTACCTACTGAGAAAAAAAGAGAGAAATTACATGGTAGGTCTGAGAGTTCCAGGACAGCTGAATTTGCCTGAGAGGCAGGAGGAGTCTGACTAACGGCCAGAAATAGGAGAAAAGAATAGATTCTTTCGAATTTATTTGATGTACTTGTTTTAACTAGTTTAGCCTAGGAACGGGCTCAGGGTCTCTTATTCAGGTTCTCTTTAGGAGAAAAGACCATTGTATGCAAAATGCTCTTAAGGAAGTTCATTCCAGCAAACTAAAATCACCTCCGTCTGTTACTTGCCTAAACAAATGCTCCCTCTGCCTCCCTCCATCAGGTATGAAGATGAAATCAACAGGCGCACAGTTGCAGAGAATGAATTTGTGACACTCAAGAAGGTGAGAGAAATGACAGAACACCATCTGATGGATATTGATAGAGCTCTGATCACCTATTCAGTCCCAAATCCATCCATTCAGATTTCAAAAGCTTTTCCCTGGATTGTTGCTACAGGGATGTGCTTGTTCCCGAGTTGCTCATAGGAGTTTAAAACACATAACGTAAATCTCTCATCCTCCAGGACGTAGATGCTGCCTATATGAACAAGGTGGAACTACAAGCCAAGGTAGATGCGCTAACTGAAGAAATCAATTTCCTGAGAGCCCTCTATGAAGCAGTAAGTACACCCCCCTCCCAAGCCATTTCAACCCTCAGTTCAGAGCTTCCTCCTAAAAACCTGTAATTTCTTCCCCCAGGAGATGCTAACTCCTTTATCTCTTTACAGTTACACCAACCGTCTTAGCTGGCTAGATAACAATCTGTAGCCTCTGCCAGGTCTGCACGCTCATCTGAAAGGATGAAAAGGCATCTCTTAATGGAATGAGCTCACCTAATCCCCTATGCACTTTGCAGGAGCTGTCACAGATGCAGACACAGATCTCCGACACCTCTGTCGTTCTCACCATGGACAACAACCGAAACCTGGACCTGGACAGCATCATCTCAGAGGTCAAAGCGCAGTATGAGGACATTGCCAACCGGAGCCGGGCAGAAGCAGAGTCCTGGTACCAAACCAAGGTGAAGAATCTGGGGGTTTCCGTGCTGTTATCTTCATGTCTTGTCTTGAACAGATAAAGGCCGACTCTTCCAAGAAAACAATCTCAGATATTGCATCTTGCACAGCTGCCACTCTCGGCTCGAGGAGGTGCTTTCAGGCACCTGGATGACTCCAAAAAGGATGGATTTTCCCTTGGGTAATTGTTTCTCTCTCTGTGACAGTATGAAGAGCTGCAGGCGACAGCAGGCAGGCATGGGGACGACCTCCGCACCACCAAGCAGGAGATCTCCGAGCTCAACCGCCACGTCCAGCGGCTGCGGTCTGAAATTGACAGCGTGAAGAAGCAGGTAAAAGGCAGCAAACCCCACACTTTAAACCAGTTCCTCTTGCAAGGGAGAGGAGGGAAAACGTCAGAGCAGCTTGGGCAAGTTCTGCTCAGTTTGATGCTTTTTCTTGCGAAAAGAGAAGGGTCACTGAAAAATGGTTAACCTGCTGGGGCTGGAATAAAACCTTGTGATTTCAGGGTAGATAAAGATCAACTCTAGGTCTGATACGGGGAATTCAACCAGGGGTTTCTCTTCTGCAGTGTGCCAACCTGAAAGCGGCCATCGCAGACGCTGAGGAACGTGGGGAGCTGGCCCTCAAAGATGCCAAAGCCAAACTCGCTGAGCTGGAGGATGCTCTTCAACAGGCCAAAGCAGACCTGGCCCGGCAGCTCCGCGAGTACCAGGAGCTCATGAACGTCAAGCTGGCCCTGGACATCGAGATTGCAACCTACAGGAAGCTGCTGGAAGGAGAGGAGTGCAGGTGGGTAGGAAACACAATCCTAGCCCTGATGATGGAGAGGCAAAGCAATGAGAGCACCACAGGTGCTCGGCATCTCTGGAAAGCTAAACAGGGCATTGGGGGCAGGGAGGGGAAGATTGTCCTCACTAATGGAAATCACATTGCAGGAAGCATCCCTGAATTAGAGCAAGTTTTTCTTTTTCTCCCCAAGATCCCTAGGAACTACACCCCGTTTCCCTCACACATGCTGCCAACAGACTTCATATCCCCTTACCTTGCTGTTTTCTGTCCCCTAACAGGCTGGCTGGAGATGGTGTCCCAGTGAATATCTGTAAGTAGAATACATGCAATTACCTTTTTTAAGCATGAATGTGCCTGTGCCCAAAGAAACTGAGAGCTTCTCCTCCTTCTTGCAGCCGTGACCAGAACCACTGTGGGGACAGGGTACGGAGGAGGAAGCAACCTCAGCATGGGAGGGGGAATCTGCAACATGGGGAACAGCTTCAGCTGCGGAAGCGGTCCCGGGGTTACCACCACCACCCTTGGGGGCGGCAGCAGCTCCAGCATGAAGTTTGTCTCAACTTCCTCCACCAGAAGAAGTTACAGAAGCTAAAAACCTCCTTTCAGATGCCTTCATTCACCAGAAAACACCTTAACATTGGCCCTTTACTAAAGCATAGATTGGGTCAACAGAATGAGGGCCACCTAAACCCTATGTCTTGTCACACAGGAGCCTCACCTTAGGAACTCTCTCTCAGCTGTGTTGTCTCGCACGCGTCGTGTAGGGCTCTGCTATTGAACATGAGTCCAAGTGTTTTAAATTGGCAGCTTGCTTTTTACAGCTCAGCACTTTTTGGCCGGATTTTGTATATAAAACGTGTCCCATGACTGTTTGTCTCTTTTCACTTTCTGGTGTTTGTCTAATAAAAATGCATATGTAATTTATTCTATTTTGTGGGCCTTTTAATTAAAGACATGGAACAGCAAATGCAAATGCAGATAACAAGCACTTTTCCTAGGGCTCTGCCCAGTGAAAAGCTCAGGTATTTGCTCCTCATTCAGATCTCCATTAGCAGCCAAAACACACTGGCACAGCATAGCACCAAAAGGAGGTTTGCTAGTGATTTCAGTGCTCTCCCCGCTGGAAGCTAAACGCAGGGCACGCCAAGGCAAGAGCCAGGCACAGGGGAAAAGGTCTCAGATTCATTTACTATGCAGGTCCCAGGCAATACAACATTCAACAGCCTGGCTCCCAAGGGGTACGAAGGGCAGTGCCAAGTGTGTGATGTACCTGCATAAACTTCTAACAATAGGGAACTAATTACATGGGGAGTCAGAGCAACCACCCGACTTGTTTGAGTGCATCAGTGCATCTCAAAACCCCTTTTACTGTGAGCTGCGTGCAAACATCTGCAGGTTGAAAGCACACCCTTTCTGTTCAGAGCACTGGCCACACTTGTTTAGGTGCTCGTCTTGGGCCTTGATGCAGATGTTCCTTCTCCTTTGACTATAAGCAGGTGGAGGATCTGGGCCATGTGCATTCAGACCCTACACTGAGTTACATGTTGCTCATCCAATAGCTGTAAAACATATCCAAGAACGGGATACCTGTTGGAAAGTGAAAGTCTTCAAGATCCAAAGTTTCTTCTCATTCCTAGAATACACTGGAGACAAGATCTTGCTTTGAGAAAGTGGAGAAAAACCAGAGGAGGTGTAGCAATTTTAGATGTGGTTCTGACTAATCAGGAGAAATTAATTGGGAAGCAAAAGCAGAGCATCATCAGGCTGAAAGCTGCAGTGACAGATCTCACTGCTGAAGAGCAGCTGGACAAGTAGAAAAACAGTTCCAGCCCTCACCGCATGCTATTCAGTAAGTTGAAGTAATAGGAAAATACTCAAAGAGATGGGCAAGTAGAGGGGAATTGGCAGCACCTGAATGATCAAGAGTATTTGGGTTTTCCTTCAAGACCATCAGTTTCCATAATGTTCTGGGATGCTCTGTTGCTCCTCTCTGTATCCCTCAGGCAATCTCCTTTCCAACAACTTGCGGGCTTGGCTATGGGTCTGCTGAGACTCACTCCTGCTCCACCACCTCTCTCTGCTGAATGCTCACAGCAGCTTCCTGGGAAGGAGCAATATCCTCACTCTGAACAGCAGCCTGGTCAGCATTAAATAATGGTCTTCCTTCTTGCTGCCCAAACACACTCTTTAACCAAAGAGGTTGTAATGCATGTAGCCAACAGGCACATCAGATGGATGCCACCCATTGCATCAGCACCTGCGTTGTAACACAGAGATTACAAAGCTCTTCATCAAGCATGGGAGAGGCTGAGGCCGGAATATTTGTTCTCTCAGGGCATCCCTGCTTAAGCAAGATACAAAAAGACACCCTGGTAAATGTTCCCATCTCTGGATACACAACCAATGTACAACTGTCCTTGCTCCAGAGCAGGGCTCTGCTCGCAATATACGTACCTTCTGCATCCATCCTGCTGGACAAGTTAAACAGATGTAGCAATGACCTGGGGCTTGTACTTCAGTGTGAGAGGACAGCCCTTGTTAATTCTAGCACAACACAGATTAAACCCTTAGTCATGATAAAATGAATGGTGTTTGCACTCAGGGGCTTGAATTTGCAGTGCATGGAGGGAACTGATTGCTAATTGCTACCTATAACATTTTTACAGAGCTCTTTAGGACAGGCAGTAGCTTAGTCACAGGAGCTCCCCTCTTAAAAACTGCTGCTTGTTGTAACACACAGTATCGGAAACACTCTCAGAACAGTTATTTTAGCTTCATTCCAGGGTGTGTAATGGAAGTATTAGAAGAATAGAGAAGAAAATAAGGCAGGAGGGTGGGAGAAGATGCATCTGCAAATACCTGCTGCATACCCAGTGCCTGCAAGGGTCTTTCTAATGCTGGAGAAAGCCGTGGCTCCCCAGCAACTCTTACAGGTGGCTGCTACCTCCTTTGATGAGTAGATATCCAGCATGGGCAGCCACAAGAGAGATGTACCTCGGCAAACCTAATGGGCTGCAGGGTCCAAGAGAAGCGTGTCCATCCCTGGGCATCCAGACAAGACACTAGCAGTGGATTTCCAGCACCTTACCTGCTCTTGGATAAGTGCCTGTGTGGTTGGAGTTGTGCTGGTTTTAGCTGGGATAGCATTAGTTTTCTTCACAGTAGCTGATATAGGGCAACATTTTGGATTTGTGCTGAAAACACAGGGCTGTTTAGTTATTGCTGAGTAGCACTTACACTGAGTCAAAGCCTTTTCTGCCTCTCACCACAACCCACCAGCCAATCAGCTGGAGGTGCACAAGAATCTGGGAGAGAACGCAGCCAATACAGCTGATCCCAACTGATCCAAGGGCTATTCCAGACTGGTTGGAACTAGATGATCTTAAGGTCCTTTCCAACCCTAACTATTCTGTGATTCTATGATTCTATGATCAGCATGTAAAGCTGAGGACGAGGAAGGAAAGGAAATGTTCAGAGGGATGGCATTTGTCTTCCCATTATGAGTGATGGAGCCTGGGGATGGCTGAACACTCACCTGACCATGGGAAGTGGTGGATTAATTCCTTGCATTTCTTTCCTTGCGTCTGCAGCTTTTGCCTTACCTATTAAATTGTCTTTATCTCAACTCATAAGTTTTCTCATTTTTACACTAAAGAGTCTCTTCCCCATCCCACCAAGGGGCTGTATGGTGCATAGTTGTTGGCTGGGGCTTAACCATGACAACAGTGCTACCACACAGCATGCACAGGGCAAGTCAAAACACCATAGAATCATAGAACAGATTGAGTTGAAAGGGACTTTCAAAGCTCATCTAGTCCAACCCCCCTGCAATGAGCAGGGACATGTTCAACTAGATCAGCTCACTCAGAACCACGTCCAGCCTGGCCTCGAATGTCTCCATGTGTCTTTCTCCAGAGAAATGAACTGACTTTTCCTGGGTGCTATGTGGAATAAGTGTAAAGGGAGTTGGCTGGGAACAAGGTCATAAGCCATGATCCCAAGCAGTGAATTTCCTTGTGAGTAAGAGATATCAGAGGGAGAAGACAACAGACATGGGGCAGAAAGCCTGGGAAGAGGCTTCACACCATGTAGAGACAAGGTCATGCCATGAGTCAGGAAACAGCAAAAGATCTGTGATGGTGAAGCCCTGAGAAATCGCTAACTCAGCTTTTGCGTTGTCACAGTCAGTGGTAACTCCCTCCCAGGTCATGCTCTGATATTTCATCATTTGTTGTCAGTCTGAATCAGGATGAAACGTAGGCACATTTCACAGAAAAGCTTGAAAATACCATTCATAGAATCACCTTCCATGTCCTCCCCACTTCCCAGCTGGTTTTTGATAGTTGATGGTCCAAGATTTCAACTAATGCTCCATAACTTTCCCTCCATCACTGCTTTCTCCCATCTGTATCAATTTTGGTTTAAATCTTGTTTGGGCATGAGAACAAGAGTCCAGCATTTCCAGCAAGTCTAGGCCTGAGGTACTGATGCCCCACTGGCGTTTACTCAAAACCACAGCAGCAGGAAAACATAGACCCACAGTAACAGATTCCTCAGCCCTCGGACCACTGCACCATGAAATACCATGGTTTTATGCAACAGAGGGATTGATTCACCCATGAAACAGAGATGAGAGAGCACTTGCCCAACATTGGGAACCATCTGCTGCAGAGGTGAAAGGAGGGAGTGGGAAAGGGAGGGCTGTGAACAGGGGTTGAGCAGGAACTATTTAGTGTTTTCTCGGATATTTCGACAGCCCCATCATGACTGTCATGAAAAAATGCAACTCCTGCACTTTGTGAGTGCTTCCTCCATACCTGTGCTCATGGTGAACTCACTGCCTGCATTGGGCTGGGTGTGCCGAGCCCAGTTAATCAGTGAGATGAGCAGCGCGCCAGACCCATCCCCAGCTAATAAAGGGTATAAAAGGGCCAGTCCCAGCCTGGGGGAGCACAACTTCACCTTCCTGCCTTCATCCACTTCCTCACTGCTTAATTCTTTCTACCACTCTCACCTTTCTCACATCAGCTGCCATGTCTCGCCAGTGTGCTGCAAGGAACCAGATCAAAACTGGCTTCAGTGCTGCTTCTGCCTTCATCCCGAATGTCACCAGCTCCAGCTTCTGCTCGCGTTCTGCATCCCAAGGTGGAAGCTGCACTTCCGCTGCCGGCTATGGAAGATTTGCTGGAGGTTTTGGAAGCAGGAGCCTCTACAGTCTTGGTGGATGCAAGAGGATCTCTGTAGCTGGAAGAGGTAGTGGCTTCTATGGACCTGCAGGTTTTGGTGCTGGCACTGAGATCCCCTGCGGTTTTGGTGGTGCAGTTGGTGGTGCCTTCGGGTTTGGTGGTGGCATGGGCGGCCCTGGATTCCCCGCTGTCCCAGCTGGGGGCATCCATGAAGTCTCAGTCAACCAGAGCCTTCTGAAACCTCTCAACCTGGAGATTGACCCCAACATCCAGAGTATCCGCAGGGATGAGAAGGATCAGATTCAAACCCTCAACAACAAATTTGCCTCCTTCATTGACAAGGTGAGATATGAGATTTCTTGGTTAAGCTCTGTTGATTCTTCAGTGGGGAAGCACAAACAAGGGCAAGTTGTATCTTTATCGTCAATTCTACTACTCTTGTACTGACACTTCTAACAGCAGCTTGGGAATAAAAGGTTTCAGCTTTGAGACCACTCATCCCTTGCATTAACGCTGAGATGAGACAAGCCAACACTGGGAAAATGGTGACACAGGATGTAAGGAAGCAGAGTTTGCAAAGAGAGCAGGAATGTTAATATCAGATGTGCAATGCTTCCTTGCTTGTCTAAATTGTCAGCTGTTCCCCAAGCCCTGAGAGCCCCCACCTTTCAGCAAGCAGGACTGTACCTTTCCTCTCTAAGGAGAACCATCCTAAAATCACTGTTTGTGAAACATCTCCTTTCTCTTTCCAGGTCCGATTCCTTGAGCAACAAAACAAGGTCCTGGAGACCAAATGGGCCCTTCTGCAAGAACAGGGGAACAAATCAGTCAGAAACAACATTGAGCCCCTCTTTGAGACCTACATCAACAACCTCAGAAGCCAGTTGAACAGGTTGCTGACCGACAATGAGAACTTGGGAGGGGAGCTGAACAAGGTGCAAAGCCTTGCTGAGGACTTCAAGAACAAGTAAGTCCATTCATGGTCTGCCTAGGGAGCAGGATGGGCTGTGACAGAAAACAGCTCACTGTTGCATCTGTGCAATCAAACAAGGGAAGAAGGCCTTTGTGCTGATATGATCATCTGAGTAAGGCCCAGGTTAAGTTTAGTATCAGACATATTCAGCTTCACTTCCCCTTGTTGAGTCACAGGCAGCAGATTTTAGGGCTAAGAGACCAAGAAACAAAACTGTACAAGCCCAGACCAACCCTCCCTTTCCATCCTGCAGGTATGAAGAGGAGGTCAACAAGCACACGGCTGTAGAGAATGAATTTGTGATCCTGAAGAAGGTGGGTGCAGGCACATTGTACCTCCCAGCCCTGCACCAGTATAGTGAGATACACGTTCTCCAGCTTTTCCTCTGCTTTTCCAAACCCCACGTCATTACTGTGAGGTTTTTCCTCTTCTAGGAAGTGGATGCTGCCTACATGAACAAGACAGAGCTGCAAGCCAGGCTGGAGTCCCTTATGGAGGAGATAGATTTTCTCAGAGCCCTCTACGAAGCCGTAAGCAGCAACATTTACGTCCTTCTCCCAGTTTCCAATGCCCTGGCCTTCCTTTCCCCGTTCAGAAGTTCAGGACTGATTATTTTCCACTCTGTTGCCCTAAATAACTCGATGCTTTTCCCGTTTCACCTTCTGTCTTAGCCTTGCCCAAAACTGCCTTGGAAAAATCCTTTTGTCCACCCGTATCTACCCTCTGACTTGGGTGGTTTCCTCCCTCTGAGGGACCTCATGTCTCACGCTTGTAACTCACCAAAATACTCACTGTTTTTGCAGGAACTGTCCCAGATGCAGTCCCAGATCTCTGACACCTCTGTTATCCTGACCATGGACAACAACCGCAGCCTGGACATGGACAGCATCATTGCAGAGGTCAAAGCGCAGTACGAGGACATCGCCAACCGGAGTCGGGCAGAGGCTGAGTCCTGGTACCAGTCCAGGGTGAGTGCCTAGGAAGGCTTCAGCAATGGGAAAACCACACTCCCTCCCCCAGATCCCCATGGGGATATGGGTCCCTCCTTGATTTCTATAGCAAAGCATGACTTCAGATTTAATAATCCTATAAAGTTTGGAAGTGCCAGTCTGGGATTGAGAACACAAGCATGCTTCTGAGTGCAAACACCAGCTGGCTTTAAAACCAATGTATTTTACCTTGACTGACTGCTCTCTCTTGGTGACAGTATGAAGAGCTGCAGGCTACAGCAGGCAGGCATGGGGATGACCTCCGTAACACCAAGCAGGAGATCTCTGAGCTCAATCGCCACGTCCAGAGGCTGCGGTCTGAAATCGACAGCGTGAAGAAGCAGGTAAAAGGCAATGTGAATGGCTAAGACTTACCTGCTGCTGTGGTCTAACCTCTTGGTTGCCCAGCCAACCCCAGGGAATAAAACTAAATGCATGTCAGTGAGTTCTGCTGGATCAGGAATGAATATCTCAATGCAGTAACGTCACTAAGAGTAACTTAATGTAACATTAGTAAAGGAGACGTTAAGAGGTGTGCAGTTAGCTTATATCAGGTTGTGGCCTGACTCAGAACATGAATCAATTCAGTGATTGTTAAGATCACACCTACGGATGTTTACCCAACGGCTTCTGCATGTAGATCAAGCATCATGACCTCAGGGTACGAGGAACTGGTCTATGCTATAGGTAAGGAACACAACCACCACTTCTCCTCCACAGTGCGCCAGTTTGCAGACAGCCATTGCGGATGTTGAGCAGCGCGGGGAGCTGGCCCTCAAGGATGCCAGGGCCAAGCTGGAGGAGCTGGAGACAGCTCTGCAGAAGGCCAAGACAGACCTGGCCCGGCAGCTCCGCGAGTACCAGGAGCTCATGAACGTTAAGCTGGCCCTGGACATTGAGATCGCGACCTACAGGAAGCTGCTGGAGGGAGAGGAGTGCAGGTAGGGGCAATTTGATATCCCAGTTTACAGAGATGAGGTGGAGCTGCAGACCCCTATCGGGTTTAGACTTCCCACATTCACAAGACCTGAAACCCTGTTTAAAGGCAAGCCATTGCCCATGAAGATGAGCTGTTTGGGAAGATGCTAACTTCGCATCTTCCACCAAGTATTCCAAGGAAATCCTGCCTTTCCCAACCAGCTCCTGTTCATGGGTTCCACTTGAATTCTCACTGGCTCATTTTGCTCCAACAGGCTCTCTGGAGAAGGTGCTGGCACGGTGAATATCTGTAAGTAGCTTCTAAAGATAGTTTGGTAACTTTTACATTCACCTCCCTGCCACTCAGAGCCCACTGCTTGTGGATGCCTCTATAGAGGGTGTTTTCCTTTTGCAGCTGTGACCAGAAACACTGTAGGAACAGGATATGGAAGTGGAAACTGTCTCAGCTTCGGAGGCAGCAGTGGTGGTGTTGGAGGTGCGATCTGTGCTGGAGGAATGGGCTTCAGCTCTGGAAGCGGACAAGGCACAGCTGGGTCATGCCAGGCAGGTGGAAGCAGCTCCAGCATGAAGTACATCTCCACCACCTCTTCAACCAAGAGATGCTACTAAAGCCAGAGATGAGCACTGTTAGCTAGTGTGTGCCAGGTGTCCTCTCATTTTGTGTGCAATCCTTTCCCTGTTACCTGAAAAGATTTGGAAGTGAAAGCTCTCCTTATTTATAAAACACGTCATGCTCCTGTTTGTTCTTTGACCCTCTGAAATCCTCATTTCCCAGTGTTTGTCTAATAAAAGGCAGATGGAATTAAACCTGTTGTATATGCCTTTTAATTCCAATTACTTTGTAGAACCTTGGGGAAAAGCGTGGTTGACAGAAGGTAAAAAGAAGTCATACAAGAGTTGAGACCTTTCCTTGCACTGCAACTCCATGGACACCTCTTATATCCAAGAGGAATAGAGCAGGTAGATACTCCATAACCATCTGTGTAAGCAAAGTGGTTTAGCATCAGTATCTTCCACAGGATGGGGAAATACCCACTCCTCCTAGCAAGTACTAGAGACAACATCCCTCTAACTTCATTACATTACAGCATCTCAGCTTTTTCATACCACCTTGGTCAAGAACAAACCCCTTCAATTGCTCAAGGTTTTATGTGATGAGTCACGTAGGGATAGAAATCCAGGTTTTCCCAAGAAAGCTCATGCTGTTCTGTACATGCATCACCTGCAGGGGCTAATAAAATGCCCTCACTGCCATTACCATAATTAGAAATGAAAAAGACCCATTAAACCACCAAACTTACCCTCTTTGGGAAGAATAGTGTCCACAGACCTAGGCTGTGAGATAGTTACAGACCCTGAGGGAAGGAAGGTTTAGTTCCCTTCTCTGATCTCTGACACAAACCAAAGCTTAAGAAACCAATAAAAACTGAAGGTGGTGAGATCACCCCAGCAGACTGTGCTGGTTCGGTCTCTGCCACAACCCTGCTGAGGGACTAAAGCGCTACAGGTAAACATGGCACTCATCAGGAGTATGCTGACTCCTAACCTAAAGAGAAGGTGGTTCAATAAACACCAGGTTTTCGTTAATCCTCTAGATCTAAGCACACCACCACACTACTGGAAAGGAAGCAGCTCGTCCTCCATCCTTCTCAATACCTGCCCATCTTTCCCTGGCATCTCTGGACCCTATTCCCACTGACAGCAGCAGAACTGATATTTGGTTGTTATTTAAACATAACAGCATCAAACAGCCACCTGATGACCTGGACTTTGATGAGTCATGCTGTTTTCTCTCTGAGGGACCATGTACTTTTAGCTATCTCATCATCCAGCATTTCAGCTAAGCAAAGCATCCAGGCTCCTTTTGCAGCCAACAGAAAGGCACAGGTACATCCTAAATTATCACCTCTACCAGAAGCACCTCCGTGCAGATGAAGAGTTGCCTGCAAAGATGAGGAGTGCAGACCAAGACATCTAAGTTCTTGCCTGCATCAGGACAGGTTGCTCCTACCCCAAGGCAGTTGGTAACCAGGGAGCAAAGCCAGTGTTTTCCATAGAAAAGCACATCAAACTGGCACTTCCGACATCTCTAGATTCCCTCGTGTGGCAACATCAACCTTAAATGAGCACTGACACAGTTAACCAAGTTAAAAACAAGCCCAAAGGGAGCTTCCAGATGTAAATATTCCTTCCCCCCAACAATAATTCCTGCTTTGAAAAATACAGGTTAGAAAATCTGGTTACTTTTATGAGCCTCAAGGTTGCCAGCCCATTGCATTAGTGACTTGGTGATTAACGGGTTGGGGAAGGTGGCCACATGCCAGCATAGCAAACCGATGAGCTCGCTCAGCCAATGGAGCTGCGGTCCTCTGTGAACAAGCCCAGCTCTCCAAAAGGATAAAAGGCAGAGGGGACTCCTGATCCAAACTGCCAAAGCCTTCTACTCATCTGCCATCTCACCTCATTGTTCTCTGCTCTTGCCACCAGCGAGCAATGGCACAGAAATCAGCTGTCATGAAGTCAGGAGGATTCATTGGGGGTCTCAGTGCTGTTTCTGCTGCTGTGCCTGTTAACTGAAGCAGCTTCAGCTCCCTGTCTGTGTCTCACAACAGTGGTGGAGGCATGGGATGGATCAGCAGCGGTTTTGGCAGGAGGAGCCTTCATAATCTAGGGGCAAGAAAGGATTTCCGTGAGTGGAGAGCATTGTTATATCAGGATAGAGTTATGGGTCAGGTCAGGGCGGGTTGGCACATGGAGCTGGTGGAGCTGGGTTTGCATTCAGAGGAAGATGTCGCCCTGGAGGCATTCAAGGGGTCACAGTCAACCAACATCTCTTGGTACCTCTTAACTTGGAGATTGACCCCAACACGCAGACAGTGCAGCAGGAGGAGGAGGACCAAATCAAATCCTCAACAAGAAGTTTGCCTCCTTCATCGACAAGGTAAGACTCCTTCCACTTCATCCAGCCTGGCTTGTCTGTCATTGCCTTTAGAGTGGGATCAGGATTATGCTCAATTTACTCCCAAAGCCTTAATGCACAGCTTGTTATCTCCATATCCAGACTGTCTACACAGCTCTTGGTGTCGGAGCCCTCTGGGCAGGCTGGATATGGTGCAAATTAGTTTTCCAGGTTTCTTCGCAGTGACTATTGCTCCTGGTTTCCAAATCCTCCTTCCAATGATCTTTTGCTGATGTGCCCATCTAAAGCCCACTTTAAATTACAGAAAAGAGTAACAACACACACTCCCCTTCCCCATTTAAGCCCCCATCCCATGAAATTGAAGCAGGTTTGGAGTCAATGATCCCAAATGACCTAAATTGTTCTGAGTTTCAGGTGCGGTTCCTGGAGCAACAAAATAAAGTTCTGGAGACCAAATGGAGCCTCTTGAAAGACCAAAACGTTGTGAAAACCAACCTTGAACCCATGTTTGATGCATATATCAGCAACATGAGGAGACAGCTCAAGGCTCTGGGAGGGGATAGACTGCAGCTCAGCTCAGAGCTGAAGACTATGCAGGATGCTGCTGAAGACCTCAAGAGCAGGTAAGCAACACAGAGAGGAAGAAAATTCCACTTCTTCTTCACTGGTTACAGCTCCTGTGTATTCATTTTAATACAGACCAGGATGAAACCTGAATCTTAATGATATTATTGAGCACTCTAAACAGACATTTCTTACTGGTGTGAGCTCATTTCCAGGAGGGAATTGCCTAAAAAGAAAGATTAATTTTAAGTGTGTGCTTTTGTTTGGGCTTTGATTTGTTTTAATTAGTAAAACATCCCTTAGTATCAATGTATCAGATGATAGTTTTAGCACTTCTGAAAGTCAGGAGTTCACTTCCACGCCACTGAAAGCCACTGAAATCTTGGGTTTCAGCTCAGCTCCTGCTGGGAAGAAGTTTTCCCTCTCTCATCCACTCTTTGCACTTTGCAATAACATCTCCCAAGTGTTCATGTCTGCTACCATGCCCACGAGGGATGCACTGCTCAGTGGCTGTGAATAAGTAAGGAGCTTAAATTGTCAGTCTGGAACCAGAAAAACCAGAGAGGAGAGCTCAGTGCAGGCTGCAATTCAAAACAAGGACACGCATTCTGCCAAAATCCCTCTGCTCTCCCTTTCTTGGGAGATCATGAGTGACACTTTCTGCCTTTACAGCAGTGCCTCTAGCCCCAAAGTAACATCGGAACAGGAACGACTGCCTTGGGGAAGCGAAATCATCACCCACAGTCTGCTTTGAGATGTCTGATGGCTCTCGGTGCCTTCAGAAATGTTTAATAGAGAAAAGGACACAGATTTTGTCTTGTGACAGTTTGGCCAGGTAAGACCTCAGGGTCTGCTACAAGGGTGTGAAGTGGGCTACAAGAATGCTGGAGAGGGACAGGACAAGGGGTGATGGGTTCAAACTGAAACAGAGGAAGTTCAGGTTGGAGATAAGGCACAAGTTCTTCCCTGTGAGGGTGCTGAGGCGCTGGCACAGGGTGCCCAGAGAAGCTGTGGCTGCCCCATCCCTGGCAGTGCTCAAGGCCAGGCTGGACACAGGGGCTTGGAGCAAGCTGCTCTGTGGGAGGTGTCCCTGCCCGTGGCAGGGGTTGGAGCTGGAAGAGCTTTCATGTCCCTTCCAACCAAAATCATTCTGGGATTCTACAAGTCAGCCATCTGGACTTCCTCAATTCATTCTAGGATGAGACAAATGACATTCCAGTGATAAATGCCTTTCTCCATCAGCTACAAAAGAAACCCCAAAGAAGAGAGCTTAGCCAAAATAGTCAAGTTCCAGGTAGCTGAGTTGAGATGAATCCCAGCTGTAAGCACAACACTGCTATCAGTTACCTGGGTCAGAGAGTGTCCTTGTCATCACATTGAAAAGCTATTTCTAGCATTAGCACAGTCTGGACCAGCAAAGCATCAACAGAGATGGTTCAGCTAAGAAGAAACCCTTGGGTGCACCTTGACTTCAGACAAGAAATCCTTTGACAACGAAAGGCCACATCATAGAAGAGGTTCAGACTTTAATACTCTGCCTCTATGTGTCAAAGTTCTGGCTCCAGATCAGGGAATCTTTGGCTAAAAGCTCAATTACATCACACACATCACTGGGCAGGAACCATCAACTCACGTTGTGGCAACAATGCCTACACCAACCGGAAGGACGTCACTGCTTCTGTCCCCATTTCCTTGGAATTTCTTCTCCTTACCTTTATTTACTTTAGATTTTGTGGTTCCCAAAGTATTCTTCCTAGTGCTTTGCTCTTCTGAGTCAAATGCTAACCCACATGATAATTAGAAATTAGACATATGCCAAATTAGTTTTCCTCTTTTATGTGCCTAAGAGATTAGAGATCTAAATACAGGCTAGGACTCTGCTTAATGGGAATGATTTTAAGGGTTGGTTATTCCTGAAGTGAAGAAATCTTCCCCCATGAAATGGTCATGAAGGGCTAATGTTTTATTAGCTGCACGGACTCCTTCCTTTGAACTCCTGTCTTTCATCCCCCCTATTTACCCATTTCATCCGCGCTGGGTTTTATCCTCTCCCAAGAGCAGGACTGTGCACTGCTGATGATCCAGACCTTGGCTCTCCTTGCCCAGGTCACCCTCCTCCCTGGCCATCCCCAGCCCTCCCGAAAACACCGCTTTTGGGAGCTGGCGTCAGAGATCCCGGCTCTTCTGACTAACAGAGGTGTGGTGGGGATGAGCTCAGCCACGGCTCCACCCAGCCCTCCCGGCCTGGGAAAACTGGGAGAGGACAAAGCTCCCATTCACAGCAAGAACTTCTGGGAGAGTAAAACATGCCTTTAATAAAGGCCTGCAGCTTCTCTAGATGGCCTCCTCCCACCACCTAGCCCAAGGGTGCTGTCTTTCTATCACAGTCAGTGAGATACACATATCTAATAACGTTACATAGAACATATGCACTGACCTAGCAAGGACACAGCATCGTTAAGTAGCTACTTTTGTTGTTTCCTCCAAAGATCTGTGCATTGGTGGTAAATGTCCCTGGAAACAGACTCCAATATCCTCAAAAGCAACCCCAAACAAATGCATGGAAGGGGGATTCCCACATGCCCATGGTGGACCAGGTGAACTGCAGCATGGAAGCTGTAAAGGGATGCTCATCTCCCCTTCCCAACAGGTACCAAGAGGAGATCAACAAGCGCATGACTGCAGAGAATGACTTTGTTTTGCTCAAGAAGGTGAGGCAACAACAAAGAAGAGACACACTTTTTAAAGGCAAAATACATTTGAATGCAAATAACCCTTTTCATCCAGCAGTGCCAAGCTGGGCAAAGCACTTAGCAAATGTGTAGTCAGCCCTCCTCGAAGCAGAAACACCCGGTTGTGCTGGTGTCAGTCCTTGGCAAGATTTCGTCCTTGTTTTAGGACCCTCATCTAAAATTCAGGTTCCCTCACCCCCAGGTTTCGAATCAGAGCTGTGTCATCCATACTAGATGCTCTGCCACTTCTGCAGCCTTTCTGTATACAATCCCACCCTCCACAGACCCCCTGATCCTACCTACAGGAGATGCAATAAGGAACTTCTATGATTTCAAGCACTGTCCAAATCATCTTTTCATGCACTGGCAAAAAAATCAGGAATTTCAGTGGCTTCTGACTTGTCAGAAACTGCTTAGACCCACAGACATCATCCCTTCCCCTAGAAAACATGGAGGGAAGAAACCAGTTCACGGTTGGCTCTGTTCAAAGGCACTGAGGTCAATGAAGTCTTCAGTGCTGGTTTGTCTCCAAAGGTTCATGTCAAATGACAACTGGTCTTTGTACAAGGATGCAGATAGGCAAGGTTCACTGCCTCTTGTGATGTTGTTCCAGGATGCAGACGCTGCCTACATGAACAAAGGGGACCTGGGGACCAAGGTGGCTGCACTGACAGATGAGATTAAATTCCTGCAAGCCCTCTAGGAAGCAGTAAGAACCTCCCAAATTTCCCAGTTCTAATTCCCCATTTCCCTGGTACCAACAGGACAGAACCAGTCTGAGAGAGCTGTTTGGAGCTGCAGTTCCTCCCCGTTCCCATCCCTCCACCACACATCATCTCCAGGATGACCACAAACAGTGAAGTGTTTGGGACCAAGTATGAATTTGTGTGACTTACCGGAGCTGTCTCAGCCTCAGATCTCTGACACCTCCGTGGTCCTGTCCATGGACAAAAACCAAAACCTGAACCCGAACAGCATCATTGCAGAGGTCAAAGTGCAGTACAAGGACATCGCCAACCGGAGTCAGGCAGAGGCTGAGTCCTGGTACAAGAGCAAGGTGAGGATGGAAATCAATCAGGTAAGTGGAAAAGTTTTGTTCAGCATTTCCCAAAGGCTATTTCATACCGGGGAGTGCGAGCAGAGATAACAGGGGAGGAAGGTGTAAAATTAAGTTAATTTGGATAGGATTTTATTTAGTTTCTTGAATGCCAATTTGACAATGAGATGGAGGAGCATCAAGAGATAGAGGCAGGAAGGAAACGTGCTACAGTTCATGAGGAAGAGCTTGGACTGAGTACAGAAAGAGACAGAAGACCCAGCACAGAGAGAATCACAGCAGGGTCAATCTCTACCAGTGAGTGCAAGCTCCTACGCAGATCTGACTGTACCCTGGTGTCTTATCTCCATTCCCATCTCAGTATGAGGAGCTGCAGCTCATGGCTGGCCATCATGGGGATGAGCTCCACAACACCAAGAGGGAGATCTCAGAGATGAACCACATGATCCAGCGGCTTCACTCGGAAATTGACAGTGTAAAGAAACAGGTATGGTCATGGTGCACAGGACCCCTCCAGACATCTCCACCGCCATGATTTCCATGGCTGGAAATCGGGGTCCAAACCCACTGAGCAGTCACCAGACCTATTTCCACTTCTTGCAGCACACCAGTTTGCAGATGGCCATCATGGATGCTGAGCAGCGCAGGGAGGTGGCCATAAAGGATGCCAGGGCAAAACTGGCCAAGCTGAAAGATGCTCTGCTCCAGGGGTACCAGGAGCTCATGAATGTCAAGCTGGCCATGGACATCAAGATCATGACCTACAGGAAGCTGCTGGAGGGAGAAGAGAGCAGGTGAGTGGCTCCCCCTCTGCAAACCAAACAATACCCAAAGCCATCGATGTTTTCACATTTGCCTTGCAACAGGAGAATGAACAGCCACACAAACCTGCAGTGAAAACACACCCCTTTCCTACGCAGTTAGAATGGTTTGGGTTGGAAAGGACCATTCAGTTATCCAATGCCCCTGATACAAAACTGCTGCTTGAAATTGTCCTAAATAACAAGCCCTTACTTCTCTGTCTTCTCTTTCTACCAGGCTGGCTGAAGAAGGGCTTAGGGCAGTGAATATTTGTAAGTAATCTGGCTCATAAGCCATTGATTGAGTATTCATTGAGTTGTTTCTTAAATGTACTGGGAACTGAGGATAAGAGAATGAAAATGAGCCATGCAGCTAGCAGTTCCCAGCAAAAAATGGAGTATTCGGGGTTTGCAGCAACCTGGGGAGGCCAAAAAGCATCTTTCCTCTGACCAGCTCTGAACTTGACAGGTTTGGTACATTGAGATTGCTCCTGAGAGATTCAGATGTCCAAGGCCAGGACTGCTGCAGGATAGGAAGAAAAGCCACACATTACAAGCAGTGGTAGCCTGTGCAAGAAAACACAGGAATGTGTGAAACTAAAGGTTGAATTCCCTTTGTAGTATTCCAAACCAGCCAACCCTCACAGTTTCCCATCACAGTCATGGTCTCATCTGGGAGCAGCTACGGAGATGGGAACAGGCTTCATCAACAGGCTCAGCATAGGGAAAGTGGTGCTGGCTCCAGCGGTGGGAGCTGCCTGGCTGGGGGATCCAGCTCTGGTGCAGGAAGCAGCTCAAGGTTTGTATCCACAAGCACCACCAGGAAGAGCTATTGGAGCTAAATCACAGCAGCACCAGGCTCACCTGGTGAGCCTAACACCATCCACAGAACCATGACTATCACTTTCCCATTAGGGGAAAACCTATTCCCAGCTCTGTTTATTAGCTCAGGAGAGAGGCCTCTCCAAGTCCAACTAATTCCTGTGCATAAAGCCTCACGCAGCTGACCAGAAGCTGCTTGTCAGTGAGTAATCAACACTCACATTAATGAGTGCCATGGTGAGAGCTCAGCTGGCAGCTTCCCAGGCTCCAGTGTCCTGATGCAAATCCAGAGGAGATGCAGGACTTCCATTTACACCATTGTACCTGAAAGCAGAACGTGTTCCATCACCCCCTTACAGTGGAAACCAGGAGGTGTGTTGAGATTAAGACAGCCTCTTGTGCTCCCTCCTAACCACCCCTGCTCCCCACTGCTGGGCTTGCTCACCCCAAAGGCTTGAAGAATCAAAACAGAGCATCTTTCAACATAGAGAAAGTTGCTTTGTTTTCCAATTCCTCCTGCATTGGTTGTTTCACTCCAGGGCTCTCCAGCTCTACCTACATGCAAAAATGCAGCCTTCATTTCCATACAAGGGCTTGGCTCTCTGTAGCACCTAATTCCTCACCCGCCCAGTACATACCATTTAAGCCAAAAGACGATGTAACCTACAGGTTGTCTTAGCGTCGAACCATTCTATGTTCCCCCTGCCAGAGTGAGCTTAAAGTAGAGATGTGGTTAAAAATACAGGGCAAACAAAAAGGAGGAGCAGCATAAATTTTACATAACCTGGAAAAACACCTCTGGTTTAACACCTTTGTTCTTGGCTTTTTTTTTTTTTCCTTTTTTTTTTTATGGAAAGAAAAAGGTTGGACAATATGTGCCAAAAATGTAACCAGCTCATTGCCTCTCATCTTGTGCTCCCATTGAACTGGATGAGTTCTATGATCTTTCTTCAATGAACTGCAGTCAAATTCACCACGAGCAGTGTGGGCTTTCTGTGCCAAATACACCTCAAAGTGTAATTTTAGAACAAGGTTTAGATTTGCCATAGGCACTCACTGTCACTCAGAGCCTCCCATCTCCTCCTCCTTTTGAGCCCCAGAGAGGAGGGGGAATAATGGAGACAGGGATGACAGAGCAGCAATACCCAAACTCTTTCTGCACAGCCAACAGGGCAAGACCAGAAGGTGGGGCTGGTTTCACCTGGCCACAAACGCCTACATCTGAGCCAGTCAAAGGACAGAAACAGACTATTTTGGGTCAGATGATTGGTTTCCCAGTAGCACCTGCCTCTGCGGGACTGAAAGCGCTCTAGGCAGTTGGCTGCAGTCATCTGCATTGCAGGAGACTCCAAAAGGTGTTTTAAAGTCAGGATCCCACACATCAGAGCTAAACTTCTGGAAAGGCTCGTTCCAGACCTGCAGCCTGTGCAGGGAAAACAGGAGGGATTCCTCTCCATCCCCTCCCTGGAGCAGCCAACAGAGCCATCAGGCCAAGCGCTCAACACGGATGCGATCCCAGAGCAGGGAGATGCTCCAGAGCTGAGGTTTCTGTTGGGTCAGCAGGTCGAAGTCGGGCTGGCTCAGACAAGCTGAGCTCTGCCCAGGTCTCTAATTAAAAACCCCAGAGATAAAGTGAGAAGAGAAGCCAACATAACTTCTTCCATTCCACGGGAGATGCCAGCTCTCACATGGAGCAGCTGCTCTCCAGCATTCAGGGCCCAATCATGAAAGATGCTGAGCTCTCTGAAAGCCTTTTAGGCTCAGTCCCAAAAAGTGCTTTAGCACATACAACTCCCACACGGCTTTAAGCGAAACCGTTGTGTGGCCAAATGAGGCAGGCCAGCTTTCAGGCTTGCACGTATGAGCTTCTCTCTGATGCTCTTCATGGAGCAGATGTTCTCAGGCCATGGTGACTGCCAAGAGAAATCACATTAAAGCAAATGCACCTTTAGAAAAGGCTGAGATTTCCAGGGCTAAGCCCTCGGTTTTACCCCACTAGAGGGAAGATCTCTAAGAAGGTTCCCACCCACAGCCCCTTCACTTCCATTTTCACCTGGTTTGTTTTCTAGGAAAGACTTATCCTCCCTTTCCTGCATTTTGGTCACTCTGAACCCCCTCTCCTTTGCTGAAAGATAAATATTGATATAATCCAAACTTACATTCCCAGGGATTATCAAGCAATTTCACCAGAAGGGAATGACCAAGCCCAGTTCGTCTGTAAGTTATTCCCTATGGAATTCTGCAAGCACTAAGACGAGGGGTGTCCATGGATCTGACTGGTGGCAGTCACACTCCCCCCAGAAACTTGGGAAAACAACAGAGTACCTCTTCAGGGCATTCAGTGGAGGAGAGAAGCACAAAGGTAGTTCGAGAACCTCCATCTATTCCACCTCTGCATTTAGTTTTTTCCTGGCTAATGCAAAGGCCTGAGCTGGCAAATCTTTCCCTGCTCCCATGCCCCCTTTGTGTACCTGTTCTCTGCTTGTAGTCACAGGCCAACAGAGCTCTAGCACCAAGAAATCTGCTTGTGCAGTCCACCTCCGGTCCTGAGGGAGTGAAAAGATTGGGTTTGAGGCAACCAAAATCACAGAGGTCACAGAAAGAAAGAAAAGAGTGAATTATTTGGCTAACAAAAGGAGCGAGTCTGCCTAAAGCCAAAATCGGGTCAACCCAAACCAGCCCCAGTGTTTGGATCCCCAGAATACTCCCAAGAGTTTAACTCAGATTCTTCTTTTCCCACACGTAAAACAAAGCAACGCTCCTTCCCCCACTCCCAGTGCCCCACAAACATCAAAAGATTGATTCTGCTTCTCTCTTTCATGCTTCCTATAAAAAAGGGAGGTTTGCAAATGCAGCTTTTATGGGGCCAGGGATTCCCTCCCATATGCAGCCCGTAACTCAATAGGTATGTGTTTAAAAGCAGCTCAGATCACTGTTCAGTGGCGAGCAGGGTATTACCAAACAACCTATGCTCGTAAACACCTTTAGGAAACAGTCTTTGGGGCTGGTTGTGCAGCCAAAGCCTGTTTTCCTGGGACATAAAGAGGTGAAAGCTCTCCCTGCAGAGGGTTTCTGGTCATATAAATGCGCGTGTTGCCTCCTGCTTTTATAGAATGGTTTGGGCTGGAAAAGACCATAAGATCATCCAGATCATGACAGCTTCTCCCTCTGCCTCCATTCCCCTTCAAGCTGGTCTCCACATCCTGTCCATCCAACCACATCTGCTCCAGAGCTGGGAGCATTTGGAGTTTCAGCCCTGGCTCTGCTGTGACCCCAAGAAAGACAGTGTGGGGAGGTGGTGGTGGGGGGTACCCCAGGCTGGGATGCTCTGGCAGCAGAAGCCTTGGTGGCACTGCAGGCTGCAAGCCCAAGCCAGTGATCAGCCACTGTCGCCCACTGTGGTTAGCTACAGTCCCTCAAGCACAACATTGGGCTATGGTGGAGCTGCTTCGGCTGTAGGGTCATTGGAGCCCTGGGGTCTCTGTCACCTATTGCCAAGGTCACAGTCAATGAGCATCTGCTCCAGCCTCTCCAGGTGGAGATGGACCCAAGCCTTTATTCTGGGAAGTACCAGGAAAAGGTGCAGGTCAAGACTCTCAATAACAAATACGCTTTCTTCATTGACGAGAGAAGAGATGCCCAGTGCAGAGCCATAGCAAGCTGCTGCACAGCACACCTGAGACAGGGAATGCATTTGCCAAACTGCTCACCAGTAATAGCAGCCAAAACTTGCAGCCTGACTTTGCAGACAAGGACCCATTTGAGCTTTATGAGGACATTTTGCACCACCATAAGAGTAAAAAAGAACCTTCAGTGGGGCCAAGAAGGTATTTTCATGCTCCAGGAGTATTCTTGCAAATGGCAATCAAGCTTTGTTGTTACATGCAGAGAAGCTGATTCTCTAATGCCCCATTTTTATATCATTTGAACCCTAACTTCAGTAGAACCACCTCTGATTTACCCCACTGGGAGCACATCACATCTCCTCACCTCCACACCATGGAGATGCATAGGGAAAACACCTCCAGTGTAGACAAGTGATACTCCTGCTGCTGCCCCAGGGACTCCCTCAGTCCCAAGCATCCATTGAGGACATCTCTATTAGTGTGCAAACAGACAAGAGCTGAAGCCTGGACATGGATGGCATCATCGATGATGTCAAAGCTCAATATGACACCATTGCCAGAAGCCAGGCGGATGCAGAGGACCACAGCAAGGTGAGTCACGATGGGCACTCACAAAAGCAGTTATTCCTACTTCTAAAGTCTCTGCTTCCTTGGATTCCTGAATTTAGGTTGAATAGGCTTTGTAAGGGTCTGCTTCCTGAGCTACCTGCTGCGTGTTCCCTACATGTGACACGTCCCCTGTTAACATCTTCACACACAGAGCTGCTACTGTGTAAATGAGTCAGTTGTGGCCCCAGTCACAAAGGTTTGTCCTTCGAGCTCAAGATTCGGGATTGTGGCTCCAGAATCATGGAGTAGGTTTAATTACTGACTCATCTCCTCCCTCTGGTATTTGTTTTCATGGTGTTTTCTCTCTCCTCGCTATGAGGAACTGAGAGGAACCACTGGCAAACACGACAGCTTGCAGAGCACAAAGAATGAGATGATGGAGCTGGTGATTCAGAGACGGGAGAACATGAAAACACCAAAGCCCAGGTAGGGATGACTCAGGAGCAACAACGTGTCAATTGCAATTCCCAGCTTGTGGCTTTCCAAAACCCCTCCACTACAGCAAGGGAGCAATAAAGCCAGTTTTGACAAAATACATGTCAGCTGCTCAACTCCAAGATGCGCCTCTATCCAGAGTACAGAGTAAAATGGTCTATTACGACTTAGAACTGAACTATCATCAGTAGAGACCTGCAGTGAGAATACATACACCAAAGCAAAGAGACTTTGGCAGACAGAATCGTCCTGGAGTTAGAGGTTTCCCTATAGAGTCTGAGGAGAGAAGAGAGAGCAGTGGATGAATACAGAGGCAGGTTCAAGATCTCTCAACTCTTCAAAGTGGTGGTGATGAAGGAGCCACTGCTGAAGCTGAGGAGCAAGAGGTTGTCAAGGATGCAAAATGCAAACCTCTGAGCTGGAGGTATCCCTGCAGAAGGCAAAGCAGGACATTGAGTGAGAACCAGGAGCTCGTGACCATCAAGATGCTCCTGGACATCAAGATCACAACCGACAGGAAGCTGCTGGGTGGAAAGGAGTGCAGGTGAGCACTGGTACAACCCTGCAGGGTGCTCGCAAGGAAGAAATAGCGATGCATTAACCTCACATCACCTTTCCCAGTCTGCCTGATGACCTCTGTGATTGCAGCAAATCCCACCAAGACCCCATGTCCCAGAGAGTGACACTTTCCAAAGCACTTCCCAGCATTTATGAACATAAATGTCTTACGAACAAGAAAATGTAAGTAAAACACAGAGAAACACTAGTGCAGGGCTCGAAAGCTTTTAATGCACTCAGGCACTTGCGTCTTCCACCAGCTGGAAGATCGTGCATGAATAAAGATGGTTCGTGTGGCTTACAACCACTGCATAGGGAAGGGGAAAGAAAGGCAGTAAACAAAACTAAATCACTGGTTTGAAGCTTCCACCCTGCCCTTTGAGAACACAAACCACGCCGCTCTCCCACACCACGGCGCCAGACCCATCCCTGCTCTTCCAAAGACCTGGACACACACACGAGTGTGTCCGAGCCCTGACACCACAATGAGGGCAACGTAGGAGGTGAAGGACCAAGCCTGGCCCTGCCCCAAACAAGGTGGGAACCCAGTCTTCAAGATGAGGAACGAGGGGAGGAGAAGACGCCACTTTTCAGAGGATTTGGCCAATAGACGCCTCTGCAGAAGTGTTCCAAGCATTGGTTTCAATGTCAACTAATCAGCAATTCTGCCAACAGTAAATGGTGGCGTTGGAAAACATCATCAACCTGCAGAACAATCACCTTGAGAATCAGATTTGGGCCCACAGATGTTGCCTTGGCATTCAAACACGTTGCCTTTTTACAAGCAGAGCCAACAAAACATTGAACACTAACCTGCCTGCATGACTCTGTTCATTAATTCCCAGTACAGTTCACATTTATCACGGCTAGTTATTAAAGAGCAGGTTAAGTCACATTCTGTCCTTTGCAAGCTGAGGTGCCAGCAAAACATCAAGATTTCCTTTGATAGAACAGCATTTTACCTTTGTCAAGTCTCAGCCCCACTTCACCCAACCCATAAAAAGGGGGACATACAACTTCTACTGAGCACAGTTCATCAGCACGACCCCCTCTAAACATGCCTCCTCTGACCTACCAGCATTCTTCACACCTTCATGGGGCAAAGCTGCTGCTGCTGTCCCTGTTGGCAGGCGCAGTGTATGCTGAGCAGTTCACATTCTTTGCATCACAAACATTCGGTGGAAGTTTCATGCAGCCTCACCCCAGTTTCCACCAAATAAAAGGAGGAAGGTGCTGCACTGTGGTCAGAGGGAGTCTGCTTCCAGCGCATCACTGCACCCATCTCTCCCCCACCACTGACCATGTTCTGTTGCTCCTGCAGCATCAGCTCTGGCCGTGCTGGCAGGAACTTGGGCTCTTCCTCTGTAGCTCTTCCCAGGAACCGATGTAATTTCAGCACTGCCTGGTGTCACTGGGGTGGTGGCATGGGCTACGGCAGCTGGGGTTACTTCAGCAGCAGAGGTCTTGATGGTGTGGCATGCGCCAGGTCCAGAATGGCTGTTGGAAGGTGTCCTCCTCTAAGACATGGATGTGGCTTTGGCACGGTTGGCATGGGGTTTGGCTACAGAGGTGCTGGCTTTGGCTATGGGGTTGGTGGAGTCACCAGACCATGCACCATAATACCCATCACCATCAACAAGCAACTGCTCCAACCACTCAGATTGGAACTCGATCCCAACGTGCAAACGGTGAAGTATCAAGAGAAGGAGCAGATCAAGACCCTCAACAACCAATTTGCTTCTTTCATTGACAAGGTGAGCTGAGAACCCTTCCCTGGCTGAAGTGTGCAACAAGTGAGGTGTCTGGCATGGGAAGGGCATGGAATCCTTGCAAGACAACTCATTCTGGATGTTGAAGGCAACTTGCTTTAGGGTGACAGTTGAGCACCAGGGTGGGTTTGAGCCACTGGGGGAGCTTCAGTGCACAGGAAGGATTGCTCTGATCTCTAGGCCTGACTACAGAACAAGGTAAACCCAGCTTCATCAGCATTCCAGTTCCTTCCCAACTCCTATCCACACATCCCAATTTAATGCAAAACTCTCATTTCCAGAAGTACTTTGGGGTTTTGTGCATTTCCACAAGGGTGGCCCAAACAAAAGCCACTCAATTCGGAAACGCTGCATTCAAGAGCACCAAGAACACATCTCACTGCCATTGCACGGACAGTGGCTCCCACAGGCTCTCAATCCTCATCTCATTTCCTATTTTGCTTACTGGGATTCAGGTCCGATTCCTGGAACAGCGGAACAAGATGCTGGAGACCAAGTGGAGCTTTCTGCAGGGCCAAAATCACAGCAAGAACACCATCACGCCCATGTTAGAGGCTTATATTGGTAACTTGAAGAAGCAGCTGGAAGCACTGGGGTGCAACAAAGCCCGGTTAGAAACGGACCTGAAAGCAACCCAGCAGGCTTTGGATACCAACAAGAAAATGTAAGTAAAAACCAGAGAAATGCAAGTGCAGAGCTCAAAATGTTGTTCAGGATTTGTCAACAGGCAGGGACTGAACATTTTATAGCAGTAGATGGTTCCCAGAAGACTAGTAGGTAGATGGAGAGATCTACAAATGATCTTGGTACACAAAACAAGGTTCCGGTTTACAGAGATGGAGGAAGAGGAGGCAGAGCCTAGGGTGACATGGTCTAAGGTGAGGTATCCCTGCCCATGGCAGGGGGGTTGGAACGGGATGATCTTAAGGTCCTTTCCAACCCAAAGCATTCTATGATTCTATGTCCCTCTTCCAGGTTCTCTTTGTCTCCCTCCTAATCCCAGACATTAACATTTAGAAGCATTCAACAGTTATTTGCTGTTGCAGAGGTCAAACGAAAACAGCTCCACTGCAACTTTATAGCGACACAGAAACCTCTCTGAAACAAGTTTGCTTTCCCATGGGCAATGGAACGAGATCCCAAAACACTGTTAGGGAAGAAGGAAAATAACGAGGAGTTTCACTTCTTGAGAGGAGCCCTGCAGAAACCCAAACAAAGGTGTAATTGCATTGGATTCAAGCAAGATCGCCTGTTTTCCCACGCAGGTACAAGGACGAATGCAGCCAGCGGCCCTGCACCGAGAGCAAGTTTATTGCCCTGAAGAAGGTGAGCAAGGGGCTGTTTGAACTCTCCTCTCCAGGCTCAGGTCTTTGGGGTGATTTATTTCCCAACAGCAGCACACAAAACAAGTACAAGCAGGAGCTGGAGCTTGGCTTTGCTTGAACTCAAATCAGCAGCAACGGTGTAATTGGGACTTGGCGCATGGTCACAGTACCAGCACTGAAAGTCCCTCAGCCCAAGGGTATCCCTGGGTCTGCTCACTGACAAGCTTCCTTCTTCTATCCCCAATGCATCTGCAGGATGTGGATGATGTTTTCTTAAACAAAGCAGAGCTGGAAGCCAAGGTGGGAAGCCTGAAAGAAGAGGCTGAATTCCTGAGAAAGATCTACAACGAGGTAAGGCAGCGCTCGATCACTCCAGCATCCCTTGCATTTCCCAGCTGGATTTTGAAGCTGCTGATCCCAGAGGACAAGGGAAGAGAGGTAGCACAGGGCAGTGGTTATCCCTTGGGTGAACAGCAATTCACCTCTGCTTGGTCATCGCAAAGTGGGACCAAGTTGCACAGGGTGGGTGGCACCGCTTGGGGCTGGGCTGGAAGCACAGTGGGATCAGTATCTCTGACCAGCTCAACCCCATGTCACCACCAGGAAACCCACCGGCTGCAGGACCAGATCTCTGCTACTTCAGTGGTCATCAAGATGAACAAAAGCCGAGATCTGGACCTGGGTGGCATCACCGCGGATGTGAGGGCTCGGTACGAGGACATTGCCCGCAAGAGCCGGGCAGAAGCACAAGCCTGGTATGAAAGTAAGGTGAGAAAACCCAGAGAGGGAGGGTTTGGGTGCAGTTCCTCTCTTCAACCCAACTTCAAACCCAGAGAAACGCCATCCCCCCTCCAGACTTACCCTGATTTAACTCAAAGCGTGTCCTGGGACACACATCTGTGTCCTTTGGGTTGTTCTAGTTCAAGGAGCTGCGAGTTACTGCGGGCAGAAACACTGACAGCCTGCGAGAGACAAAAAACAAGGCAGCTGAGCTGACACGGAAGGTCCAGAGGCTGAATGGAGAAGTCAAGAGTGCCAAGGACCAGGTGAGCACCAAGACCTGGTGAGACCAAAGAGCCAGGTCTGAGTGTTTCAGCAGGGCAGAGAGTGAATTGCTGTTCTGCTCCCACACCTCAATTAAATGGTGCTGTAGCACATCCCATAAGCTAGGACTCTGCTGCTCCAACCAGAGCTGCATTAAAGCCCAGCTCATGCAGTATCTGAAGGCAGACGCAGTTACAGATGTTCCCCTGTGAGCAATATAAGGGAGCACAGAAACTACAAGTCCAGCTCCCTCAAACCCCATCAGATGGGACTGCTGGGTTGAATCCACAACCAGACATTAACCCCCTCTCCTGATAAGGCATTAATCATATTTGAAGGTAGCAAGAGACAGCCAAGACTCACCATGTCCTGCTCCCTGCAGTGCACCAAGCTGGAAGCCGAAATGGCCAACGCTGAGCAACGTGGGGAAACAACCATCAAGAATGCGAAGCAGAAACTGTCCGAGCTGGAGGATGCTCTGCAGCAGACCAAGGCAGACCTGAGCCAACAGCTCCGTGAGTACCAGGAGCTCATGAACATCAAGCTGGCCCTGGATGTTGAGATTGTCACCTACAGGAAGCTGCTGGAAGGAGAGGAGAGCAGGTGAGTGACAGGATCATAGAATGGTTTGGCTTGAAGGGACCTCAAAACTCCTTCAGCTCCAACCCCTTCCATGGGCAGGGACACCTTCCACTAGAGCAGCTGGCTCCAAGCCCCATCCAACCTGGCCTTGAACACTGCCAGGGATGGGGCATCCAAACCTTCTCCATTCAACCCATTCCAGTGTCCCAGCACCTTCACAGGGAAGAATTTCTCCCTTATCTCCAACCTGGACTTCCCATGCTTCAGTTTGAACACATCACCCCTTGTCCTATCGCTCCAGTCCCCAAGGAAGGTCCCTCTCCAACATCCTTGTAGCCCTCTTCAGACACGGAAGGCTGCAATGAGCTATTTGAGGCTAAAGGGCTTTGCATTTGAAGATAGATGGATCATGTGCCACCTTCTCCCATTCTCTACAGGCTCTGTGCAGAAGGTGGCTTCCCCATCAACAGCTGTAAGTTGGAATATTCACCTTCTACCAAACTTGGGCATCTTCTGCCTTTTCTCCAGGGAATTCCCTAAGCTGAAGCCCATCTTTGCTCTGCCTTTTACAGCAGTGAGCTGCAGCAACGATGTGAGCAGCAAGAGCATGAGGAGCTCCCACATGAAGGTGATGCCCATGACCCCGTCAGCCAGGAGCAACATGTAAAGAGCTGTAGATGCTGGAAACAAAGCAACACACATCCCTTTCTGCCAACACACAGCAACAGCCAGGCAGAGCCAGGGGACACACAGCTCCCCAGGACTGCCCATGTTCCATTCCATGGGGATACTAAAGGGCAAAGAGGCCTTTTGGGTGCTCAAGAATTTTGCTGTTTCTGCTAAGGAATTTAGGAGCAAGAAGGGCTCAAATCCCCCTTATCACTCCTATTATGCAGTTAAACCAAGATGCCTTTGGTGCAGTTCCCTGGTCTTTCTACTCCTACATTCCAGGATTAAAATGAAGTGGGAGAAAAGGTACCTTCTACCTAAGAGCATTTTCATCACAGCTTTATCCATCCCAGTTGTTTCCACAGATCCCACCTTGGATCAACATTAGTTGATCAATAGCTTCAGCAGTCAGGCTTTCACATTACACACCCCCCAGGCATGAGCAGAACTCACCTAAAACAGCCTGGCCTGCAGCTTCTCTACACACTGCATTGGCTTCATTGATTACTTGCCCCAAAGGATAGATTTCAAGGGCTGTTGCTGCTTGAAGGCAGTTTGCTTATGTCCTGCTTTGAAACTGAACCTCAGCTTTCCTTTTTCTTCCGGGTTCTCAATGCTTTGGCTCATCTGTTGCCATAAATTGCACCATAACCAAAGGGTCTGGGGGCTAAACTCTGCTGTCAGGTAAGAAAAGGGCTGAGCATCAATGTGTCTGCCCCTGAGAAACAAAGCTCCTCTGGGATCTTGTACAAGGGATCCAAACCCATCCTTAAACACACCGAACCAGCATCAACTTCTTTCTTAGTCATGCAATACCTAACCCATTAAACTGCTAGAGAAGGACATTAACCCTATTGGAAGGAAAAGGGGAAGCAGTGATTTATTTCTAATGACTACGTATTTTGTCAGCGGCTTTTATCCTAGTTTTAGTCTTGCATCTCTAATAAACTCACGCAGCAACTCAGTTCCCTTCATTCAACACCTGCATTTGGGGAAAGGGGGGTTAAGTCTTGTCTCTGCTCCAGGATCTCCAATGCCAAAGCTGAGAGGGGTCTAAACCAGGCACAGGCCAAGCCCTCCATCCACTGGGAGCTCTTCCTTCCCAACCCAGATACTGCACCTCAGCGGCTGTCCGTAACTCCCAGCATTTGCTCTCCATGCACACAAGCAGCTTTGCAAGGAGAGGGTCAGATCCTCTCTCCAGAGCAGCACTGAGTCGAAGGCACAGCTCTCCTCTTCCTCACATCCGCAGCACAAAGGGAGCAGGATCCCTTCCACCTGATGCTGTTTCTGACACTCTCGTGCTTGTGAGGCACAGAAACGGGTGCTTCCCTGGTTAAACATCTTCATTAGGACAGGGTGGAGATCCAAACAACTTTCCCCCAGGAAAACCAAACAAACACAAGCATTTGAGGGCACTGACTAAGCAAAGATGCTCCATGGATTTGCATAAGGCTAACTGAAACTCTTTATTACCATCACCGATTGCTAAATCCTCTTAAAACCATCCCCCGAGTGCCTCAAGGTGCCTGGGAACACCTCAAAGGCAGGTACCAGGAGCTGCTGGATGGCTTTGCAGCCCCTTGTCCTTCCTCTCACGCTGGCACTGGACCAGCCCCACAGCAGAACAGACCCAACACCAGCCCATGCTTTATCCCTCATACCCAGGGTGCAGCTGCTCCAGTACAAGAGCACAAAATCCCACCATCACCAATAAGAAGCAGGAAAAACTTCTTCTCATCTCCAGTGCATGGGGTGTTGCCCTTTATAACCTCATCAAGGGAATCAGGCTTCCAATGAGGCTACTGAGGCTTCCCAGATGGAAGCCTTCCCAAGATAGAAGTTGTCTTCCCCCCCACCATACTCCTCCCTGCCCGGTGGAGCTGGGCCCATACTGGTTCAATGCCATTTAATTGCTTTGAAACATCAGATGAAAAGCTCCATCAACCTCAGAGCAGGGTTTTAGCCTCAGGAGCTACTGGAAAACTGATGGAAACTGAAGCAAATGCAGCTTAAACACTGGGGAACCGAAGAAAGCTCCCCAGCATCTGCAGCCTTCTTCCCAGGCCTGGTTGCATCCAAGTCCTCACCTTCCCCTGCCTCAGTTTCCCCATGAGGAAGAGCAGAACTCACCTCCTTTGTAGAGCCCTCTGACATCTGTGGACACAACAGCATTGCAGTGACCTCAGTCCTGTTACTACAATAGCGCACATCCAATCCTGCCTCCCTTGCTGGTGGTACAGCAGAGCCACAAGGGTCAGTGGACGGAGCAGAGTTACCGCATCCTGCCAAGCAGTCCAGTAGGAAACAGCAGGGATGGTCCAGCCGGAGCACAGCATCCAGCTGGGACGCTTCACTGGAGAGAGGAAATCAGGGCAGCTCCTAGGAGCAGAGAAACGCAGAGGCCAGGAGCAAGCACCAGCGGCACGAACAATCTGAGAGGTCTGACTTAAAGCACGAGATAAAAACTGACAAAGTGGAGTTAAATAAGGATCATAACAACCATAACAGGAGGGAAAATGGGGCTGGGATGTGTTGGCCTTTCCCCAAAGCACGAACAGAAAAGCATCCCAGAGATGGCACCAGGCAGATCGAAGGACTTGCCCATTCGAGGAGGAGCTGCCCTCTGCAATTGCCTTTTGTTGTCTCCTGGCTCCATTTTCCCCTCAACACAAGCTCCAGCTTCCCCTAAATTCCTTGAGCCCAAATTCACAGCAACCCCATGGACCATAGCAGCTCCCTGGGTCACTCTGACCGGACCAGGTGCATTCCTGGCCCTGCACCACCACGAACATCCTTTGTGTGTGATTTTATGCCCATTTCAGATGTTTGTTATTCTTCTGAGTCACTGCAAAAGAGGGAGGCCAAAAAATACTGCTTCGTACTGATTTAAACAACCCAGTATTATTGTACTGGGTTGTTTAATGGCTTTTCCTACCATTTAATACCTCTGAGAAGTGGATGCCCCCATCAGCATCCCTTTTTGCCTCTCCGGCAGCGGCATCCTGCCACCAGCACGGGAAGCTGCTGCTCAGCCAAGCAGTGGAAGGCAGCGTCTGGCACCCAGCACCCACCCCAAGTGACAGCATCAGCCCGGCAGTGGTGATGCTGCGTGGAGAGGGCTCTGCAGGGGATGGGTGCTGGGTTCCTCTGGGTCACATCCGTCTCCTGTCTCTACCACTGCAAAACTCACTCCCATTGCAAAGCTGCTCCTGAAGCTGGATTATTTCTCCTGAATCCAACCTGCAGGAAGTGCAGGGAGCAGGACACTGGGGATACACCCCATTTACACCCAGTCAGGGCACTTTGCCTTCACAACATGACCCGGCTTCAGTGTGTGCTTGAGCCCAGGACCCCTCTGTGTGCTGGGCTGCACCCGCAGAGCATGAGCAGCAGCTCAGGGAGGGGATTCTGCTTCTCTTCTCTGCTCTGTGAGACCCCGCTCGCAGCACTGGGTGCAGTTCTGGTGGCTTCAGCATAAGAAGGACATGGAGCTGTTGGAGCAAGGCCAGAGGAGGCCACGAGGATGCTCAGGGGCTGGAGCAGCTCCCATATGGAGACAGATTGAACATTGGGGCTGGAGAAGAGAAGCTGCATGGAGACCTCAGAGCAGCTTCCAGTGTCTGAAGGGGGCTACAGCGATGCTGGAGAGGGGTGATGGGTCCAAACCTCCATGGACTCATGAAGACACTCCCTGGTGTTTCCCACATTGTGCAAATCTCCTTTTCCTCCGCATACGCTGTTCTGGGAACACGGAAAAGCTGCAGCCACGCAGCCTGCACATGCCCCTTCCTGCACGCCTGCTGCTCCCCAGGGATTCAAGCGATGGAGCCCTCCTCATCACTTGTCCTACATCTCCTCACTACTGCAAAGAGCAGCAATCAGTGGCACCCACTGCCAAACCCACCTGGGCAGCGCTGCCTCTGAGCTCTTCATTTCAGGGCATTTGTTTCAGTTTGATTTCTTGGCTACAACACAAAAGCTGTGAGCTGGGTGCTGGGTGCTGATAAGAGAGCTCTGCTGGGCACCCTAATGCCTCCCATCCTTAACCTTAGTGCCATGTGTGTAGTAAAACCACACAGAAGCTCAGCACAAGGGGATGGGTGGTGCTGGGCACCAAAGGAAAGGGATCTGGGTACTGCAGAGGCAGGTAAAGCATCCTTGGAGGATGCACAAACCAGCCTGGAGGAATCAGTGACTCCAAACCCTCTGCCTGGCCCTGGCCCCACTGGGGTGATGCTTTGAGCAACAGCAGCTTCAACCAGGGCTGGTCCCACGTCTACACCATGGTTCTATGAGAGGGGTGGGAGCAAGCACAAACCCCCCTGGGTGAGTCCTCCTCACCCCACAGTGCCCCAAAAGGAGCAGGAAGGAGCTGTCCTCATGCAGCAAGGCCCAGGCTCTCCTCTCCAAGCTCTGGCTGTTGGCAAGGGAGTCTCCTCCAGAGTTCAGCTCCTCTGCTCAGGAGAGGAAGATTGTGCTCGGGGATGGATTGGTCTCAGTTTCAGTCCTGATCAGGGGCCGGGCTGCAACCAAGGGCTTGAACACACCAATGCCATCGCCTCACTGCCCAGGCTGGGAGCAAGCAGGTAAAATTCACCCAGAAACGAAAGACTGTGCAGGCAGCAAACCCTAAATCCTGCCTCCAATCACAGTGTGGCACTGCTCCAGGGCAGCAGGCTCCGGAGGCAGGAGGAAGGGATAACACTGGGGTTTCTCCCAGAGCATCCGGACGAGGAATGCGGCTGGCACCGAAGCAGCATGCAATAGGGAAACTTTATTAACAGCCTCATGACAAACTCCCAGACCACAAAGGCGTAAAACAGTGACCAAAGATGCACCGCTAGGACATGGCCGAGCACGAAATGCAACAAATCTGTGCGGCTTCTGCGAGTTATTTCCCCAAGAATCATTCCTACTGCAGTAAGAACCCATTGCCCTGGCACAGCTCAGCTGAAGACACATTTTGGCAGGAAGAAGTAGTGATGCATCAACAAACCACGCTTTTCCCTGCCTGTAATAGAGACACCAGATATAACCAGATACACTTTGAAAGACAGGGTGGTAAAGGAGACACTCAGAGATGGGGAATGTTTAATTTCATATCCCTTAAGCTTTGGGCTTCTTTTAGGGAGAGGGAATGCGGGGGGGGGGGGAGCTTGTTTATGAGTTACTTGGCTATAAAGAGCCTGAAAGTAAATCTGCCTGCATCGCCTTCGGTAAGAAAGCAGCTTCAGTCAGAGGAGAATCACAGAGTTCCATTTCTGAGCCCATTTGCAAAGAAAAGGAGAACCCCAAAGCAGTTTCACTGTTTTCTCCTTGGTGAACGTTAACAAAACCAAGCCAGGCTGCAATCTCCACAAGGGTTGACCTGTTCTGAGGAGCCCAAGGGAATGAAATCTTCCCAATCCTATTACAAGGCAGATAATCTCCTGGTGTCTCTTCCAAAACCACAGCACACGTGTGGAATTCCTTGCCACTCAAGATGATTGCTTTGCCATTCAAAGGGTGAAATCCAGCCTGAGCAGGGGGTACCAAGCACACAAGTAACAAAAGCGTTACCCTGCCTGCTTCACCGGATGAATTTCACCCTACAGGCTTGAACCTGCTCTCCGTGGAATGGTTCCCACCAAGTTCAGGAGCGCAGGATCAAGCCTGGGGTGATGTGGCCGGGGCAGGTACTGGTTGTCTCACCCCAATTCATTCCCCACTGCCGAGATTCTGCAGCCAGTTTGTCCTATGAAGGCAACAAAGACTTTTCTTTCTGTGGTTTCCCCCCTCCCATGTAATGGGTACCGCTGCTCTCCACTCCTGGCGTTACTTCCTGAAGCTTCTCCTGCTGGATGAGGTCGTGGTAACAGTGTAGGACTTGGTGGCACCCCCGGAGGAGAAGCCGAGCGCTCCGCTGCCCATTCCTGCGCCCAGGCTAAGGCCTCCTCCAAGTCCTCCTCCCAGCAATCCACTGGAACCGGCAAAGCCACCTCCACCGCTGGAGCTGACCACGGCTGTGGCATGGAGAGAAGGAAATCAAAGGTGAGCATCAGGGAGCTTCAATCCCAGTTTGGCACCCCCAGGAAAGGGCAGCAACGAGATGAAAACTCTCTCTGATCCCCCACAAAACACTCTTCTCCTGCTACATTTTTGCCTGGAGCATATTCCTCTGTGCTAAGGCAGATGCACCTGAGGGCTGAGCAGTCCCCATCACCAGCACTCAGCCAGGCTCAGGACCTTGAGCATGGAGAAGCCCATATCAAACACATTCAGCTCATCTCCTGGTGCACCACAGAGGCTGTGGGGATGTGGTTCACCAGCTACCAATGGCAATTAAGTGGATGGGAAGTACAGTCACTGGTTTAGACCAGTAGACAGCACCTCCAAGACATCAGCATCTCTCCAATGTCTAGGCAAGGTGAGCACCCAATGCTTCCCAAGCTGGAAAGACAGCCTCTAATGTCACCTTGGCACTAACTTCCAACCCAGGCAATGCTTTTCCTCATTAGCACATACAAAAATGGCAGGAAAGAAAGACCAATATTGCCCAAGTTCAATTTCATACAGAGGAGCTGGAGCTGAAGTCTGCCACGGAGCCAACAGCACTATCAAGGTCTGTCTTGGGGGGCTCCCATTTAAGAAGGGGTTAACTGGGCTGCAGAAGCTAAAGCAGGGCACTGAGGCCCCTGCAGGCAGCCCCAGATGGTCCCCACCTGTACTTGCTCTGTGTAAATACTATTAAGCACAAAACCAACTCACAGATGTTGACGCTGCCAACTCCATCACCAGCCAACCTGTCGGAGAAGACAAGACACAAAGGCAGAAAGGAAGAGGCCAGGTTAGACTCTGCATTACTCAGTGCTCCCCCAGGGCCTCAGTGCTGAGGGTGAAGACAATGGCAATGAGTTATTGCTGTTGTAAATAATTCAAACAAGATACGTGTGCCATCCAGCGCTTTGCTCTGGCCCTACAGTTACAGCTCTCTTATCAGCTGGGGAGGGGAGGGCTGAAAGAGCACAGCAGCTCTGTCCTAATTCCATGGGGATTTGAGGCACTTGGGAATTTCCTGCCACAGCGCTGAACAAAGGATGGAAACAACTCTTTCTCCTTCTTTGTATGTTTTCTCCAAGAGCATCACCTTTCCCCCAGGACTTGCCCCAGTTTGGCTCTTCAGCCAAAGCACTTTGGGGACCAAAACCCCGTTGAAACTGCACAGTTCTCTCTTCTGGATTTCCTTGGGAAAATTGGGATTGGGCCCTCACAATGTCCCAAGCAAAGGGAACAAAGGGTTGGACCTGCCCCATGTAATACCCACAGCTTGCCCTCACCTGCTCTCCTCTCCCTCCAGCAGCTTCCTGTAGGTCGCGATCTCGATGTCCAGGGCCAGTTTGACGTTCATGAGCTCCTGGTACTCGCGGAGCTGCCGGGCCATGTCCTGCTTGGCCTTCTGCAGAGCGGCCTCCAGCTCCTCCAGCTTGGCCCTGGCATCCTTGAGGGCCAGCTCCCCACGTTCCTCAGCCTCAGCAATGGCTGCCTCCAGCTTGGCACGCTGCAGGGACAGAGCAGGGTACATCAGTGGGCATCTCACCTCCTTGGTGGAGAACACTGCTGCCCATGGACTTCTGACATCTACTGGACAGACCATCTCCATGTATCTGCTCAGCCCTGGAGCCTTTTGCTCAACTGAGATCCCTTAGAATTCATGCCTACACACTGTTTTGGACACTGGATGGAGATCAGCAGCAAAGGAAGCTTATCTCATGCCAAGCTGTGTTCTTCTGGAAGGCAGACCCTATTCTCTCCACCGGCAACGACTGTGGAAGACTTTCTTCAGGGGATCCTCAGCCCACCCACACCGCACACAACAGCACAACACTTGGGGTTAATGCAAGCTCAGGGTTTCTCTCCCATTTATTATGCCCCAAGAGCTTGTTCAGTGCCAGTTGGTCTCCACCAGGCTTTGATGTGAGGCAAGAGCAGACCTGCAGTCAACAACCAATGCAGACCAAAAGCATCCCTGTGGGGCCGCATCAAGCTGGCAGCCCTAATGCAGCCTCAACTGTGCCCCTGCACCTCCACAAAAGCCCTGTGCTTGCCAGGGAGGCCTCACAATGAACACATGTACTTTATACTCTCATCCATTATTCAAGGGAGCTGCACAGGGTCAGCTCTTGGCTCCTAGGCGTGCACTGAAGCCTCCCTGCCCTGAAACCAAACAAACACACGAATGGATGGATCACAATGGCTTATCTCCAGCTTTGTGCACCCTGGTTATTCACCACCAGCTCCAGCCCTCAGCCATTCACCGGGCTGGCTTTTCACCAGCCGTTTGATAAGGCGATAAGAGCCCTGCTGAAAGCAAACAGAACTCCCATACAGCTGTAAAATTCCCTGCAGTGCCCAAACATCGTGTTCCCAAGAGGGGAGTGGACAAAGATCCTGGAAGCAAGAAGGCCCAGGGAATGGGTGGTGCACATTCCACAGGCAGCAGCGCCCTTTGGAAACAGCTCTGCATCACTCCTCTCTGCACTACTGGGTCACTTGCGGACTCACCCAGAGCTCAGCTATAAACACACAGCTCTCACCTACTGTTCAGCTACATAGAGACCCTCACCTATAGTCCAGCTATAGGTACATATAGACGCTCACCTATAGTTCAGCTATATAGAGAGAGACTCTCACCTATAGTTTATCTATAGATACATACAGGCTCTCATCTATAGTTTAGCTATAGATACATATAAACTCTCACCTATATTTCAGCTATATAGAGAGACCCTCACCTATACTTTAGCTGTAGGTACTTATAGACTCTCATCTATAGTTCAATTATAGATACATACAGACTCCCACCTATAGCTCAGCTGTAGATACGTCTAGACTCTCACCTATAGTTTAGCTATAGATACATCTAGACTCACACCTATAGTTTAGCTATAGATACGTCTAGACTCTCACCTATAGTTTAGCTATAGATACATCTAGACTCACACCTATAGTTTAGCTATAGATACGTCTAGACTCTCACCTATAGTTCAGCTATACATACAGACTCCCACCCATACTGCAGCTGTAGATACGTCTAGACTCTCACCTATAGTTTAGCTATATATACATCTAGACTCACACCTATAGTTTAGCTATATACACACACAGACTCTCACCTATAGTTTAGCTATAGATACATCTAGACTCACACCTATAGTTTAGCTATAGATACGTCTAGACTCTCACCTATAGTTCAGCTATAGATACATACAGACTCCCACCCATAGTGCAGCTATAGATACATCTAGACTCACACCTATAGTTTAGCTATAGATACGTCTAGACTCTCACCTATAGTTCAGCTACAGATACATACAGACTCCCACCCATAGTGCAGCCGCCTGCCAGCGTTATACTGCTCACATCACATCCTCACCTGGGCCTTTGCGTTTTCGATCTCCGCCTGCAGCCTCTGGATCACGCGGTTGATCTCCACGATCTCGTTCTTGGTGTTGCGCAGATCATCCCCGTGCTTCCCTGCGGTGACCTGCAGGGCCTCGTACTGCCAGGGGGAACAGAGGAAGGAGTCAGGCTGGCACTCAGGTGGCTAAAATCCCCCCCAGCCATGCCATGCGGATACATGGACTGACAGAAGCCTTTCTGTCTCCCAGACTCACCTTGCTCTGGTACCAGGACTCAGCCTCTGCCCGGCTCCTGTTGGCAATCTCCTCATACTGTGCTTTGACCTCTGCAATGATGCTGTCCAGGTCCAGGTTTCGACTGTTATCCATAGACAGCACCACTGAGGTGTCAGAGATCTTGGCTTGCAGCTCTTGAAGTTCCTGGCAGATGCATTAAAAACAGTATCATTAATCACTGCCTTTTATGGGCCTCTCTTTTGGAAGCCAATTAAAGAGAGAATCCAAGAAGAAAAGGGAAAGGGAGGCAGCTGAGAAGAATCCAATCAAAACAGTCATTAATTAGAAGGAAACCAACTGAATCACATCAACCTTGCAAAGCACAAAGTAACCGGCAGGAGAAATGAAGATACTTATCAGCCACATTCTGACAGCAAGGTTGGGTTATCCCATTCCTGAGATAAGAGCCCAGCATGGAATGCTTAATAATCCAAGAAACTTGAGCATCAGCTTCAGAGCAATGCAAGGGCCAAATTCCACCACCTCAGCCAAGGATGCAACGTGTCCAGTTCAATCAATCTCTTACCTTGTAAATAATGGGTAAGATAAAGGAGTCTGGGACAGGGAGCTTTCCTTTCTGTCCCTCTCCCAACACACAAACACATCAGCACGCGCCAGCACTACAGCCCTGGCTACAGCACACGGGTTTTCCACGTTTTCATGCTAACAGCATCAACAAATCCACTTCACATCCCAGTTAGGGAGAAATCACTGTGACAGCTCACAGAGCACTCAGCTTGCAGGTTTGGTTTTGCCCATGGAAGGGAGCGCTCTGTGTCTCCATCACTTCTCTCGTCTCTGGAAGCAGCACATTCATTCTCTCAGCCACCAGTCACTGCTCTTCCCTCACTGGTGGAGCCACACTGCAGCAGCCACACGAAGAACAAAGGAACTTACTGCTTCATAGAGAGACCTCAGGAAGTTAATCTCATCCGTGAGCGCATCCACCTTGGCCTCCAGCTCCACTTTGTTCATGTAGGCAGCATCCACATCCTGAAAGAGCCCGAATCCACTGAGATTGCTGTAGCTTTCCTCACTAAGTCCACCCAGCCTTCAAAAGCAGTCATGAGCCCACCACGTTCCCCAAGCCATCTGCTCTCTATGTCCCTCTGCCCAATGATCCACCATGTCCTAAAACTCATCCACCAGTGCACTAAATGCTGCTGCTGTGCAGGATCCCTTCTGTTCTGTAGATCCCTGGAACTATCTTTGCAAGCCCAATGCCAGTCTGGACAGCCAAGGGAAGCCCTGGGAAATGTTCCAAAGATACAGCCATAATCTAGGACATCCCTGGGATCTGCACTGCTTCCCAGCTTCCTAAAGAGACTCCAGTGCCTACTGAGGCAGCCTTTAGCTCGAATTCTTCACCTGCAGGTCTCTAGGCACAGCTAAAAGATGAAGGGACAGCAAAGCAAACGTAGGGATAAAAGGGGGAGAAGGGCTGGGAACACTCATGGCGAGCCCCAGCGGACATCCCTGCACGCACCTTCTTGAGCACCACAAATTCATTCTCTGCTGCCGTGCGCTTGTTGATCTCATCTTCATACCTGCCAGGAAGGAAGGGATTGGTGAGATGTTAGAGCCTGGGGAGAGGGGAAGCGTCACATCAAGAGTTACCCTGAGTGTTTTCTCTCTCCCTCCACTTCTGTCTTTGTGAGCAACCTCAGCAAAGCACTTCTCACCCCCGCTTTCCCATATTCCTTAATATTCACTGTGTTTAAGAAGGTTTCTGCTCCTTGTCCTCGCTCATGGATGGCTGCAGGACTGCAGTGTGGGTCCTGAGGCTCCCAACTGTTTCACTTACCCCTTGAGAGAGCAAATACAAAAGCAGAAGGGATGCCAGGAGGTTCAACCAATTCCTCTCTGCTGGTCTAAGCAGTTGCTGATGCTGCTTTCCCTGCGCACTTCCTTATTCCAGACGTTTGAGAACACTTTGCAGATGTAATGACCCTCATTCTGCACAGCGTGGCTCCCCTTCAAAGCTGCTCCAGCTTCTAGAGCTGGCGACAAGCCTTCAAGGTGGTCACCTTTAGAAGTAATGAGCGAGATGCTCAGCAGATAAAAATCATGCTCCGCTGGCTTTACAGCACCACTGCTTTGTTCCTGCCTTACACCAGCTTATGTACAGCCACTGCTGAATCAAACAGCAGGAACCTGCTGTAGGAGCCCTGAAAGTCATCCAAGGAGCAGAGCAGGAGCCACCTTCTCTGGCTGTTTGGGAATTCCTGTTGCCAAAGCCAGAGCACTGCTCTCTATTTACACAGTCCCTGCATGGTGAGCGCTGTCATTTGCCTTCCAAAGCATGAGCTACTTCACTTTCAACAGCCTTCATGTGCCTCCCCTTCCGCTCCACACTGGAAGCTTGCCCATCCCACCGGCACACACGGCTGCTGTCCAAGGAGAATGAGCTGCATCCATTGCTACGGCAGAGTAATATACGACCTCCAAATGATGCGCCCGTGCTGCATAGGCACAGCCTGCAGCACAGAAGGGACAAGCAGGGATAGGGAACAGGACTGAATTCTTCTAGAAGGGCTTGTGGAATTCCTCATTTCCTGGAGGAACCCTGACTAAGCGGCCCAACCAAGTGACGAGTCATTCCACACTCTCCAGGAACTCCCAAGGTGATCAGGAAGCCTGGGGCACTATCACACCCTGGCATGCCCTGCACCACGCCACGTGGGCAGAGTGAATCCAGCCTGCTCCTACCCTTGCTTACTCCGAACCACACCCTTAGGCAATGCAATTACTGACTACAGGGACTGAATCTCATCCCCTGGAGCCTGGTGCAGATAAATCTCCTCCCTTAGCCCAGGTGTGAACTGAGCATCACTGTGTAAATCAGACATAGGAAAAAGAGGAAACAGACACAGAAAGTGCAGTCCTGGTTTGGATATTCGACTTGGAACATGACATTTCCTTCATAGAAATGGGGAGAGGCAGGTTCTGAACTCCAGTTACTACATCTCTCTGCTGCATGAGCATCTTAGGCTCCTCATCCATAGAATTACAAGAGTGGGTTGGCAGGGACCTTAATGCTCAGCCAGTTCCAGCCCCCTGCCACGGGCAGGGACACCTTCCACTGGGGCAGGTTGCTCCAAGCCCCTGTGTCCAACCTGGCCTTGAACACTGCCAGGGATGGGGCAGCCACAGCTTCTCTGGGCACCCTGTGCCAGTGTCCCACCACCCTCTTAGGGAAGAGCTTCTGCCTAAGATGTAACCTAAACCCTGAAACCCTGTTTCAGTTTTAACCCCTTTTCCTATTACTCCAGCCCCTGATGAAGGGAAATCTCTGCTTTCCTTCTCGTAGCACAACCAGGGTTTAGTTTTACATGGACCTGTAATAAGGAATTACAGGAATAAGAATGCTCCCCTGCATCTCGCATTTGTGTGCCCTGCAAGTAAAACGAGGGCTAGAATTCCTCCGGGTGCAAACCAGCTCCTTGCTGCTGCCTTGCAGGGATGCAAACTGGAGCAGAGTGGGAATAAGTGAGAAGGGTCTGGGGAAACAGCATTGCCATGCACCTCCTTGGGAATGGCTGGTGACTGACCTTCCCTAAGCACAGCCCAGAGATTACCAGCGCTGTTTGTTTGCAGTTCCTGCTGGATCCAGTTTGCCAGCTCCCTCTTTGCTTTCTTTCCTTTTCTATTCAAGGCATTCGCTGGGTTGGGCCGCGCTGGGACAAAGGCTGCTTTCTTCAGGGGACTCCTCCCAAGTGACATGATTTGGACTGAAAAGTAGCTTAAAAGTGGTAGGTCCCCTGCTCCATTTACCTGGCCACAAAGCGAGCAGCAGCTCAGCCACTGCTGCCAAGCTGCTGAGCTACACGGGCTTCCTACAGAGCCCCAGTACAAAGCCATCCCTGGGGAGACCCCAAAGCAAAGCTAAGGGGATGGAGCCACTGGAACCATGTAGGAGCAATCCAGGGAGGAAGCCAGGCAGCTTCCCTGCACTCAGACACCTTACCCATGGCTAGAAAAGTCTCCCCCCCCCCCAGGCAAAAAAGCTGGAGACATCTCTGCAAGCTTCTAACTACAGCTACCACCGTTACACCAACCCAACTACACCATTACCCCACCCCAACTACACCATTACCCCACCCCAACTACACCATTACCCCACCCCAACTACACCATTACACCAACTCAACCACACCATCACACCAACCCAACTACACCATTACACCAACTCAACCACACCATCACACCAACTCAGCTATACCGTTACACCAACCCAAGCACATCATTAGATGGGAAGATGATACGTTACTTGGTCTTGAAATCCTCAACAAGATCCTGCATGTTCTTGAGCTCGCCCTCCAAACGCCCTTTGTCACTCAAGAGCCCATCGAGCTGCCGCCGCAGGTTGCTGATGTACGTCTCAAACATGGGAGCAATGTTACTGCGGGTGGTTTTCTGGTCCTGGAGGAGGCTCCATTTGGTCTCCAGCATCTTGTTCTGCTGCTCCAGGAAGCGGACCTGGAAAACAACGCAGGGGCTATTTGTGAAAGCAGGAGGAAGGGGGAGCTGCCTCGGAGCTGATCCCCAGGGAAGGACAGACTGGGGACGGTAGCTGAAGAATTTGGGTTGCCCATAGGGAGCACTGTGAGGGGGATAAAGACCAGGAGGGAGCAGCGATCTGGGGCTTATGATTTCAAGGCTTTGGATGAATTTAAGATAAGCAGATTCTGCTTGCTCGACACTTGACAGAAGCCATCCACAGACCTCAGGCAAACACCTAAAGTCCAGGTCTGGATTCCTTGCATGTCGAGGATGCCAGAGCTGAAGTTTACACAGGCCATAGGATCAATTAGTGCGAGAGGGTAAAGCCACAGGGTGCAGGGCAGTGCAAACACAGCAAGGTCTGACTTACATCAAGACCTGTTCTACTGGGAGGATTCCTCTCCAGGAGGCCCCCTCCTCCCTGCATTTGGTAGTTGTGTGCTTGGGTGCAGATTGGGTCTTTAAAGCCTGCATTGACATTACGGACAATAGCTAAATAAACTGAATAAGCTATTGCCCACCCACATTATGGGTAATAGCAGCTAAATAATAGGGGTGACACACTAAATAAAAGCTATTTCCCATCCACATTATGGGCAATAGCTAAATAAAAGGGGTACAAAGCAGGCCTAAGCAGGGCAAAACCCTTTACAGAAGCCCATGGGTAACTACGGAGGGCTTTAATAGGAGTCATTGTGCTGCAATAGGCAAATCACACCACGCTCCTGAGGACCTCATCCTGAGCCCATCTGTGAACCCCCCATTGGATTAAGTGAGCTTTGCCTTTGCTTGCCAGGCTTTCCCAACGCCTCACCTTGTCGATGAAGGAGGCGAATCTGTTGTTGAGGGTCTTGATCTGCTCCTTCTCCTCCTTGCGCACCCGCTGGATGTTGGGGTCGATCTCCAGGTTCAGGGGCGTCAGGAGGTTCTGGTTGACGGTGACCTCCTGAATGCTGCCGGAGCCGGGCGCCGCACCGAACCCCATGCCCCCATAGCCGTATCCAGAGCGAACGCTGTAGGAGCTGCCCCCCCCGAGGGACAGCCTCTTGCTGCTGGAGCCCAGGCTGTAGAGGCTGGAGCTGCCAAAGCTCCCAGCCCGGCTTAACCCGGAGCCCCCTCCGAGCCCGCGGGTGGAGGAGACGGTGCTGACCCGCACTTGGCTGATGCCAGGGCCGGCGGCAGAGCGGGAGCTGAAGCTCACAGAGCGGGACATGGCTGCTCCGCGGGTGCCGGCGGTACCCACGCCTCGAGGCTCAGGGAAGCGGCGCTGGAGCGCAGGGAGTGAGCGGCGCTTCGGCCGCCTCCCCTTTTATCCGTTAGGAGCGCAGGGCTTGGCCCGAGGGCAGGAGAGGAATCGTTTTACTGCGGGGAGCCGGGAGTGCCGGGCAGCGCCCACCCCCTGCCTGCGGGGCCGAGCGCAGGGAAGGGACGGGCAAGGGACAGGGAAGGGAGAGGGAAGGGACACGGAAGGGACGGGGACAGGAAGGGCAAGGGACAGGGAAGGGAAGGGCAAGGGACAGGGAAGGGACGGGCAAGGGACAGGGAAGAAAAGAGCAAGGGACAGGGAAGGGACGGGCAAGGGACAGGGAAGAAAAGAGCAAGAGACAGGGAACGGACGGGCAAGGGACAGGGAACGGACGGGCAAGGGACAGGGAAGGGATGGGGACGGGAAGGGCAAGGGACAGGGAAGGGACAGGGAAGGGACAGGGAAGGGACAGGCAAGGAACAGGAAAGAGAAGGGCAAGGGACAGGGAAGGGAGAGGGAAGGGACAGGGAAGGGAAGGGCAAGGGACAGGGAAGGGCAAGGGACAGAGCACGCCTGGCACAGCCCCGGCGCTTCCCTTCGCCTCCGCCGCAGGGGATGCGACCCTGGACCCCGTGGTAAGAGTTGTAACGGGACAGCTCCAATCCCCCTGTCCTCAAGGCTCCTCCATTCCTCTGCGCTTGCCTAAATGGAGGTTGAAATGAGAAGGGATATGCACTGATTTGTAACTCTTGCAGTAACACAGCAGGAAAGTGATGAGGCCTCAGTTTAGCGAAGAGAGGGATATGCACTGATTTGTAACTCTCTTGCAGTAACACAGCAGGAAAGTGATGAGGCCTCAGTTTAGCGAAGAGAGGGATATGCACTGATTTGTAACTCTTGCAGTAACACACAGCAGGAGAGAGGGAAGAGGCCTCAGCTTAGTGCCTGGTCCAACTTAGTTTAATATACAGCAAAGCCTTGAACACTCACCCCATGCTCTGCCAGCAGCAGGGCAGATCAGAGATGCCACTGCTGTGCCTGGGTTTGCTTTCTCTCTGCTGTTCGAGTTAACATCAAGGCGGTTTAGGTGGGCAGCACCGTGCACATGGAAATAGCCAACGCACCGGTCCATGCCCCAAAGGAGACAGGTTTCTGCTTAAATTCCTGGGTTCCTGTGCAGGAGAGGCAGAGACAAGAATGAGCAGCATGGGCGAATGCAGAAGCCTGGAAGGGACTATCAGGTTGTAAATCCTCCATGACATTGCAAAGTCTGGCCTGAACGTGTCACCCTTCATCTCTTCCCCTCATCAGGACAGCAAGATAGCGCTGGCTACATGCTCTGGCCACAGCCTATTACAAGCATGGACTTCCTTCTTTGTGGGAGATGGAAGTCAGCTGGAGAGCCCGGTTACTAAAGGGAATTCTCTTTCTGAAGGAGGGAAAGGGGGAGATTGCGCCAGACAGGGACATCCAAGGCAAGATTCCTCCCTGCCCTGCAAGCTGGCTCGGCTTCCACCTGCAAAACAGATAGAACCCAGCGAGGGTAAAGCACACTCCCAAGTCACACACACCCAGATTTACTAATGGCTGATGGAGCAGGCTGGGGTTCCCTTTACAGAGCTGCAGGTCCTTTGAGTTCACCGAGACAGGCTGCTCCCTTGCAACTCCCTGCCTTGCCTCGAGACATAGGGGTTGAACTGAGTGTGTGATTGAGATACCCTATCAGAAAGGCAAAGCTGCTCTCAGCAGCCTCAGCAGGAACACCAGCTCAGCAGCAGGAGAACTGAGCTTCCCTCTGCTTGGCACCATCAGTGGAAACCCATCTCCTGATCTTAACTACCACGTGCAGCACCACCGATTTAGGTAAGGATGAGTCTGTCTCCCATTCAAAGCTGAAGTCAGTGCAGGAGAGCCTCAGGAGAGCCTCATTCGCCTTGCTGCTCTACACTCCCCACTCCCAATACCACAGCTAACCCAGATCGCCTGCACCCATCCTGCAAAGGGAACATTCCCCATTGAAATCCGGTTTCAAGCCAGGTTAAGACAGAGCAGCATCCGGCAGTGCCGAGCTGCAATGAGCAGTTTGCTTGTGTTGCTGGGTGCCATGGTGACACTGCATAGTTTCACAACCCAACAGACTGGTAAATACTTCCAAGCCCATTGAAGTCACCTCCAGGGATTCAGGTTTGGTGGCTGCTGAAACATCCTCTTGGGGAAGCGAATGCTTTGACGTTGTTGGTGTTGGACTGTTGTGTTTGGTGGCACAACAAGCCAGCCCGGTCCCTGCACACCCAGAACAGCCCATCACTGCGCACCAATGCTCACAAAGCCACTGAAAGAGTCACAGATGCTAAATCCCTCCATAAACCCTTGGGAAAACAAAGCAAGGTCTCAATCCCAGCCCAGAAAGCACAGTGGGATGCAGGCAGGGAATCAAATGTGGTCCTGTCCTAAGGGAAGAGGAAGGAGTCTTAGCAGTCGAGCAAACCCCTGTATTAAGAACATGCTGATCAGCGACCACCCGCTGCTTCCACATCTTCTGTCCCTACCCCATGGCTACCTCTTGCTGTGCCTTTAGAGTGCAATGTTTGCATTGAAACCCTCCTGGAGCAGGGAGTGCCCCCGGCTCCGGTGTTTGCACAGCGCAGCCCCAGACTGTGACTGCTGCTCCCAAGTGCTTCAGCACTGAGTCAGTGTCCCAGCACCGAGCAGGGCTGTGGTGGGCTCACGATGGGGGCATCACGATAGCACGGCGGGGGCTGTCAGGACGCTCTCAAGCTGTCGCTCCTGCTAACAGCACCCAAAAGCAGCACTTCCACCACCACCTGCAGCCCTACAACCCCCCTGTGCTCGCAGCTCCCCCTTCCCGGATCTCCACAGCCTCAATACCAAACGTCCCCAGCTCATCTCTAATTCCTGTGACTCCAGAGGGAACTTCCCAACTGCAGGCACCATGTGCTGACAGCCTGATGAGCTCTGCTCGAGGAGGTGGTTATCTCCCATGAGGTTTTATTGCTTTATGAAGTCCTGCTGCCTGTGTTACTCCGGCTGTAAAGCCCCATATAATGACGCAGCTCTTCGGAAAGCTCTTCAGAAAGGCACCAGCAGCCTGGGCTTTTGTTCCAAAGGTTGGTACCTCACCAGAGTTATTGCCTGGCAACAGGAACCCTCCTGCTATAACTCCGGGCCTTACATCTCCTAGGAAGTTCACCCATTGGTGTCTTTAGTGCTGTGCCACTGCCCGCTTCCAAAACACTTCACTGGCTCTTTTGAACCTGGTGTGATCCCCCGGTTAATGTGAAGTCACCCCCTTTCACTGGATATTCTGTTCTGCTCTGCTGAGACCACACTTGCAGCACTGGGTGCAGTTCTGGTGGCCTCAATGTAAGGACATGGAGGTGTTGGAGTAAGAGGAAGCCATGAGGATGCTCAGGGGCTGGAGCAGCTCCCATAGGAGCCAGGCTGAGAACATTGGGGCTGGAGCAGAGAAGCTGCATGGAGGAGACCTCAGAGCAGCTTCCAGTGTCTGAAGGGGGACACAAGGAAGCTGCAGAGGGACTGCATCAGGGACTGGAGCGATGGGACAAGGGGTGATGGGTTCAGACTGGAACAGGGAAAGTTCAGGTTGGAGATAAGGAAGAAGCCCTTCCCCTGGGAGGGCACTGGGACACTGGAATGGGTTGAATGGAGAAGATTTGGATGCCCCATCCCTGGCAGTGTTCAAGGCCAGGTTGGACAGAGCCTTGGGTGAGGGTTGGAACCGGATGATCTTTAGGTCCTTTCCAACCCAAACTATTCTGTGATTCTTAATCCTCACCTATTTCATGAACAAGTGGCTTTTCTGAGCACTTGAAACCACCCCATGGCCGCTCTCTGCTCCAGTGCCCTCGGCACACGCATCGGCATTGTTCATGCTGCGGCTTCCTGCAGTTCTACCCGTGGAAACTGCATTTGACTCTCACTCTTCCAGCCCGGCAGCTCCAAGAGCCTCAGGCCTCAATCTCAGGATGTCTCAATTCACCAGCTAGAGGCTGGTGTGACGGGTCCCACCTCAGCTCCACCGTGCCTTCCAGCTACACCTCTCCTTTCTGCAACAAAGCAGAACAGCTTTGGCACACAGGGAGGCATCACGGGGACCAGCAGGAAGAGCTGGACACGGCTTGCCTGGGGTGGCAGAGCCAGCTCCGTGCTAACAAGGCTGCTGGCATGCTCCTGTCCTTCCAGGAGCTGTGTGTCACCTCTGTCCGCTCCGCTGAGGCTCGGAAGCTCTCAGCTCCTCGCTGCCTGGGAAGGTGCATGCTGCTGGCCACGTATTCCACACCAAGAAACACCTCTTTGAGTCAGAACTGGCCACGCTTGTTCTGGTGCTGAAGCCCCCATAAAGCATCACTCTAAGCCTCAAGGTGCGTAGATAACAGCACACAGGTTATAGTGAGGTGGTAGTGAGTGGGGTCGGTCTCTTCCCCCAAGGAACAAGGGATGGGACAAGAGGAAACGGCCTCAAGCTGCACCAGGGGTGGTTTAGAGGGAGCTGAGGAACAATTCCTTGCCCAAAGGGTGCTCAGGCATTGGAACAGGCTGCCCAGGGCAGTGCTGGTCCTGCAAGTGTTCACACACAGGGGTTAATGGCGGCCTTGGCAGTGCTTGGGTAAAGTGCTGTGGCTGCAGCAATGGGAACCTCTGCACGTTGCCATAAGCATGGCCAAGGCAGCAAACCCAGCCCATGCAGGGCTGTGGGATCCTTTCTGGGGACACCTGCTCCTCTGAACACCTCTCTGTGCCTGACACACGGTGGAGGCATCCCAGCTATGGACTTTCCCCCCCTCCAGCCTATTTTACATTCACCTACAGCTGGGTTGTTTCCCCTCTCCCCCAAATTACCAGATGATTACAAGAAAACATGAAGGAATAACTATAAATATCATTCTAATTATGTATAATCATAATTACATGGATAATTTTTGCATGAAAGTTGAAAGTCACTCCCACAGCTAAAGCCTGAAGGAAAAACAACCAAACAAACACATTAAAACACCACAATTCCCAGAGCCGGGGTGGAATTGCAGCCCTGGCAATGCTGGGCTCCGGTCTTCTGGAACCGCACGTATCGGGAAAGAATGGAAAACCCATGTTCTGTCCCCACAGAAATCCCACAGGAGTGGGTGGTCAGGGATTGGAAGAGGCTGCCCAGGGCAGCACCGTGTAGACGAGGCCCTTTGTGACATGGGTTAGTGGTGGCCTTGGCAGTGCTGGGGTGGTCTTAAAGGTCTTTTCCAACCCAATTCTATGATTCTATGACTTTTGAGTCCTGCCCATTGGATCTGTTGCTCTGTTCAAGTTCCTACCAGCTGAGCTGATCCAACTCTGCGGATACTCAGACAATACAGAGCAAAGTCAGGTCACACCAGAGTCCAGCTATCTCAGTAATACATGCTGGCCAACCCCAAAATACAGGGCAAGTATATATCCATCCTCTGGCCATACTTCTTCAGCCTCCAGCCATCAGCTGTTTAACCCTTCCCAAGGCGGAGGTTGCATCTTGACCAGCGTGTTTAACCGCTGCTGATGCTCCTCTCCCCATTACTGCTCCGCTCCTTGGATAACTCAGCCCTGCGGCCACGAGATTGCACGTGATGTGAGGAGATCTTCCCCTGTTCCTCTTTTAATTAACTCAATTGCAAACTAATGCGTCCCATTCGGAGCAGATGGAAGCCATGAGGTCACCTCCCTGCAGTCAAGGGCACACCAGTTCACGGGAGCCGAAATCAAAGCAGTGCAATGAGACTCAGCGCTATTGCAGGAGTCCGTGGGCCTGATTCATGTCTGGGTTAAAGGATAATGCTGCCAAGCGAATGGAGCGAGGGAGGGGAGGGATGACCCAGCACAGCCATCAATGAAAAATGCTCTTATCAAAACTCTGTTTTGTCTGACACAGCTTGGGCAGGGTCAATGGCACGATGCCACCTTGCACCAACTGATCCTCCAAGACCAGGAAGGATTAAGGTCTTACTTCCTCCAAGCATCCACCATGGCACCCATCCCAACTCACTGCGTTTGTGCAGCCTCTGGCACAATGTAAGAGTGCACAGTGACTGCGTTTCTTAAGAGCTGCCACAACACAAAGAACCGTCTTCACCCTGGTGCCTCCACGGGAACAGAGATGCTCCATGGGAACAAAGCTGTGGCCCCACTCACAAATTCCAAGATCTTTTGGAAAATCAAAGCTGTCCAAACACATTTGTCACCCCAAAGTGCTCCTAAGGAAGAAAAACAACCAAGGAAAACACAGAGCTGTAGGTAGTGATTTAGAGATCAAGTGTCCTGCAGGCAGGAAGTACGTGGGAGAGGCAGGAGTAAAACCCGTATCGCCTCCCTCCGCTCCCTGCACACGGAGTGACACGTTACCAAACATGGGCTGGGAGTATTCCTTTGAGTCTTCAGGCCATTGGATTGCAGAAACTCCATCACATTCAGTGTAAAGTGTCCTCCTGATACTGAGGGTGGTTTGTATCAGCCAGGTTTCCCAGAGACGGGACAAGCACTGGGGACGTCACAACAGGGATGTTTTCCATGTGCACCTGCAGGAATTCAACACAGTAAAAACGGGAGCAGAAGGAAAGGGCAAATCAAATGCACACAATTAATTTGTCCCAGGGATTTGACTGGGGCTGTAACACCAGGCTCTCTGCTTGCAGAGGGTGCAATCCAGCTCGCAGGGAGACAAAGGGCTTTCCTACCATTGCAAACCCAGGCAATACAGACATGAGAGAATCAGGCTGCCAAGCTCTGGGCTTCAGTCCTTCCTACCCCCTGCTCTCACACATTTCCATCCCAGCCAGCAACAGTGCTCCAGCACCCGGCTTTTAACCCAAACAGCACAGAGCTGGAAGCTTCCAAATGGGAGGCAAAGGAAGGCACGAGCCCCTTTCCTCTGGGCTTCTCCCAGCTTGGGACTTGGTATCGGGTTTTACAGTAAGAGCAAAGGGCAAGATTGCAGCCTTGGACCTGTCAGGGAGCCCAGCCCAGGGTGCTGATGGCAGCAGAGGGTGTGGTGGGTCTGTCAGGCACCAGCACAATCAATACATTCCGTGATGACAATAATCATCATCATTATCTGGCACCTTCCCACATCCCCTGGGACATGAACCACTCTTCCCAGGCCTGTGGGAGGAGAGGGAAGATCAGCTCCAGCATCGCATGGACCTGGGGCTACCCCCAGCCATGCCGCTGCTTGGAGAATCCTCCTCCAGCCCCAGCGTCCATCTACACCCAACAGCCCCCCAAAGCCACGTCCAGCAACAGGACATGGAGCTGCTGGAGCAAGGCCAGAGGAGGCCATGAGGATGAGCAGGGGCTGGAGCAGCTCCCATATGGAGCCAGGCTGAGCATTGGGACTGGAGAAGAGAAGCTACATGGAGACCTCGGAGCAGCTTCCAGTGTCTGAAGGGGGCTACAGGGATGCTGCAGAAGGACCTTCATCGAGGACTGTAGCGATAGAACAAGGGGTGATGGGTTCAGACTGGAACAGGGGAAGTTCAGGTTGGAGATAAGGCAGAAGCTCTTCCCTGTGAGGGTGCTGAGGCGCTGGCATAGGGTGCCCAGAGAAGCTGTGGCTGCCCCATCCCTGGCAGTGCTCAAGGCCGGGTTGGATGTGGCTTGGAGCAACCTGCTCTAGTGGAAGGTATCCCTGCCCATGGCAGGGGGTTGGAACCGGATGATCTTAACATCTTTTCCAACCCAAAGCAGTCTGGGACTCTTATGATTCAATGAGGACAGTGAGGGATGAGAGAGGCTCAGCAGGGAAGGGAGAAGAGGAGAAACAGTGCCAAGAGCGAGAGCAGCTCTGTGCGATGCTGAGGATGCTGCTTCCTTCCCGCACCCCAGGGGCTGCAAAGCTCCTCAGTGCAGGGGAAGAGCTTTAACGGGTCTGCAAAGAGGCACAAGGGCCCTTGGAGGCAGGACTGAGCTCCCAGCTCCCCGCGCGCACCCGGCGTGAATCAGCCGGGCAGGATTTCACCCCAGGAGGTGAAAACCAGAATGAATCAGATCTGGCCCCAGTTTTAAGAGGGATTAAGCCTCGCTCCTGGGCTCAGCGCTGGCACGGCCCTGACACACACTCACACACGTGGGGTTGCATGGGGCCATCGCACGGGCATATGCTGCATCACAGCCCTCTTAAAGCCAAGCTGGAGCAAAGCAAGTGGGTGATTCCTCACTGTGCCTTAAGATGCTGGCTTGGGCCCATGCTGCGCCTCCTGCTCGCTCCGGACCTGCTGAGCTGTGCTACAGGGCACAGCGTTTGGTGCCAGCGATCCCCTCGCAGCCACATCGGGATGGAAGCGGCTCTGGATGCTGCGTTCCTGAGAGCAGGAGTTCCCCAGCCCCAGGGGTAACCCAGCACCAAACCCACCCACTGCAACTGCCCCTCTGAGCAGAGCCCTGCTCCTCTCCACCCGTGTGCAAGGGTTGGGTTGCATCATTTAGGAAGCATGGAGCATGACAAAGCACCCCGGGAAGGCTGAGAGCCTGCTATGCATTCATTCCACAGGTGGCACAAGGCAAGAAGTGGGAGACTGAGCTCCAAATCAGGGTCGTGCCCCTGGCAGGGGGTTGGGACTGGGTGATCTTAATGCGCTTTCCAACGCAAATTACCCCTCAGTTACACAGCAGCTGCACCAAGCAGTGACACCATCCCCAGCTCCCATTCCCACTCTCCCCATGCCCCACCTGATGCCAAACGCAGCAGCAGCCCAAATCCTTGCTCTCATAGGGAAAAAGAAACACCCAAAGAGATCCCATGTCCGGTGCCATCCCTGCAACGTCTGTCCCATCCCATACACTCATTTTAGGAGAGAAGCCACTGCAGTGGGATTGCTCTGCTCAACCTCCAGTCCCCACCTTGGGGCCAAATGATCTTGCAGTTCCCAACACAAACTTCCACCTTCTTCGACTTTGATGTCTTAGGTCTTAAAGATCCCGGCGGATTTTAGCCTCAGAACCTCATGTTGCAAAACAGGTAGATGCCCTCCTAAATATCCACGCAGCTCATTAAGAGCTGAAGGCTCTTGGTACCCAATGACACACAATACATCATTATTTGTGCTGCAGAGCATGTGAGAATGACATACAATGCAGAAACAAACTGCCTAATTAAAAGTGACAGAGCCAGATTGGAATCAGTGGTGGATACTGGGTGCTGTCGGAAAGGAATGAAGTCATTTGCTCAGGTGTGGATTGAGAAACACACACAGTAACTCCTCACGTTGTGTGGCTCAGTTACGCTGTTTTTATAAGCTGGGACGTTGAGAAAGAAGAAGCCATTTGCCAAAGTAACAGGACGGGTTCCTTTGGGGCAGGAATTGTTCCTCAGCTCCATCTGAACCTCCCCTGGTGCAGGTTGAGGCCCTTTCCTCTTGGCCCATCCCTTGTTCCTTGGGAGCAGAGCGCAGCCCCCTCCTGGCTCCATCCTCCTCTCAGGCAGTTGTAGGGAGCAATATGGGCATCATTGCCCAGCGCAGGGGCACAATCCCTGCCGCACTGGTGCTGAGCCAGGCCAGGATGCTGGGGGCTTCCTGGCTGCCTGGGCACAGCTGCTCATGCTCAGCTCCATCAGTCAGCACCCCCAGCTCCTTTCCTATGAGCAGCTTTCAGCCGCTCTTCCCCAAGCCTGGAGCGTTGCAGGGGGTTGTTGTGGCCCAAGTGCAGGACCCGGCTCTTTGCCTTCCTGAACCTCATCCCATTGGCACAGCCATGGATCCAGCCTGGCCACAGACATGGGAGGATCTCACACCCAGAGATGGACCGTATCACCCAGGCTCTTGGTACAGTGCTTAGGGAAGGAGCCTGCAGCAGGAGCCAATGCTGTCAGCACCACTCCATCAGTCCTGTCAGGGCTTTTGTCCTAATACCTGAATTTCCTGGAAACTACGAGAGCAGGAGCGCAGAGGATGGGCTGGAACCTCCCTGAGCACGGAGCCGATGTGGGCACGTCCCGTCCTGCCTCCCAAACCCTCCTGGAAATTCCTTGCAAGTGACGTCTGCTTTGGGAAGTGATTTGAGCAGAAGGTTTTAGCTACTCACTGGTGCACCCAGAAATCCAAAAGGAGGAAGGAGGGAATGGGGCTGGCAGGAGGAAGGGGATGGGGATGGGGATGGGGATGGGGATGGGGATGGGGATGGGGAGGGGATAGGGATGGGGATGGGGATGGGGATGGGGATGGGGATGGGGATGGGGAGGGGATAGGGATGGGGATGGGGATGGGGATGGAGATGGGCATGGGCATGGAGATGGGGATGGGGATGGGGATGGGGAGGGGGAGGGGGAGGGGACGGGGATGGGGATGGGGATGGGGATGGGGATGGGGATGGGGGTGGGGATGTGGTTGGGCATGGAAATGGGGATGGGGATGAGGATGGGGAGGGGATAGGGATAGGGATGGGGATGGGGATGGGGATGGGGATGGAGATGGAGATGGGGATGGAGATGGGGATGGGGATGGGGATGGGGATGGGGAGGTGATAGGGATGGGGATGGGGATGAAGATGGGAAGGGGGATGAGGATGGGGATGGGGATGAAGATGGGAAGGGGGATGAGGATGGGGATGGGGATGAGGATGGGGATGGGGATGGGCATGAGGACGAGCAGGCTTCAATCCAATAAAGGATTGAAAGGAGGAGGTGAAAACAGAGATTTGACAGTAGAAGGGTGGGTGGGGCATGGAAAAGAGGAGTAAGTGAGAGAAGGAAAGAGCGGGGGTGGAGTGGAGCTAGGGAAGGCTGCAGAGCTCTCTCCATCCATCCCCCAAACCAGGGTCCACAAGGACCCACACTCTGGGATGCCCCTGCCACCATGCCCTGATCCCAGCTACAGCGCTCCCCTCCGTGCCCATCCGCTGTCCCCAGGGCTGGGGAGGGTCACGCAGGGAGAGCAGTGGGAAGCCACATGAGTGTCATAATTACCATGCAGGCCTGTGGTCACTGGCGTGGCCCTGGCTGTCCTACCACAGCACTGGCCTGGGCTTGCCTCCAGCTCCAGCCCAGCCCAGCACCTTCCCTTCTGCTCCAGGCACTGTGGACATGGGCTGAGAAAGAGCTGAACTGAAGCGTTTCTGCAACCAGAGCCCCTCACCACAAACCCAGCCCTGGGACCCCACAGAAGCAGCCCATCTCCAGCCTATGCCATGAGCAGGTCAATGCCTCTCCTGTCACAGGATGAGGGCCAGCAGCCAAAAGGAAACCAAAGCATTTAACAAAGTAGATCCTCTCCTTACTCTGTTTTAAGCCTGAAGTGAGCTCACAGGACGGAACACTTTGGAGCCAGGAATTGCAGCTCCTCTGCCTTGTCCTACCTGTGGTCACAGCATCAGCCATTCCCCTGCAATGTGTCACTTGGAACAACACAGAGATCCCGCTCCAGCCGCTCCTCGCGTGCCTGCTGAGGATCAAATCCTGCTGAGCCACTGCCCCACAGCTCTCTGCATCCCGCAGCCTGGCTCTTACTTAACCTGAATCATTCCAATTCCTTGGGGCAAATGCTGATTCCTTGTTTATGCTTCATGCATTGCCCAGACTCAATAAACAGCAATTACTTACGGGAGCTTGATAAATCTATTACTCTGTGTATACACACTGAGGCAATAGCCCTAACAGGCGATTTTCCAGGCGGCAGGAATAAATCTCCATGTACCAAGGGAAGGGTGACAGCACTCTAGGTTTGTCTCCCAAAATGCACCCTGCGATGGTTTAAGTCACCCTGTGCCCATCCCCAGACCTCAACATACAAAGCAACCACACTGCAAACTCAAAGCCACACACTGCTTTGGTCCAGACATGTCCAGAATGGGAGATGCTGGATGAGCATCTCTGGATGGTGAGGACTTCATCCAAACGGATCAGGAGAGAAGCTGGACCAGGCTGCAAGGACACAGGCAGCAACTCTGTGGGAGCAGGCCACAGCAGTGTAGCTGGAGGTGACTGGAGCCTCCATCACATCTTTCAGAGCCTTCTCCACCTTGTTGCCACCCTCCTCTTGTCCCCATCCTTTCTGAGCTTGTTTTTGCTGCGTGGCCAAGAAGGCTGGCGCCAAATGGCAAAGCCTGATTTTGGAGACCAGCCCATTCCACACTGCACCAAATACCTGGTCGAGGAGGAGCATCGAGAACATCAGCAGGAAGGGAAGAAACATCCTGACTCAGCAGTGCCTCTCCCATAGGGCAGGGAAGACAGCAAGGGAGAGAAACATGCAGCAAGGCTTTGGCTGCCACCGTGTTCAGCAGCCTTCCCTTCTCCATCCTTGAGAAGACAGCATGGGTGACAGGTTTCTGCACCACAAGAGCAAAGAGCTGTATCATGTCAGCATCAGGCTGTTGGCCATAGCCATGAAGCAATGCCCTGGCTAGACTGGAATTAGGGTGCCCCTGGAATCCCCCTGGATCCCACCTCTCCCTCTGCCTAGGTGGGACAAGAGGAACTTCAGCCTTGGCATCTAGGAAGGTTGAAGCAGGTTAATGCTCTCTGCGAGCTCTTCCCACACATCCTCACATCTGCCAGCAGAGATGCCCACTTGCAAACGCCTTCCTTAGAGGTATTGCAAACGATACCCATCCTGCTGGAAGGAGGCAGGACCTTGAAAAACCTTGTTCATCTCCGAGCAGAGTGGCACCAGTGCTCCCGCTGAGAAATGGCTTTTCACCCTCCATTCCCAAGCATTAAAGGCAGCTTTAACCCTAAGCCATCATCCTCCTGCATCTTTCTACAGCAGAACCTCCAGCATCTGATCATAGAATCATGGAATGGGTTGGGTTGGAAGGGACCTTAAAGTTTTCCAGCTCCACCCCCTGCCATGGGCAGGGACACCTTTCACTGGAGCAGCTTGCTCCAAGCCGCATCCAACCCAGCCTTGAACACTGCCAGGGATGGGGCAGCCACAGCTTCCCTGGGCACCCTGAGCCAGAGCCTCAGCACCCTCACAGGGGAGAACTTCTCCCTTATCTCCAACCTGAACTTCCCCTCTTCCAGTCTGAACCCATCACCCCTTGTCCCATCGCTCCAGTCCCTGATGCAGGTCCCTCTGCAGCATCCTTGTAGCCCCCTTCAGACACTGGAAGCTGCTCTGAGGTCTCCACGCAGCTTCTCTGCTCCAGCCTGAACAGCCCCAATGTTCTCAGCCCCTGACCATGGTCTCCTCTGGACTTGCACCAATAGCTCCACATCCTTCTTATGTTGAAGACACCAGGGAAGATAATAGACAGGATGTGGATGCAGTACACGATGCTGTGCAGGAACCGAGACTCAAAAGGCATCAAGAGAAATGTTACAATTATATCTGGAGAGGTTTTATGCCATTCTGCACTGGGAGATGCTATTTCAGGAAACTGGGCATCCTCCGAGGCTGGATCCTGTGTTAGAGATTTCATTTCATGGGGTGGGGAGGGAAAGGAGAAGAGGAAGAATTGATACCTACAAGAGAAAGGAGCAGGAGTGATGCTGGGGCAGATGTGGCTGCAGATGCAGTGACCAGCAGTGCTTTCCCTGCAGCAGAGCTTCCTGGCATCTCACAACATCCTATCCTGCGCCATCCCACCCCACTCAGTGCGGAACTCTGCTCCAGCCGCCAGGAAACAGAACCAGCGTAATTCCACCTCTATCCCCTTCCCTCAGAGGGATCCTTCCCGAGGAGCCATCCCAAGTGCCCGCAGTACCAGCTGAAGCACAGAACCTGCCAGGTGACCCCATGACCTGATGCTAATCAGGAACACTGATGTGCCTGCAGCCGCAAAGCCACAAGCGAGCGGCCCACGGGGAGATGGATGCTCCCGCCTCCACTTGCAGAAGCCATGGGTTTCACCAGATCCCAGCCACAGGTTTTGGGTTCATCCTGAAAATAAGCTGGAAACTCCTGACACGGACACTGAGGGACAGATGCGGTATTCCAATGGGTCATCAGGAGAGGGCTTCCCTGGAAAGGTGTTTTGGGAAGATGGACGTGCCCTTAAAGCACACTGTATTAAAACTAGGCTTGAAGAAAAGGTTAACCCTGCTGGAACGGGTCATCGTCCTTCTGAAGTCCTGAAGACAAAACCTCGTGCCTCATCTGACACATTTCTTGTTGAAGCAGGTCTGTGCCAGATCCAAGCCATCTTCCACTTCACTTGGCAGCGAAATTCCCAGTTGGTCTGGGGCAGAACCACACCATCAAACAGCTGCTTTCCCACACAGCTGGAATTCCAGATTCCAGCCAGGGACAACCATCTCCTTCCCCGAGAACACCATGATGCCAAAAAGAGGCAGAAATGGGAGCTCTTCTGTCCTGACTTTTCACATGAGAGACTGAGCTCAAGCAGGAAAATGCTTTCAAGAGCCATGTCCAGCACTGATTTCCACCGAGGTCCACACAGGTATTTAAGGGTGCGTTACCTGAGCAGCCCAGAATTCATTAGAAGACAGTTTTGGTGTCTCCAGTGCCAGCTTTTAAAGGGCTCTTGAGTAGGAATGGAACAAAGATGGACTTGGACACTTCTGAACCCCAGCTTGGTGTCCGGAAGCTCTGAAGGTCTCTGCTGTTGCCAGACCAAATGACTGAGGAGCCTCAGGACCTTTGGTCCTCACACCCGGGGGTCTCAAAAGTAGATCTATCAACCCTAAGCCACCCAGAGCATCAGAACCGCCCGCGATGTGCCCGTGTGCTCAAAGGAAGACCATGACCACCTCAGCTCCCGACGAGCTGGAGATGTTATTTCCACACTCCCACCCTCAGCCAGCGCAGATGCTGTGATTTCAAACGCATCCCTGCCAAAACCACCAGTAATAACCCCCGAAATCGCGACTGCTCACTGCACACCGTGGCTGGACACCAGCCAGGGGCTGAGCCCAGGCTCCATGCGCCAAGCAGCAGTGAGCAGCCGCGCTGGGAGCCGTCCTGCCCGCACCCCTGCAGCATCTTGGGTTGCTCTCCTCACCATGTAAGGCTGCAGGAAGCCGGCGCTCGGGGCTCAGCGAATTACGGGCGAGTGATTTGTTGGTGCTGCCTGTGCCCTCACCACACAAACAAGCTCCCGAAGGAAGGAGGGTACAGACAGAGGAGGGGAAGGAAAGAAAAGAAGCCAACAGGTTGATCTGGATTACATCAACGGTTACACCCTCCTCCGCTTAATGAACATAGGAGAACAGGTGCCTGGAATTCATTAGCCAACCCACGAGCCGAGGAGACGGGAATCACAGCGGCCAAACTCCTCGGCGTGCCACTGCTCGGCTTCCCTGTGCGGCGGCAGCAGCAAAGCTTCATCTCTTCTTCATCTCCCCTTTCCCTCCCTTCCCCTTCCCTCGAGCTGAGCATGACTAACCCCTGCACAGCCTTCAGCAGTGGCTCCCTCTCCTCCTGGGAGCTGTCAGGGAAAGCAGGAGGCACATCCCCGGATCGCCTGGGCCGCTGCAGCCCCAATGGCTTGGCCAGCAATGGCTACAGGGACGGTGGATACAGATGCTCCTCTTACTCCTCCTTCTCCATCGATGGGAGACTTCTGGCCCCCGTGCACCTCGACATCGACACAGACTTCCAAGCCGTGCGGCAGCAGGAGAAAGAGGACATCAAGTCGCTCAACAACCAGTTCGTGACCCTCATTGAGAAGGTAAGGTGAGCTACTGGGGACCAGGGGGGTGGTGGGGAAGCAGACATTGACCTGTCCCTCATGAGACTTATCCAGGCCTTGAGCTAAGCATTGCCAGGCTCTGAATATCAGCCTAATTGACCAATTAGCTATTCCTTCTGTGCTATCTGCTTTACCAAGGGCCAGCATCTGGTGAAGGGGCATCAGCAGCATCCCCTTTGCTGCGCCCATTGCCCTGAGGGTCCCTGGGGAGCTGTGCCCTCTGGGTACCAGCTCTGCCCCAGCACCACCAGCAGAGCCACGGAGCAGGCCTTGGCTCCCAGAGTGGCCAAACAGCCATGGGCAGTGATGCTGATGAAGCGCTCAAGAGAGGTGGAACCTCACCCCCAAAGCAATGCGGCTGCGCAAGGGAGACCCCCCACCACCTCCCTGCTCTGCGGCTTCTCAGCCAGGAAAGTGCCACTTTCATCTCTGCAGATGCATGAGGAGGCAGAAGGGTTTCTCCGAGGAGAACAGCTCATCGAGCCGAGGCAGGTTTGTGCAGAGCCCTGGTGCTCTGTAAACAGATGGTAATCTCCCAGCAGGATTGCTTCACTGCGCCCCACAACGCAGGCCCTCGGTGCCAAGCTGCCATGGCTTGCCTTCCCTTTTATATGGCTTGGGTTTACCTCTCAGAGGACCTGAATTCACACTGGGAGGGGGGAGCATCTCCCCACAGTGAATAGGTGTGAGCCAGCCATGGCTCCGTGTGGGCACAGGGGGTACCAGGGGGCTGCCTCTGTATGGAGGGGAATGGCAGCCCCCTGGTTGTGTTGTATGTGCTGCAGGGCTGGTCCTTTGGCTCTCCAGAGCAGGGTTCATGTGGATGTTAACCCTGCTCAGAAACCAGCCCCCAGCAGAAAGGACAGGGGTAGGGACATGAGACAACCTGTACATGAGCCAGACCACAGGCATGAGCCTGTCCCGTGCAAATAGGGATGGAAGGAGGGAGAGAGCCCCCAGCTTCCCTGATAAACCCAGTCTGGTGGGTGCATTACAGAGCCTGATGGACAGAAGATACGAACACCCCACCTCAGCTGGGTGGCTTTGACTTTAGGGCTGGCAGCTCCTGCAGTCAGCTTTGAAGGCTGTAGCTCCAAGGGGTACATCAAGAGGCAAACTTCAGTCTTCTGCCTCAGGCCCTCATTCCAGAGGAAAGGAATGGCACTTCCTCCTCAAAGACAATGTGTCTTTGGAATTAGATGGTCCCAAGCCTGAGCAGCTATTCCTCAGCTCACTGACCTCACACTGACTTTGGGAGTTTGCTGCTGATGGCTTTCCAGCAGGATGCTCCAGACCTGCTGGTGTTTATTTCCCATCTAGATACGTGCAGGTAGAAGACACGGAAAAGCCAAGTCACGGAGCTCCTGTTTGAAGCCCTGAGCAGCACAGAGGCTCTGAGGACCAAGCTCTGGTCACTATTTCTGTGCTCAGGCATCACTTTCCAGACAATGAGGCCAGGTCTGGGTGATTCTGCTCCTGCAAAGCTCCTATTAGAAGACTCTGCAAGGATAACAGGGATGCTGTGTAAGAAGCCAAGATGTAACAGCCCAGTGGATGGGCAGGGTGTGGGGACAGGAAAGAGACTGAAGAGTCTGGTGAGGGAGAAAAAGAGCAGCCAAGGATTAGGAGCAAGGTCAGTAACTCAGACTTGATTTGAGGGTCAAAGATGGACTTGGAACAACAGCCATGGCATTCACCACCCCAACAGGAAAGCCGTTCCCTACAGCCAATCCCCCAGGTTGACCCCAGCCCCACAAGATGCTGCAGATGGAGAGAAGAAGCAGCCCAATCAGCTCCTGGTAGCCCTGGAGACCACTTACTTGTGCCACTTGTGATGCCCCTTCCTGGCTTCCCTGCAGCATCCTCCTCTGGTTCCCAGCCTCAGGCATGTACACAGAGCGTGCCAGGACAAAGCAGCCAGTCAGCAGACCGGACTGCTGGTGGGATGTCTGCAGCCACATCTCAGGATATCAGGAAGAAAGGATTAGATCTCTAATAGCAAGACCTGGAAGATCCCAACACTCACATTCCTTTCAGCCGAAAACTGACTGAGCATCAGAGAGCTTGTGCTTTGCTTGGCTGCTCTCTGCTCCTGCTTTTCTCTCTGTTCAGACAACCAGCTGACCCTAAGGTCCTTCCAACCCCAACCATTGTATGATTTTGGGAAAGATGCTGCCTCCCACCACGTGCATCTGTGCAGTGTCAGCAGCTGGGAACGCTGCCTCTTCAATGCACTTGGTGCCACGGAAGGTTAAAGGGAAAGCAGAAGGTCCAGGCCTGATAGCATCTGCACCCTATTGCTCACCACCCAGACACAGCATCCCCATTGTTCACCTCCGTGACAGTGGTGGAAACTGTTGGAGCCAAGTCACAATCAGCAGCCAGAACGTGAGTGAAGGAGCTCAGCTCTGTTGAGAGCGTTACGAGAGAGAGGTAGCAATTAGATAATGAATTGAAGTCAGTCAAGAGCTTTGAAGATGAAAACTGTTAAACCCCGAGCATCCCTGCTCAGGTGGTGAGCGTTGTGAGCGTGAGTGCCAGCTTCATCAGACAGTGGCTGGATGAGGACTCGGTGGATCCTCTCTCAGACAGGCACAAGCAGACCTCACGTGGAGTCTGTAATTAGTTTGCTTATTCTCTGCAGTTCCCATAGGCCTCGTCTCTGGTGCTTTGCAATACAAACCAGGGCTCTGATTCATGGCTCAAGCTTCACCGTGCTGTAATCCTGCACATTTGAGAGGAGTCCTCTTGGTTTGGGCCACTGCGTGGTAGTCAATGTGGCCTTCATTCACCCTGGACATCAGTGCATGGCCTGGAGTGGACGTTCAGCCTTTGCTTCAGCATGTTCAAGGCAAAGGGGACTGGCACTGAACAGGTCTTATTTTCCAGTGATTTAAGAGAAGGTGCTCGTTCATGCTGATGTGAACACGTTCTATCAAGAGATTCCTGAGTAGGTGATGTGTAAAACCCCTAAAAGTCCCCAGAACCCTCCATCCTCAGGCCTCATTTTCTCATTCTCACCCAGATTCTCTGCCGATTCACCACTCTGAAGGTCTCCAGATCGACGTCTCCTGCCCTGCCAGGAGCTTTGATTTTGGCTGTTGGTGTTATAATATCTCTGAACCCTCTCCTGTAGGTCCAGTGCTTGGAGCAACAGAACAAGGTCCTGACGACAAGGTGGAACTTCCTGAAGGATCAAGACAATTCCCACTCGGAGTCGGACATCAAGGCCATCTACGATCAGTACATGAGCAAGATGAATCAAGAGATGAAGGCACTCACCTACGAGCAGGAAAACCTGGAGTCGGAGCTGACAAAGGTCCTGAGCACCATGGATAACTTCCGGAGCAAGTAGGTGTCTCCCAGCTGGGCATTACAAGGGGGAATGTGCTTTAAAGGTTTTGGTGGGCACAGTGTGAGATTAACTTAACCCAGCCTCTTATTCCCAGGAAGTGATCCCTAGCTTGGTGTGCACAGCAGTGTGTATCCAAGTCAGCATCCTGCTTACCTAGAGATGAAGGGAAGCCCCTAAAAACACAACACCAAAGACTGCAAGGCATGAGGAATGCCTTGGGCCAGAGGGCAGCTCTGGGAGCAGTGTTATCAGGAACGACAGCCGCTGAAACACAGAAATGGTTCTTTCCCCACTGTTAGCACAAAGCAGGACTTTTCCCCCAAATGGTTTTATGGATCTAAGCTATTTAGTGCTCACAAACATCCCGTCTTTCCCCCTTCCCCTCATTACACTGAAAGCAAATCCCTGCTTTGACCAAACAGTCAGACTTCAACCCAGAAAACCTCCTGACATATTGAGGCAGCCAGAGGTTGAAAGGAGCATCAGCTGCCATGTGCTTATCACTGCTCTGCCAAGAGCCTGGAGATGCTCAGATAAGAGCACTTGAGATGTGCCCTGCCTCATTCACCAGCACAATGCTTTTCTTATTATCGCTGCCATTTGCATACCACAGATGAATCCACAATGAGAGACTTTCCCCTCCAGTTCCACCCGTCTGCCTACACAGGAGCTCTGGAGTCTTCCACGTTCATGTGGGGCAGAGCCATGGATAGGCAATGTCAAACCAGGATGGGTTGGACAGTGAGGCAAGGACAGGCGTCGCTGTAGGAATAACCCAAACTCATTCCTACTGTACAAAGTGATGCAGAAATAGTCATGGTGCCCTCCCCAGAGAGTTTAACCCAAGGATTTAAAGCTCTTTGCAGACTTTGATTAAACTCAATGTGCTGCAAGTGAGGGGAGGAACCAACACCTCCACTTTACAGGCGTATTGATGGAGACACAGCAGTTCAATGTCTTGAGTTCAGAGATCCAGCTGCTGGTGGAGCAGGAATTGGAACTATTCCTTCAACCTTATGCTGAAATCCTTATGCTCAGCATCCTTCAAGAAGTGATGAGCTCACACCCAGGTGCTAAGAAATACCTAAACCCCTCATGGTGGCTGGCTGGCTGCCTGCCTGCTCTTTATTTGGATGTTGGTTTTGATGCAAGACTTGGGCTCGCTGCTGTTTGCTTTGCTGACTGGTCCCAACCCTGAGCTTGGATCAAAGCCACGAGATGGATTGTGCCATTTACTCCCTGCCCTAAAAAGGTTTAGACTTGGTCTTCCTTGCACTTCCCTAAGGAAGTAACTGCTCCGTGGCCCTGTAGTTGGTTTATTCCCTGGAAAAGCCAGACAGGAAAATGGTTGGGCTGGTGGAGAAATGACAGATCAGTCACTATCCGTTAAGGATAAAGGTGCTTACACAAACCGGCAGTGGGTCTGCCCCTTCCCTTTGATTTCCTTGCACAGTTACTACCCAGTTGGACAATGGGATAAGACACGATAGGGATGCTCCGTCCCTCGAAGTTAATAAAAGAGGCTGACTCAAGGAACAGAACCCAGCAGATAAGGACGCAGCATGTGCTGTATTAGACAGCAGAGAATCCACAATGGCTTATGACTGGCCCAGCTATCAGCCTGGAGAAGAATTCCCGCTTTGTGGGACATGGGAAAAGAGTGCTCAGGAATAACCCTGCTCCTCAAAGCACTTCATTTGTGGAGCCTTCCCTTTCGCTTCCTCCCATGGGTGAGCTGCCAGGGGGGGACCTAAGCAGCAAAGAGCCAAATCCCACCTTGTCCCTGGGTGCTGTGGGTATCTGTGACAGTGACAGCCCCTGTGCTGCTCCCCACAGGCAGTGATTCAGAGGAGAGAACTGCTGGTGCTGAGCTCCTCCAGGCAGGCGTCCAGCCCCAGCCCAGCCCAGCTCTGTTGAGTCCTGCTCCCGAAGCCTCAGCCCAGTTGTTTTTCTGGAGCAAATGGTCTGCTTAAACCATGCAAATTTTGGAGGCTTCCAGCTCCTCCGGAGGTTTCTCTTCCCAAGGGAAAGTTGTTGGTGGGGAGGTAAAACTCAGCCACTCCACCGGGAAAGGTAACTGGGGATGTTCCCACCCAAGCCGTGGAGCTCCAGAAGGAACCCACCATGACCACCCCAGCAGGCTCCTGCCCAACAGATCACTCCAGATGTGAGATGTGGCTCTCGGTGCCCCTCTGCAGGCCCTCATGCATCTCCTCTCCCCAGCGGCTGCTTTCCAAAGCCCACCCAGGAGATGGAGTGAGCTGGGATGTGTGCAGCTCCTTCCCAAACCAGGTTGCCACTGGGAGCAATTCTGAAAGCACAGAAGAAGGAGGGGACAGGAAAGTGGGTTGGATCAAGACCACTGCTCCTTTAGGGAGACAGCTAAAAATCAGACCCTGAATGTACCTGCACAGCGATGACTGCCCAGAGGTGCACATCTGCACACGTGTGTGCTTCAGCTCAACACGTGTGTGATCTGCACATGCGAAGACCCACCTGAACGAGAAGCAGGGAATTGGTGCCTCTGCTGTGGCACTGGGGAGATACTGGGGCATACAGACATTAGAGGGTCCGTGTCTCAGACCCAGGGGTTGTGCTGGTCAGACCTTGCCACATGAAGACCAGACAGAACCCCTCTAACCTCAACCTCTGCAGCTGCTTTCCAGCTACTTCCTGCCCCATTTCCTCATTCCACAAGGGGAAAACTGCCTTCATTTCATGCCACGAGGCTCAGATCCATCCCACCACTAAAGCTTCACCCTGAAGTAGTCTTGAAGGCACATGCAGAGAGGAACACAGCCTGCCTGAGAGCTGCTTCACCTCTGCTTTTGCTTCCCTGCCCTACCGATGGCCCCCAAGGCACGCAGACACCCGTCTCAAGTGCATGAATGGAGATGGGATGGATTTAGTCCTTAATGCACGACTGCTTGAGGATTATCTCTAAGGAGCTAAAGGCTCTAATGTGTGTGTGGAACGCTCCATCCCCATGTGAGTCATGGCCCGGCCGCCAGGTCCCTCCGGAGCCGTGTGGGGAGCGTGTTTGGCTGGCTGGGCTTGCTCCCTTTCAGGCAGGAGCCGTGTTTGTCCAACACACAGGCTTATGTCAGTGCCCAGCAATGCGGGAGGCTGCTCTGGCAGGCTGGGACACACTGGGATTGGGCTGAGGTGCAGTGGGGATGAAGGGCGAGTGGCAGGCTGTAATTAAGGCAGCAGCTCCGCTCCCATTCCAGCTCGGAGCAGAGAAACCAGACAGGTAAATCTTGTTGGCCATGCTCCCGGCTTAGCAAAGCAGCAAGAGAGAGGCTGAGCTTAACACCAAGGGGGTACGTACTCAAAAGGAACCTTAGAAGAGCCTCAGTGTAGAGCCTGTGACTGCCACGCTCCCCCTGTCAAGGAAGCAACAGCTCCGGGGAGCTGGTTTTCCTGTTTCAGATCAGCTCCCGAGCCTGACATTCCCCCTGCCCTTTGCTGAGATTCCCTGTGCTGCATTCCCAACACCTTCTCCTCTTTCTGCTCCTCTTTCTCCTAAAGGTTCATACAGCAGTTTGGGAGGAATCGGAATGAACCAAAGAACAGACCATGGCTGTCATTCCATAGCCATTCCCCACTTTCTCACCATCCCTCTGTTAGGAGCTGCCATTTTACCTCATTCCCAAAGGACTCAGCTTTCCCCAGATCCATTTGGAGCTTTCACTCCCAGCCTGGAAGCACCACGTGCACATTAGGCTAAAAGGAGCCTGAGGTCTCCTGGAAGAGCCGGGACCTGCCCTGGCCTTGGCCAAAGAGCCAACGCTTCCCAAACGTGCTCATGGGGGACACCAAACCCCATCGCATGTGCTCCTGGATGGCAAAGGAACCAACCTGGTCACCACCAGGCCCCAAAGAGACCCTGTGGCTTCCTGGGCAACACCAGCACTGGCCACACGCTCACCCCAGTGCCACCAAGGGTCGGGTATTCCCTAAGCTCCCCTCATCCCTGCTGCTGGCCACCAGGAAATGCCCCTGGACTCGGTCTTTGCTCTCCTGGTCCTACCTTATCAAACCTGTTTGAACCACCTGCGGGTTGGCTCCTCTGAGGGATGTTTTGCCATGAGGGCTCCTCCCTGTCCCATCCCGGTTTGTGCCCTTCGCTCCATGGGCACTGTTTTCCACGAATTGCTTTGCCAGGCCCCGCGTTATTCACAATTCCCGCTCCATTCGGGATAAGTCACGACACCAGCCCGCTATTCCTGGAATTCTCACAAGGCAGTTTTCTCCCTTGAGAAGATTCCTGGAGCTGGGAAATGCGATGCTGAGGATGCCTGACACGAACAGGAGGCAGCAGCTCAGGGTGAAAGGTTGCAGAGAACAACTCACCACAACCCACTCTCTGCCTTCTCTCTCTGTGGCAAATGTGAGGTTACCTGAGGCTGCTTTGCCCTCAAATTGCATTAGAATTAAAGCTGCCTCCTCTCTACTCTGGGGCTCCTCAGCCTTAAAGCGCTCGTGGTGTTACTACAGAGCAGCTTCTTCCCCTCTCTCTTGTCCACTATACCCACACAAGGAGACATCTCTCCTTGCTGTCTAGCACAAGGAGGTGGGACATCACAGAAAGCTTTGATAATGCTTTTAGGGACCAGCAGGACAACTTGAAGCATCCCAAGGCTTTCATCATGGGCAATTTCTTACTGCTTTTCCCACTCTCCTTAGATACGAGGATGAAATCCGCCTCTGCAGTGGCATGGAATACACCTTCATGGAGCTCAAAAAGGTCAGTGGCAGGAGGAGCTTTCCATCCGGCCAGGCTTTACACCGGCTCTGTGTAGCCACTAAAGAGCTTGGGGAAGCAACATGGACCAGACACAGCTAAGACAGTCTTTGGACTAAGCCTTTGGAGCCCAGATGTTTGGTGGGGTTTGGAGGGCAGCAGACGGTGAACACAGCATCCCAACAGGAAAGGAACAAGTGAGCCGGGGCCACTGCAGCTCCACGGCTCTGGCTGGAAGCACTTGGGGGTCAGACCATACCCAAACACTGCCCCGAGCCCTGGCCACGGGGGGGGTCTGCACCCCAGGACCTGCCAAGGCACCACCTCCCCTCCCTGGCCTGTTTTCCCTCCGGATGACATCACGGGTTGGGAAAGGCTGGGAATTGATGGATGTGTTTGCTTTTGTTCCCTGCTGCGTGGCCGCACCCTGCAGAAACATCCAGCCCCAGCAGTCGGTGCAGTGGCATCAGCTGGAAGGGGAGGCTTTGTCCGCAGCCTTCCCAGGGGAGCTCAGATCCCAGGGGCAGGAATGCGGCGTGTCAGTAGCAGAGGAAACGTTCCCCATAGATGAGTATTGTGGCTAATTGCAGGCTGTCCCTGGCACACACCAGGCCAGGCAGGGCAGTTCTGGTGACTCTGGACAGCATCAGGGCTCTCAATAACCTGGGCTCGTTGTGGTGAACAAAGGCTGAGTGGCTGGGGACCAGCCCTGAAGCTTCCTTCTCCACCCTGCCCCACTGAGGCTTCCACCAAGCACCCACTCAGAGCCACTGCAGAGGAAGAGGTCCACAAAGGAGCCTCCTTGCAGAGCAGGAGAGAGGTTTCACAACAGACACACAGGGGGAGAGGTGGGAAAGGCTTCTTGCTCCCAACTCCAACTGTCCGTTAATGCCCTTTCCTTCTCCTGTAGGATTTAGACGTGAGCACCCTGCACAGAACGGAGCTGGAGGTTAAACTCAATGGGCTTCAAGAGCTGATGGAGTTGAAGAAGACCATCTATGAGCAGGTAAAACCGCACCTGGGAGAGTGGCCGGGGAACACGCAGGGTGTGTGGTGCCACAGACAACCATCAGATGCTTAAGGCAGGGTCTCGTGAGCCAATCCCCTCCCCATAGATAACCAGCTCCATTTCAAACGGGATCAGGATGCCCTCCTGCCCCACTGCTCCGATACCTCTCCCCTCTAACAGACACAACCCAACACACTTCACGTCCCCTCAGAGGAGGGGTGTGCAGCCAGGTAGGGTTTCACCAAGGGGAAGGATACAGCCCTTCAGCCCAAGGCAGAGGCTGCAGAGCGCCTCTATCTCCTCAAACAGGGAGAAGCGATTACAGCCACTTACTCAGAGCCTATAGAATGTGGCCGAGCAGGCTCGGCAGTGCTGGGAACACTCATAATGTGTCTGAGTTCTACCAATGCAAACAATTCAAACGCTTGACAGAGGAATATTCACATTCCTTGTGTGGAAACTGAGGCACAGAGAGGCCGGAGGACCTGCACAGCATCAGGCCCGCACCCCTGCCTCCTGCAAGGAAAATCCCCCTGCCCTCTCCTCTCCGTAGCTTTGTTTTCAGGTCATTTGCTCCCCTGTGCCTGTTGATGTGACTGACATCAATGTACAGGCACACACTGGAAGGGCGAATAAGGGAAGCTCTGCTCAGCAGCTCTGCCCGCAGCGTGTTGGTAGGAAGCAGGAAGCAATCCCAGCCTCAATCCCCATAAAGAAACCACCAGGTTCTCTTCTTCTTCCCCTGGCAGAGGATGCTCAATACTTGCAATAAACGTGCATCTTCTCCTACACTATTGACCTGCTCCAGGATTAACAAAGAGACTCCAGGCCTGAACACCAGTGGGAAAAACCCCACTCATCCTGCTCCTGGGAAGAGTGATGTGGTACTTCCCTGGTATTCATGAATCACCATGTCAGGGTGCCCTTTGTTTCCCCAGCCAGGGGAAGGCAAGGTAAGCACCCAATACAAATACCTCTGTGCAGATCAGAGCCCTCAGCACAAAAGGGAAGAACAAACCCATTAAGATGAAAGGGAAGAGCTGAGCAGGGAGCTGTGCTGCTCCCTTTCAACACTGTGCACATCAGAAGCACTGCAGAGATAACAGTGACATCCCTGCAGGGAGCTGCCGGGTGACTGTGTCCATGCTCAGCATCAAGTCACGTCTTGCCTGGATACAAACCACCCAGGAGTGCAGTTTACAGGCAGGGATTAAGGGCCCTTTGCAGGTTCACTGAGGGCAGTCTGCAGTCAGCATTGTTTGGCTCCAGCTATCAAGAGCAAATACCCATCAGTGATGCTGCAGCTTGTGCGTGCACATTCCTGCCTCCCCCGTGCTGGGTTGAGCCTCCCCAGGACATGAGAGCAGCTCTGGGCAGTGGAATAGGTTTGCTAGTGATGGATGTGCTCAGAGCAGGGTCCTGATTCCCCCTGCTCTAAGAAGACACAAAGCAGACTCTAACAGCACAAGTGGCAGGCACAGCCTCTCAGATACTCGAGCAGAACGCAGCAAAGGCATCTTCCCAGCAGCACCAGCCTGCAGTGATTCACACTGCCCTAGTTCTTGCCCAAGACATCGTGCCCACCACCTGAGCACTGACAGATACTGCAGCACGATCATAGAAACACAGAACCACAGAATGGTTTGGGTTGGAAAGGACCTTAAGCTCATCCAGCTCCAACCCCTGCCATGGGCAGGGACACCTCCCACTAAACCGTGGCACCCAAGGCTCTGTCCAACCCGGCCTTGAACACCACCAGCGATGGAGCACTCACAGCTTCCCTGGGCAACCCATTCCAGTGCCTCAGCACCCTCACAGGAAAGAACTTCTTCCTCATATCCAATCTAAACTTCCCCTGTTCCAGTTTGAACCCGTTACCCCTTGTCCTATCACTGCAGTCCCTCATGAAGAGTCCCTCCCCAGCATCCCTATAGCCCCCTTCAGATACTGGAAGGATGCTCTGAGGTCTCCACGCAGCCTTCTCTTCTCCAGGCTGAACAGCCCCAACTCTCATCCTATCTTCATACATCCCTCTGCTCTGCTGAGACCCCACTTGCAGCACTGGGTGCAGCTCTGGTGTCCTCAACATAAAGACATGGAGCTGTTGGAGCAACAGTGGAGATGCAAACCAACATCCTCCTCCTAAGAGGAGGCCACGGGGATGCTCAGGGGCTGGAGCAGCTCCCATAGGAGCCAGGCTGGGAACATTGGGGCTGGAGCAGAGAAGCTGTGTGGAGACCACAGAGCAGCTTCCAGTGTCTGAAGGGGGCTACAGGGATGCTGCAGAGGGATCTGCAACAGGGACTGGAGCGATGGGACAAGGGGTGATGGGTTCAGACTGGGACAGGGGAAGTTAAGGTTGGAGATAAGGGAGAAGCTCTTCCCTGGGAGGGTGCTGAGGCACTGGAATGGGTTGAATGGAGCAGCTGTGGCTGCCCCATCCCTGGCAGTGCTCAAGACCAGGTTGGATGGGGCTCGGAGCACCCTGCTCTAGTGGAAGGCATGCCTGCTCATGGCAGGGATTGGAGCTGGATAATCTTAAAGTCCCTTCAAGCGAAACCATTCCATGATTCCATGATTCTATCAGTCCAACTAACGCGCCCCGCATCCAGTACAGATGAGTTATTTTGTCAGACTCTTTAATACGTTGTATCCAAAGGTCCCAAACCTGAGCCTGGGTTCTCTGGATGAAGCAATAGCAGCTCCCAAACCCTGGAAATCTGCTCCCCTCCACACTGCCCATGGAGGATGCTTGCCCAGGCTACACACAGCAGCTCAGCCAGGGTCCAGCTCCCTCCTGCTCGCTCTGTTGGCTGCTTGGCATCTCAGCCCTATTCTCTCTTTGCTATTCAGGAGCTGGAGGAGCTGCTGACAGAAATCAAGGACATCTCTGTTGTCCTGGGAATTGACAATGTGTGCAAGCTGGACCTGAGCAGGATTGTGGAAGAAGTGAGGGCCCAGTACGAGGCTCTGGCTCTTCGGAGCTGGGAGGAGGCTGAAGCACTCACCAGGAGAAAGGTATTTGGCTCTTATCTGATAGGTACTGGGGAGAGGCGAGAGAAGAGGGAGGGAGAGCAGCCTCGAAACTACAGGAATCAGCAAGCTGTGGAGGGACAGACTGAGCCTGGGATGGAGGGAGGGACACGGTGCTCATCCAGACCGACTCCTGACTCGGGTGTGTAAATTGGTAGTTTCATTGCTCTGGGCTGCCCATGCTGTCAGTGGGAAAAGGCAGGGACATCTCCCAGCGGCAGCTTGTCCCACCTAAGATGCAAATGACATTCCACCGATGCCTCCTCCAAACAGAGCAGGAATGTCATTAACCCTAATAAGAGACAGTGTGTGTGACCTGGCCCAGCTCCAGCCAGGAGAGGAGAACAGCCCTGCATCCTTCCCAAACCCCCACTGGGGGCTTCTCCCTGTGAGCAGTGGGAACCTCACAGATCCCTTTGCTAGAGCACAGGAGATAACCCCCCCATTCCACATCACCTGCAGCTGAATGAAGGCAGCATCCAGTCAGGCACCTACGGGGGTCACCTCCTGGACGGCCGCCGGGAGATCGCAGACCTGAACATCCAGATCCAGAAGCTGAGGTCCTGCATCGTGTCCCAAAAGAGCCAGGTACGGCCTGGGCTGGGTGACAGAACTGACACACAGGTCAAACTCCAACACACCTAACACCTCCCAACCCTTTCCTTCACAAAACCAGTGCCTTTACTTAGAGGAGCATATCAAGGAAGCAGGAGAGCATGGCGAGATGGCCCTCAAGGATGCCAAAGCCAAACTGGTCAAGCTAGAAGAAGCCCTCCAGAAGAGCAAGGAGGACATGGCTCATCTGGTGAAGGAGTATCAGGAGCTGATGAACATCAAGCTAGCCCTGGATGTGGAGATCCTAACTTACAGGAAGCTGATGGAAGGGGAGGAGAGCAGGTAAGCTGGGCTTCCTTGTGCCTGAACAGAGGAAGGGCTGCACCAAACACAGAGGGAGAAAGCAGCCATCCCAAGCTTTGAGTCTGGTGTTGAAGGTTTGATCAAAGAGAGAGCAAATCCCAGCAGTCCCCATAGAGCTCAGCCCTATTCCTGGCCCTGAGGTTTTCCTTAGACCCCTCACCCTGGAGGGTTCAGCACCTCCCTACATGGTGCTTTGCCCAGAGGCTTCTGAGCGACCCTTCACGAACCAGCCATGCACTTGGCTCTACCTATGGCTCACAGGGGCCACACTCCCATCCTCTTTATCTCTGTGGCACTGTTAATGTATCCTCACGCTCTGTCCTTGCATTCACAGCATGGAGCAACCAATACCCACAGTCATCAGCAGCGTCCACTCCAGACCAAAGCACCGTAAGTGGTTTTATCCCCACAGCTCGGGAAAGCCGAGGGGGAACGAAAGGTTTCTGACCCCTCCATTCCTTTCCCCCCACCCTGCAGTTTCTGCCAGCACCCTGAGAAACTCCAAGCTCTTTGCAAGAAAACCAGGCAGCACCAACGGAGAGATGAAGGCAAACGGAGGCAGCACAGAGGCACTGCCCTCCAGAAGCCACAGTGACGACCCGGGGACACCAGAAGCAGAAGCTTTCTCCAGTGGTGCCCAGGCAAAGCTCAGCTCCCTGCCCACCGAGGAGTGCTCCTAGGAGAACCAGAGCCCCAGCATGAACACAGCACCCATTGGCATCTGTAGCCACATGAAGCCAAAGCACTTTCTCCTGAACTCAAGCCAACAGCCGAGGGACAGAGGATGGGAATCCACTCCAGGCTGTCCCCATTGTCTTCCCCACACCCCAGTTCACATCTCTGTTACCTACACGCAGAAACCAAGCCAGGATTTGAAAGGCTCCCCCGTTCAGACACTCACACTGACCCCCTCCTCTCCAGGTGTGTCATCCCAGAAGATTCACATTCACAGCCTTTGGGATGTGCCTATCGGGCACTTGGCAGGAGGGCAAAGTATCATGACACCAGCCTGTAACCCAGCAGCCACCAGCCCAGCCATTTTGCCAGCATTCCTAAATCCTTCTGCCTGCTCCATCCCTGCTCTGTGCGTGTCTGAGGTGCTCGGGGAGGCGGCTTTCAGGAAGGCAGCTTTGAGCCCAAAGCTGATGGGGAGATGCAGGCGAACAGCCTGAGCCATGGGTTTGTGACCCCTGGATTTGCAGATGTGGTGACAAACACGTTGGTTGTACTGGGGGATGCTTGGCCACAGCATTTAAGTGATTATACTGCCTTCTGGGTGGCCTCTCACTCCTCCCCATGCCACCAAAGCTAAAGCTCCTCGAAGCTTTTAGTTTCATAAGCCACCTCTCTCTAACAGAGAGCATCTCCCCCTGTCTCACATCAAGGCACTCCGAGTCCGCACACAGTGGGGGTAGGTCCTAGAAACAAGGGCATTAGCTCCCATTTAACTACAACAAGCAGGACTTGTCTTTGTAGTTACTGAACTTACACAGGAGCTCGTCCCTTCCCTGCCTGACACCGCTCATGTCACACCGCAGCTACCAGAGCCAGCTCTGTGGGTGCCACGTCCCCTGCGAGCACAGCAGGGGGGATGCTCCGGCCTCAGACACACATTCCTGCGGCCCTCTTGCACACCCACACCGTGCCCTGCACTGTCCTGCTTCAGGATGCACCGTCCCGCTTTGGGAGGCCAGGCTCTGGCCCCAGCCACTGCCAGCAGCACCACTCACATCCCCAGCCTTGAGCTCCCAGGCAGTCGCCAACAGCCTCTTGGCACATCTCCATTGAGCGCACCGCAGTGACTCCACGTCTCTGCAGGACCCCTGTACCCACAGCACGGGGCCCACGGCTGGTACAATAAACACTGAGTGTCAAACACAACCCATTGCACTGTTGGTGTCCTCATTTCTCCCTACATCCCACCTGAAACAGCACTTCCTTCCCCAGTCTCAGCTGAGGGCTCTGGCTAAACTCGGCACCAAAATCATAGAAGCATGGAATGGTTTGGGCAGGAAAGGACCTTAAAGCTCATCCAGTTCCAAGGGGCTGCAGGAAACCTGGAGAGGGGCTTTGGACAAGGGCCTATAGGGACAGGCCAAGGGGAATGGCTTTAACCTGCCGGAAGGGAGACTGACGAGTTCTTAGGCAGAAGCTCTTCCCTGTGAGGGTGCTGAGGTGCTGGCACAGGGTGCCCAGAGAAGCTGTGGCTGCCCCATCCCTGGCAGTATTCAAGGCCAGGTTGGATGGGGCTTGGAGTAAGCTGCTTTAGTGGAAGGTGTCCCTGCCCATAGCAGAGGGTTGGAGCTGGATGAGCTTTAACATCCGTTCCAACACAAACCATTCCATGACTCTGTGACTTCTGGGAGATCCAAAACAGTCAAAGCCCTCAGAGGCGCTCGAGGACCCAGGATGGGGAGCGTCTTTCTCTGCTCTGTTTGCTGCCCACACATTAAACCCGATTCCTCACTGGGCAAAGGGAGCAACGATGGAGCAACGATGGAGCAGTGATGGAGCAGTGATGGAGCAGTGATTGCGCTCCGGTCACACCCGCCCGCCCCAGCCCAGCGCACAGCACTGAGCGCAGAGCTGCCCTTGCAGGCAGCGCCAGCGCATGCCAGCCTGCATCCCGGCCGCAGGAACCCCGCAGGTCTGTGCATGGCTGCGGGACACCAGCGCCGTGTGTGAGGCCCAGGACTGCTCGGCACAGCCCTTGTGCTGCAGGAGAGGGGAAGAGCAGGAGCACAGTGCGGGTGCTGTCCGGAATGAAACCGGAGCGGAACGGGGGGGGTTTGGGAGCTCTTAATGTCCAATTGAGTGAACAAGGTGGTCAGAGAGGGGTCTCTGCAGCCAGGCTGCATGGGTAGGGGCTCAGCACCAGCCTGGGCCTGCAAGAAGAGAGGTTTGAGCTGGTTTCCTTCCCTGCCACAGGCTTTTGGGTCTTATTCTTCTCACTGCTGCTTCTGAGCTTCCACCACCCAAAGCAATGGGAGAGAGCCCTGGAGCCTGACCTGGACCACTGGGGTCTGTTCACTGTTGTAGGGCCCAGGAGAGAAAGACCCAAGTCACTATTTCACTGCCTCAGTCACGTCTCTGCTCCGTGCCTCAGTTTCCCCACGGACAACTGGAAAGTGAGAATCAAGCCACATCCTACCAGGGCAACGCAGAGCAATTTCTGCATTGCACTGATGGGACCTGAGCTATGCCTGAGCCAGTCCCATTGCTCCAGGACCCTTGGACCTGCCCATGCACCCATCCCTCCCCCTCTACCACACTACCCCATAAGCCCTGAATGATCAGGACCAATTTCTGTGGCTGTTCTTACAGCAGGGACACAGCCAGCCCTAAAGCTGGGGAATTCCCAGGGGAAGCTCTGTATTGGCTTCCTTTGTCTGGTGAAGAGCACCGCACCCCTTGCTCCCCAGAGAAACACCAGGCAGGACCAGCAACAGGACCTCAGGACCCCCTCGGGGGTGCTGGGGACAGTCCTGCAAGGATGCTGAGCCCGCGCAGTATCCAATAGTCCCAGCTGCTGCTACTGGGGCTGGTGGACTAAAGGCAGCTCATGTGTTACCCGGTGAGCTGCATCTATGCAGCCAAAGCACGGCCATCTCCAGGCAAAGCCCTATCAGTTTCAGCTGCAAGAGGCTTCCCAAACATGATCTCAATCCCTGTCTGGAGCCAAGGATCAAAGCCTCAACCCAAGCGTGGCGAAAGGAGCCATGAGAAAATGAACATGAGGGGGCTGCAGTGTGCACTCGCAGCCCAGAAACCAACGGTATCCTGGGCTGCATGGACAGGAGCGTGACCAGCAGGTCGAGGGAGGTGATGCTGCCCCTCTGCTCTGCTCTGTGAGACCTCACTTGGAGCATTGGGTGCAGTTCTGGTGTCCTCAACATGAAAAGGACATGGAACTGTTGGAACAAGTGCAGAGGAGGCCACGAGGATGAGCAGGGACTGGAGCACCTCCCGTATGGAGATAGGATGAGAGAGTTGGGGCTGTTCAGCCTGGAGAAGAGAAGGCTGTGTGGAGACCTCAGAGCAGCTTCCAGTATCTGAAGGGGGCTATAGGGATGCTGGGGAGGGACTCTTCATGAGGGACTGCAGTGACAGGACAGGGGGTAACGGGTTCAAACTGGAACAGGGGAAGTTTAGACTGGATATGAGGAAGAAGTTCCTTCCTGTGAGGGCAGTGAGGCACTGCAATGGGTGCCCAGGGAAGCTGTGAATGCTCCATCCCTGGCGGTGTTCAAGGCCGGGTTGGACAGAGCCTTGGGTGCCATGGTTTAGTGGGAGGTGACCCTGCCCATGGCAGGGGTTGGAGCTGGATGAGTTTAAGGTCCTTTCCAACCCTGACTGTTCTATGGTTCTATGATTCTATGAGATGCCCAGGATGTGGCCCATTGCGAGCCAAAGCTCAGGGACAGCCAAACCCGGGTGCTCAGAGCAGCAGCTGATGCTGTGGGGCCGGGAGGCTCCTCAGGGACACGCTCCCGTCTGCACTGGAGCCAGCAGACGGGCCGGGGCAGGCAGAGCCCAGCACCACATCTGAGGCTCCGCATACCTGAGCCGCTGCCTGCGGGTGCGGAGCCAAGTGTGAGCTCCAGGCTCCCTCTGCTGGGCAGGTGGCCCCACTGCACAGGAGGCACCGCAAGCTCGGAGCCCACATCCACATCCACATCCCCATCGACATGCACATCCCGGTCCTCCTCCTGCCTCCCTGCGAGCCCAGGAGCCCACATCCACATCCACATCCCGAACCTCCTCCTGCCTCTCTGTGAGCCCGGGAGCCCACATCCACATCCACATCCACATCCACATCCACATCCACATCCACATCCACATCCACATCCCAAACGTCCTCCTGCCTCCCTGTGAGCCCGGGAGCCTACATCCACATCCACATCCACATCCACATCCACATCCACATCCCAAACCTCCTCCTGCCTCTCTGTGAGCCCAGGAGCCCACATCCACATCCACATCCACATCCACATCCCGAACCTCCTCCTGCCTCCCTGTGAGCCCGGGAGCCTACATCCACATCCACATCCACATCCCAAACCTCCTCCTGCCTCTCTGTGAGCCCGGGAGCCCACATCCACATCCACATCCACATCCACATCCACATCCACATCCCAAACCTCCTCCTGCCTCCCTGTGAGCCCGGGAGCCCACATCCACATCCACATCCACATCCACATCCACATCCACATCCACATCCACATCCTGAACCTCCCCCTGCCTCCCTGCGAGCCCAGGAGCCCACATCCACATCCACATCCCGAACCTCCCCCTGCCTCCCTGCGAGCCCAGGAGCCCACATCCACATCCACATCCCAAACCTCCTCCTGCCTCCCTGCAAGCCCGGGAGCCCACATCCACATCCACATCCACATCCCAAACCTCCCCCTGCCTCCCTGCGAGCCCAGGAGCCCACATCCACATCCACATCCCGAACCTCCCCCTGCCTCCCTGTGAGCCCGGCCTCCCGGGGAACAGGAAAACACACAGCAAGGAACGGGACAGCAGCGGGTGCTTCATGGGGCACAGAGGTCTGCCTGATCCTACAGCGTGTTCCCCGACTCGTGGCCTGGTGGAACTCCAGCCTGGCTGGCCCAGGTGCATTCCACCACACACACACTGAGATCTCATCCCTCCGCTTCCAAGCAGGCGCTGGGGATCTGCTTGGGGAAGGCAAATCCATTCCCAGCAGAGCTGCTGAGGGTGAGCAACACCTCAGACCCCTCTACCCCATGGAATGGACCTGGGACATTCCCTCCTTGGGGCTGGCTTTGGTGAAAGCTCTGGCTGGGAGGGGGGATGCTGCCAGCCCCACACTGACACAAGACACAGACCCTACAGAGACCCCACTTGTGTATAAGGGCTAAATCCTGCAGGAGAACACCAAAAATAACCTTATAAAGAGATGAGCCATGGTTTCCCTTTGGAAACAGCTTCCAGCCCATCTGCTCCCCATCAAAGAGCTATCCATGTGGGAGCATTGCTGGTTCTTCTCCCACCCCTCCTTTCCCCCTGGATGTAGGGATGCTCCTCTGGACAGAAGCAGAGAGCACCCAATAGGCTCCCATTAAAACCAGTCACAGACCAGTCTGTAGCAGGGTACTGAGCAGCCAGGCTCCCGGAGACAAGCCACTGGAGACAGGGAAAGTCTGGCACAAGCTGAGCTCATCATGTGAGCTCCACACGTTGCTAAATGTGTGGGAAGCGAGATGGAAACATGCTCCTGGCATGGAGGAACCACGGCCCAGAGCTCCAGAGCCTTTCCACTGCACTGAGTGCAAAGAACACCCCTGAGCCCACTCCAGTTTCCAGCCCAGTTTAATGTGCCAGTCCCACATCACCCGCATGCGCTCCCCCTGTGCCATAGCACGCCCGGAGCGGCTCCAAGAGCCAGGGGACAGTCAGGAGGAGAAGGACGGACCCCGCAGGGATCTCCCAGAGCTGACTCCGGGCACAGCCACTTCCAGGGCCTGAAGCTGAAATCAGATGTAGGGACATGGAGCTCCCCCGGTTGTGGGCAAAGCAAAGAGTTTCATTTCCCCTCGCTGCATGCTCTTGGACAAGACTGTGCCTCAGTTTCACCCGTTTGCTTTTGCCTGGGAGTTAAGATGGGATGAAGCTGAAGGGGGTAAAATACAGTTTTCCTACCCAAAATCCCCAGCCCAGCCCAGAGCAAGCAAGAAGGAGGCAGTGATTTGTGCTGCCCCTACCCTCTCCCCCAGATGGCCCAGATCTCCAAGGGGCACCCTCAGCTGCCCACCCAGCTCATAGGGGACACAACCCCAGCCCCATAGATCACCCACAGGCTGCAGTGCCAGGGCTGTGCTGTCCCCAGGGCCTCACCTGCAGGCAGGGCAGGGCAGGGCCGGGTGGAGGCAAACATGCCCGACCCCATCCGCAGGGAGGAGCAGGAGCAGCCGGCACAGCTTTTCTCACCATATAAGGCCAGGTTTTGGTATCCATGAGCAATGTGGGGTGGAATGCGCACACCTGAGCCCTGCCCAGGACAAGGAGCACCTCACACCCGGTCCTGCACTGAGCCATCACAGGCACAGCATCCCAAGGGAGCTCCCCAGTCCTGCACTGAGCCGTCATGGGCACAGCATCCCAAGGGAGCTCCCCAGTCCTGCACTGAGCCGTCACAGGCACAGCATCCCAAGGGAGCTCCCTGGTCCTGCACCGAGGTGTCACGGGCACAGCATCCCACAGGGGCTCCCTGGTCCTGCACCAAGGTGTCACGGGCACAGCATCCCAAGGGGGCTCCCTGGTCCTGCACCGAGCCATCACGGGCACAGCATCCCAAGGGGGCTCCCTGGTCCTGCACCGAGGTGTCACAGACACAACATCCCACAGGGGCTCCCTGGTCCTGCACCGAGCCATCATGGGCACAGCATCCCACAGGGGCTCCCTGGTCCTGCACCGAGCCGTCACAGGCACAGCATCCCAAGGGGGCTCCCTGGTCCTGCACCAAGCCATCATGGGCACAGCATCCCACAGGGGCTCCCTGGTCCTGCACCGAGCCGTCATGGGCACAGCATCCCAAGGGGGCTCCCTGGTCCTGCACCGAGCCATCACAGGCACAGCATCCCAAGGGGGCTCCCTGGTCCTGCACCGAGCCATCATGGGCACAGCATCCCACAGGGGCTCCCTGGTCCTGCACCGAGCCATCGCGGGCACAGCATCCCAAAGGGGGTCCCTGATCCTGCAGCCCACCACGGTGTCTGCTGCAAGGCTGGGCTGCCCCTGTCTGTTATTCACCATCCCAGACATGTGGAACACCCTCTCCTGTCCCGCAGCCATCCCTGGCCTCAGTTTCCATCTCTGCCTGGCTCAGGGCAGCCCTGGGGTCTCCACCTCCCAGACGGTGACTGGGATACAGGAGATCCGCTGAGGGAGCTTCACCCTTGAGATGTGCTCAAGGCTTTGCTTCAGGGGGTCTGGATCAAGGGGGGGACCTGCTTGGGATGCCTGGGGACTCCCAACAGCACAAACCCAGCATGTGATGGGGCTGGCAGCCCTATAGCCCAGTGTCTCCCAGTGTCACATCCCACTGCCGCAGCCCAAGGTGAGGGGAAGGATGAAGGACACGCTTGGCCCATCACAAAGCCAAACCAGACCCCAGTTGCCAGCAGGCAGGAGGGCCAGGAGAGGCACTGAGGTGCCCACAGCCCCTCAGAGCTGGCTCCAGGCCTCTCCCCACGCGCCAGCTCTGCGGTGGCTCCATGCCCTGACCAAAGGAGGCCACGGATTGCAGCGTTCCCTTGTTGTGGTGCCAGGAGCCAGGCTCCAGCACTGTTGTGTCAGCTCCTTGCCCCGGGGCCGCAGGGTGGGAGCACCAGCAGGGCCCACACCTCCGCCTCCAGCCCTGCCAGCGCTGCTGCTTCACCACCCTCCCCACCCAGCCCCAGCTCCTGCCCATCCACAGGCATGGATGAAGCCTCACCTGGACTAGGTGGCAATAGCATGGCCATTTGATGTGTGCCCCTGCTTAATCCCTCCAGCAGCACAGAGCCTACATAGGGGCAAGAAGGGTGGGGAGCAGCGTGTGCGGGAGCAACGGCGCATTCCCTGCAAGGCATGAGGCAAACCAGGCTTTTCCAGCACCTCCTGACCTGCTGCTCTGCCCTCCACACACACCACAGAGCAACAGTGGGAATCGCTGGGAATCAAGGACAGGGAGCAGGGGGGCAGCAGCTCTGCCCACAGATGGGGACAGGATGTATTAGTGTATGGGTTGTGGTCCATGCCTACCTCCATCAGGTCACAGCAGAGCCAGGGATGGTCCTCCTTCCAGCATGGAGGCTTGGGAAGGCCAGCCTGGCCTGAGTGCAGACATGATGCCAAGGCCAGATGGGATGAGCTGGTGCCCATTGTGCTGAGTGAGCAAAGGAAAGCAGACAGGACAGGTTAGATGTAGCTGTGACCACGGCAGCTCTGATCAGGGACTGTCTATAGGTTTCATATGCTCCAAGCTCAGTGTGGCCCAGAGACCACTCACAACCTCACACTCTGCACAGATACTGAGTCTGAGGCAGCTTCCAGAGCCTGACCTGGGCTGCAGAGCTTCCCTGGCGCTCAGCCTTGCTGGCAGGCACTGCTGACAGCCTGCTCTTGGGCTTCTGGAGGCATTAGCAGCCAGAGCCTGCAACTGGGGTTCAGTTCGTTGTCTACTCAAGAGGTGATGCTGAAGCCTCAGCTACTCACCCTCTTTGCTACTCCAACACATATCCCTCAGCATCCTCACCAGAACAACCAAGCACTCGTGGTGCATGTGAGGAGGTGGCACGTGTCCACCCCTGGGAAACGGGGATGCTTCATGCCCAGACCACCCAGTTCTGCTCCCTCCCAGCCCCACTGATCTCTCCAATGCACAGACCCCCAGGGCAGCCCCCTGAAGCCACGGAGGGGCCCGGGTGAGCTGAGGCAGTGCCCAGCACGCAGGGCAGGGCCCACAAAGGGGTTGAGGCTGCAGGTTGGATGGGATGAGTCACACCAGGATGGGCAGCCCAGCACCAGAGCAGCCTGCTCCACTCTCCACCCTCCCGGTACACCCTGGGAAGCTGCTCCCCGTGGGAACCGGGATGCCACAGGCGGCCAAGCCAGTACCAAAACATGGCTATTGCTGAGAGATTAAAACTCTCCATCCCTGCAGAGCAATGACTTAGCAAGAGCAGCAAAAGCCCCGAGCTCAGCAGGTCTGGGTGCTCCAGATTGGCTGCTGGAGCTGGCAGCAGCCCGGTGGCCCCGAGCCAGGGATTCATCACACGCTGGGAACGCCGCTCACCCGCTCCTGCTGGGGCCTGCGCTGTTTGCGAGAGCTCCCGGGCACACCCTGCAATTCAGGGCTTTGGAAATGAAGCACCTGGGGATGAGGGGGGGGGGGGAAGAAGGAACCACTTCAGAGCTGAGGAATCCCAGCCCTGAGTCACGGCGGGGCTCTGACGCAGGGAGCAGGGCTGGGAATGATGGGGAGAGGGTCAGGGGAGGCCAAGCAAGCCCTGCGAGGGACCCTGTACTGCAAAGTACAGAGCCAGCACCCATCCAGCCTCCCCATGGGGCCATCAGAGCTCAGCTTCTGCCCATGGAAACGGGCTGAGCTCGTTGCTTAGCAGGAGCAAACCTGGCCTGCACGTTCCCCGGCCCCTAACACCCAGGTACCCAGCTTAACACACCTCTATGGCACTGAATCGGCTCCAGGAGTGATACCCCAGTGCAACGCCAAGCCCTGGCCAGCAATCTCTGACAGCCAATAAATGTTCACCCCGTTGAGCTGCCCCAACACACACAGGAAAGAGGTTTACACTTTAAAAAGGGAATAGAAAACACCTGGGGCTCAGTTTCCAGCTTCTCCAGAGCCTTATCACGCAGCCAAAGCCATCTTTGCACAGGGTAAGTACAGCAGGGCTGAAAGACAGCGCTATCAACATAGGATCCCTCATTTGGAGCCTTTGGTATAGTTTGCAGGGGTTAGAAATACAAGACAAGGAGTAAGACACCACCGATTCAGAGCTACAGGCGCAGATCCACTCTAGGTTTACACCTGCCTGTCCCACTGAGCTCAATGGGGGGTAAATCCAGCATTGCCCTAGCACTTCGCTGCATAGAAGCTCAGGGAACTTCACTAAGTCACTGATGCTGCACCAGTTTAGCCCCAAAGCACCAGCTCTCCCAGCGGGTGACACTGGTTTAAGTCCCACTTCTTGAAGTCAGGACAACATGGAAGAACAGTGGCTCTTCTGGTTCAAGCCTACCCGCAACAGGAAACCCTCAAACACTGGGAGCCCACAAGACTTACAAACTACACAAGGGGAAACAACTCCAAAGGTCTTTCTCTGTTAAAGCAGCAGCCCACAAAGGCACTAAAAGATCCTGGGGTCATTTTAGCCTTGGATTTGCCATGGGGAAACCTGAAACTCAGCAGCTCTTAAGAGCCAGACCCCAGGCAGCATCGGACACACGGATGCTGTTCCATCCGCATGTCAGTGCTTTCTCCAACCCAGTTTTGAGTGCACCAGGGTGGTGTGGAGCGTCTGGATGAAAGAGAAGGACTCCATCCATCCATCCGTCCGTCCATCCATGCTCCACTGGCAGCTTCCCAGCCAGCTCATACTCATGGCAACAAACACCTATGGGACATGTTGAGACCTGAGCACTGGATTCTGTTCTCCCTGGAGGCTTCACCCACGTAGGTATCTGCAGTGTGCACATTATACAACACATGTTATCTAGGGCACAGCCACAGAGCATCCAGAGCAGAGCCCCTGACCTTGCAAGTGGGGATCCCAGATGCACCAAGCAGAGGATTCAGGACTGAAGTTCAACACAAAACACCTTCCTGTAACCCAGAACCATGAACTTCCCCCTTGCTGGAAGGTCTCAGCCCATGGAGAGGCCTTCAGTAGAGGACAAAGTAACCCACGGTCACATCTTGACCATGCAGCAATGCTCCAGCCCTCTGCACTGGTTAGAAACCTGGCTCACAAGTGGGAATTGCCTCTTGGCTGCAGTTCGGTTCTGGGAAGGGTCAGCATCTCAATCTCTCCTTCCCAAGGTGGGCTGAGCCATTCCAGTCCTCTTCCCACCCCAGGAAAGGGCCCAATTCTTCATTCAAGCAAAGGAAACCACCTGCAGCAGCCTGGCCGTGCTTCTCCATCCAGGTCCTCACAAGAGGCAGCATCAGCATAGTAAGACTTCTGCTGCTCCTGAGCCTCCCCAACCCCTGTCATCATCATAGCCCCAAGAGTAACCTTAGGTTGGTACCTGAAGCAGGTGCTTGCCAGCAGTGAGAGGACAGAGCTGTTGGGGCCAGCTTGGGACTGTATTGAGGATGCTCCTGTCCACAAGTGGAGCTGGGATACAAAGACTTAACTTCACGTGCCTGTTCCAATGCCACACCACCACCTTGCTCCTGATTCAAGCTAAGAACACTCACAGGCATCTGCCCCTTCTCTGCCAGCTTAAACCTAAGAGGAAGAAGCAAAACTTCGGTGAGCATTGGCTACAAGCAGCACAGTGGGATTAGACTCCAGCGTGCTCCATGGAGCTGGACTGGGCCCCTCTCAGCGTTACTTTTGTGCCAGCTCCTCTGGGATTTACTGAGAAGTCTGGGCTTTCGCAAAGCATCCCAGCCACGCAGGGAATGGGGTGGGGATGTTTTGACATAGGCTCTTGGATGACTTCCAGATCCCACCCAGCTCCCTCCGTGCTCACCTTTTAACGCTCTCTTTGTGCTCGTTTCTCAATCACAGCAAGCACAGAGTGATCCAGATAGCGTTAAAACACACTGCAGGGAGCAAACACTGCACAGAGCAGTGTCAACGCGCACGTAGTGCTGCTCGGGGAAGGTACGGGCAGCTGCTGCAGGCTAAAGGGTTAAACCAAAGCAAAAGCAGCCTTCCCAGCACTGCTTGGAAGGGAGGGAGGACTTGGAGGGGTATTCTCTCTTCAGTTCTATAGAGCTCACAGAAAACAGCACGCAGGGAGCAAACACTGCACAGACCACAATGAATACACCCAGGTTGTGCCCAGGCCTGGTAGCTGTGTGTGGAACCCCATTGATTGCCTGTGTGTGCCCGTGGGAGCACCTCTGAGCCCCACTGTGCGTGTGTGGAAGCATCTCTGAGCCCCATTGCCCGGCTGGGTGTGCTGCAGGTGAGGCTGGCACCAAGGCTGACAACATTCCTCCGTTAAATCCTCCCACATTAGGAAACAATTCAAGTTCTTCCTACATCTTCACCAGCAGCTGCCTCTTGCAGAGCAGAGCAGACACTACACATATGTACACAGCTGCATCTCGGTGCTCAGCACTAAGCAGCTTCAGTCACATTTGTTTAGTCTGCAGCAAGACCCAAATCCAGTTTCAGAAGGGAATCTCACAACTGGCCTTTATTCCTCTAAAGCACATTCCAGCCTCTGCACCTGAATCCAGAAACCAGCAAAACTCAGCAGCTCTTCAGCTCCAGAGCTCTCCTGCAGAGCCATAAGCAGTGGGACAACCATGGTGAAGATGCCTGCAGCAGCCCTCCACAACCAGAGCTCCCTTCTGCTCCCAGGCCCTGGTGGGAGCTTCCCTGAATCCACATCATAGAACGGTTTGGGTTGAAGGGACTTTGAGAACCCCCAGTTCCAGCCCCTGCCACGGGCAGGGACACCTTCCACTAGAGCGGGATGCTCCAAGCCCCTGTGTCCAACCTGGCCTTGAACACTGCCAGGGATGGGGCAGCCACAGCTCCTCTGGGCACCCTGTGCCAGCGCCTCAGCACCCTCCCAGGGAAGAACCTGTGCCTCATCTCCAGCCTGAAGTTCCCGTTTCAGTCTGAACCCATCACCCCTTGTCCTAGCGCTCCGGTCCCTGATGAAGAGACGCAATGATCCATCACTGCACTAGTGCCCAATTACACCCCATGGAAGGGCAGGGGCCTTCCCACCACTTTAAGGGGAATGTTGGGGCGTTCTCACACATGGAGGTGCCCACTACAGTCACGAGGAGCTCATCTACTGCCCCTTCCTCTCCCCCAGCCCCTCAGGTCCAGATCAACCTGCTCTTTGCCACCCCGGTTCCTGTTTGCCATCGTGCCACCACAGCACCATGTTCTTCTGCTTTATTCTACAGCTCAGGTACACGCATGGGAACCCCCCCGAATCAGTTCTGCAGTGATGTCATTGGAGGTCAGACATGTGCCTGTGGCCCACAGCAGGTTCTCATGCAGAGCAGCTCCTGTGATGGGGGGAAATGGGCCACTGTCCTCTCTTACCACAGGGGCAAATCTATTCCTGTTACAGGATACACACAGACACATCACAGAGAGAGGAACCAGGGTGAGCCGCTCTCCCAGACCTCCTCTAAGAGATCCAGCTGCCCCTTTGACTCTAATGGAGCAGAGAAGTGCTAAGTCTTCAAGACAACCCTTAGACAACATGACTCAAGGTGCTGCAATAGCAACTGATGGACCCATCTGCCCTGGACCCCAAAATCCAAGCAGGTGGTTGAAAGGAACCCGGTTCTGCACCAACCGCTTGCTCCACTGATGACAACTGTGACCATTGTCAATGCACAGAGACCATGAGGCCCTCTGGAAACCTCCATGTACCTTCTCGGTATGTGACTACTCTCCTCCTTGTCTCTACATACACAACATTATCAGGTTTATTATGGCTTTATGAGCCTCTACACACTCAATAAAACATTCTTTTGCCTTGCAGTTGTGCCAGCTCTTTATAAAACCTCAATACTCTTCCTTTAGAACCTGGAAGAGAACCAGACCACCTCTACCAGCGTTGTTTGCTGTAGTTCATAGCTTACAACTCCTTAAAAAGCCTTTCCTCCTTCTCGCCAACCCTCTCCCCTTCTGAGTCACGCTCTGCAGTGCCTGAAGTCAGCACTTCAGCCAGACCAGCTGGAGCTGGTCCCTGCAATGGAGGCAGACGCTTACACACTGAGCAGGAACAGCGACCAGCCCCGACCTGCAGCCTTGGCAGAGAGCAGAGCCAATGGGCTGGTGACAGCACCAGCCAGAAACGCAGATCAAGAGAGAACAGGGAGCAGCAGAGCAGCTCCTGCCCTCCGCCTCCCCCCAAGGCAAGGAGCAGTGTTTGGGACACCCATTGCTCACCTGGGAAACCTGCAGCAGGCACAGAAGGGCCCAGCACAGGCCAGGTTGTTCTTCTGCTTTATTCTACAGCTCAGGTAAATGCCTTGGGAACCCCCCCAGAATCAGTTCTGCAGTGATGTTATTTGAGGTCCGATGAGGGTCCTACTTCCAGCATCAATGGCACAAACCTCAGGGGGAAGAGCTCATAAGTATAAAGGTACCCCAGGAATGTCTGATTTGATTCCCAAGTCCCATCCACAGTTACTCCCCTTTCCTTCTTCCTCCTCTCCAAAGCAGCTACAAGGCTCCTGTGAGGTCCCTGTTCCCTCTCACTGAGGCAGAGCCTTCCAGACAGCATCTTTTCCACTCAAGGCCAAATGCTTCACATTCCCATGCTCACATTCAACACCTCTGCTCCCTTACGGCTTCTCCATGAAGTCAGGGAGCACTGTGATGTGCGGGAACGAGGGAAGTCCCCCAGGTTGGTTGAGGCAAGGTGGGAAAGGTGCTTTCCCAGGTCACTGTGGCTGCCCTGATCCAAGGACAGAGTTGCCCACAGAGGTGATGTGCCGGGGGCTTGGAAGGAATCAGGGCAAACCCAACGCAGTTCTCAGGCATCAACTGTGGCTGTTCTGAGGGAGGCCAAACACCGCCTCTGTAAGGAATGGTTAAGATGGGGAGTTAAAGCTTAACCTGAGTCAGTAAGGAATGCACTGCAGGCCCTGCTCCCGAGGCTGCAGGACAATGAATAATGCAGCATCTGCCCTACTTAGCCTCCCTGGGCAACAGGAGTCAGCACTGGCCAGGCTGGGAATGTCCAGATGGAGAATGCAGTGGTTACGGCAGCTAAGCAGTCCCAGGGAAGCCAAGAGCCTGGATAACAGCCACCAACACTCCTGAACAGCCCTCACAACCTGCAAGTGCTGCCCTACAAACTCACTACCTCCATGCACTGCAGCACTGAGGCTTGATCCCAATGGAGCCCCACAGAGGAGCCCTCCTGCCCTGGCACCATCAGGGCACTGCAGCTGCAGAAGGGGATTAATGGTCTCTAGATAGAGATTGACACCAGACCCACACAGGGCAGCTCCCATCGCCTGCACCCATCTCTGCTGCTGCTGTGTCTCGTGCTCTGATGGGACACGAAGGTGCTGCTGTATCAGAAGGCTTTGTCCTAAAACCTTCACTCTCCCATGTGCTTCCTTCGCAACATGCACCTGAGGAGCTCTTCCTGCACGGCAGCCACTTCAGAGACGAGCTTTTCCCACCACCACCTCACATGCTTGAAGCAGTGATCTAGGAGGGAGCTGAGATTAAAGGGACACATAAAGAGCAGGAGATGAGCAGTTTCAAGGGCCAGGCAGGAGAGGAGCCGCCCTGCTTACTGCTGCCTTTTGATCTCGCAGACAACAGCACGGAGCTGCCTTTCTCTTTTGATGTGTCAGCCTGCAGCTTGTTCTCTCGCAGGGGGCCTGTTGCAGCACGACTGCTCCTGGCTTGGAGCTGCTGGGGCCACAAACCTGCACTTCAGCAGCTTTTGGGTGCTTCACAGGCTTGGGAGCCTCTGAGTTGACCCCAGTGGTGGAGGGGAAGCGAGGAGGCCGAGGAGGGACACCACCCTCACACTAAGCTCTAACTAAATCCTTGTCACTCACATGGAGGACTCATAGACTGCTAATGCAACAATAAACCAGAAGTAACTAATATGGAATCATGAAACACCCCATACCAGGAAACAGAGCAGAGCATCTGCAGTGCCTGTGTAATCTTTGGCCTTAGATGAAGGGGGGTTTAATCAGTTACAAAGGCACTTATCTAAAGTGCATTCTGCTACGGGTGAGATCCCTCCTTACCTCCCCTGCTTCACTGCAAGGTCCCCACGCACAGTGAATGAGGCTAGAAAGCTTTACCACCTCTTAAAGGGTTCTCACTCCAAAGAAACCCAGAGCTCAGAGTCAAGCCACTCTGTTGAGGATCCAAGGATCAGTTGTGTTTAAGGTCGGGGTTAAAAATCCAGGCAGCTGATAAGCATTTTATAAGCCAGACCTAGAGCTGACTGAGCTCTGTGTGCCTGGGCCCAACAGACCAGGTCTGCACAGCATTTTGTGTTCCAGCTTGTGAAGTTTGTGATAACTCCAGAGCTTATCACCCCATGTCAGCTTGTGCTGCCCATAGAGCAAGATGAGAGGCCCAAGGAAAGGAGCAGCTTGGCCAAGGTCTGCAGCCTGAGGTAGGAACCCACACTTCCAAGCTCCAGCAAAGGTCTTTCAGACGTGAGCACCCCCAGTTCTTGTCAGAGCATCCTGAGCATATCCCAACCCCAGGGAATGACCCCAAGCTTTCCTCAGTCAAACTGGAGACCCCTTTGGAGTCCAAACCTAATGGGTGACCAAGCCCTAAGGGACACTCCCACATGATGAAATGCAAGAAAGTCAGCTTGATCGATAGGAGAATCAGTGGCAAAGCTTCGGCCCATAGTGCTCCAAGGGATTCCTGTGGCAGGGCCTGTGGGAAACCACCACGTTAACACAAGTGGATCTAATGGGGAAACTGAGGTGCCTGCAACAAAACCCTAAAGACCAAAGAGGGAACGCAATGGCAGGACAGACTTCACACACTGCTCATCTCTCTCGCAGCTTCTACACTAGGTCCAGGGAGACTTGAAGAGACCATTGCCACCCAGACATCAAACTTCAGTGTACACGGCTGAGCTGCCTCCACTTCCATAACCGACAGGGCATAAGGAAGGGAACAGCTCATCTTTTTGATCCCCTCTGACCTCCCCTGACTCCTCACCTCCGAAGCCAAACTGGCTCAGCCTTCAGCACTTGTCCAGAGTGAAACTCAGACTCGCACCTTGGTTTGCGGTCACTTTTCCCACCGAGCCCCCCAGCTCTGCCAAAAGGGCTCTTTCCTCCCACCACCACCCCAGTGAATGAACCCAGACTTTGCAAGAGAACTGCCTGAGCCCTGGGATCAAACAGACCTCGGGTGTTTGGTTTGTGGCTGTTTCTTCCCCAGGTTTCCACACTGCCAGAAGCAGCTGCCCATGTTTCCATGGGTGGACGCCTCTCACTTGTCTCCTTTAATTCACAGGCAGCAAAATGCCAGGAAGAACAAGAAGCAACTTGCCCTCAGCTGAGCAAAGGAAATCCGAAGATCTGCAGCCTCTGCTATACAAGCTTGTAGGGACAAGTTGCTGGGTTCCAGCTAGAGGAAGCTGCTTATGGGTGCAGACGCGTTGCTGCCAACTCTCTGTCCCTCAGCTCCATTCCTCCACTCTTGGGCTGGTCACACGGTCTGGGGAAAGTTGAATTAAAGCATCTTTAGACGAGGTCACCCTTCAGAAATGCTGATGAGCAGCGTCTGTGAGGCTCTCGGTGCTTGCGTGTGAGAGGGAAGCACCCAGCAGGGAGAGCCGCTCACACCGGCCACTGCTCAGGCAGCTGTCAATGTTAACGCGGTAAAATCACTGCTCTTGCACTATGTTTACACACTAAACTCTTCCCCACTGAGTGCATCCCTTGTACTCATCCAGCACAAGAATGCAGGAAGCAGCAACTGGCTCTAAATAATAGTAAAACCAGGACCTCTTATTGACTCCATCTAAATCTTGCTTCCCACAAGAGCTAGAAGCAACTGCAGAACCATCTGGAAAGTGGAATCTCCACGTTTTCACCCCCAGCTTTGGCGCTGGCTTCTGCACAACTTGATGCTTCACCTTCTCTGCCTAGATTTTTCCATGCAGGGAAGGGGCAGAGTAAGCTGTGAGTTGCTACACAGCAGTGGCGTGAGGCTTGGTTAGTCAGAACACTTTGAAGGTATGGGACCTAATTACCACCTGAAGTGCTGCAGTGATTATATGAGCAGAGGCACAGCTCACAGCTGATGATACAGCTCAGCTCTGGATTTCACTCTCAAAAGTGCTGTGCAAACACACAGCTAATAGTCCCCAGCAGAAACCTCCCCAGTGTGGGTGGTTATCAAGCTCATTTCATGGATGGAAGAACTGAGGAGCCCAGCAGCAATCCACAGAGCATGGGAACTCTATTCACACTGACATCCTTGCTTGCTGGATGGGACAGGCCACCAACTTGACATCAGTGCCTTGCAACACTCTGGTTCCATTTGGAACTGCTCAGCTACACATGCTCTGTGCAGGCGTTGAATTTAGCAGGCTCCTGTGAGCAAGCATAGCCCTGGAGCTTTAAGGGTAGGAAAGAACAAGCAGGATCTCTGAACGAACCCTCCAGTGCTTAGGGAAGCACACAACATGAATGACATGGCACATAATGCGTGAGCCAGGACCTACACATGAGCACAGCCTGATGCCATGTGCTTCAGATGAGCAGTGGGAGCACAGCCCTCTCTCTACACACACAGAGAAGTTCTGTCTCCCTTGCTTTACCAGCAGCAACCACCCCAAGTCAGCCCCATCCTTGGATCATGGAGCAAGCAGCACTATCAGTACAGAGGCCTTCCCCTAATCCAGGTGCCCCGAGCTCCACGAAGGTGACCACCACAGCACTCAGCCAGCAAAGGGCATCTCCATTCCACCAGCCACATGATGAACAGGTACCAACCAACTGCAAAGTGCTGTCAGCAACAAGGAGCAGAAGTGTTGGGTTTAACCCTCAGCTTTACTTTCATGCTGCCCTACCTTCAGGAGAACTGGGAGCACATTTTAGCCACGTTGCAAAATGAGGAGAGTAAAGGATGAGAGCCTTACGTAGCACTGCAGCCAAGATCCACGGGCTCTGCTCCATCACTGTGCGTGGAACTGGGGTCCCTCCTAAGCCCATCTCCCAACAGCCTCCTGGAGGGCAGCAGCAGCGAGCTGGAAAGGAAAGAGGGGTTTATTGGCGTTTCTCCTGCCTGCAAAGGGCCTGACTCCATCTGAGCCCCGCAGCGACCCAAGAGCTGCAGGGAGATATGTGCTGAGGTGATTTTGAGCTGTGTTTGTAGCAATATCCAAAGGACAAGAAACAAAACCCACTGCTGCGCCAGAGCCAAACTGAGCTGCTTTTGGAGCTGGGCCATTTGTGAGGCAGTGGGACATGGAGACAGAGCAATTCAACAGCAGACTCAAGAGGCAGATAAGGAGCCATGGTGCTGTTACACACACACTGCAGGTCTGCGCATGGCCAGTGTATAAGGGCTGGAAAAAAGAACTAAAACCCACCCCACAATCTTTCAACAAGAAGCAGAACCCCCAGAACCACTGCTCCATCCTGCAGTGTGTGAGGAACATAGAACAGGGTCTCTCTGAAGGGGAAGGTCACTTGAGATGGGTGCAGGGGACACCTCCTGTGTGTTGTTACCTTCCCAGCAACTCCTCCTAAAGCAAGCATGGAAATCCCCAGAGGAAACCAAAAGAATCCCCACTGAGGCCTTTAAACCCCAGCACTGAACAGCAAAGTCCAGCTCTGGTTTATAAGTATTGCAAAGTTCAAAGCAAACAGCAACTACCATTGACACGAGCCAAGAGCAGCAGCCCAAGGGTGAGGCTGGAGGTTGCACGATGCTCCAGCGCCACCAGCTGCAGAGCACAGGGAAGAGCAGTGAGGAAAGGGGAGCTGCTGTGAGCAACACCCCAAGTGACTGGAGCTTACCCAAGGGTTACAAGCAGTGTCAGACGAGGTGCTTAACTCCCAACGGGATAAACGGCATGGATACGCTGCAGGAAAGCTCAGGCACGTGGGGGAATCCTCAGGGACACCCATGCCCAAATGGTTCTCCCTTCACTCCCACAGGGATAATGAAGTCACACCAGGCTTGGATGATGGACCCCCAGCACCACGGAAGACATTTGTGTGCAGCCGAGAAGCAGAGGAGCTCTGGTGGGAATCCTCAATACTTCCTATACAGGATACCCCTGGGGAAGCTGCATTCACATGAAGAGCCTTAAAAGCCTTTCTGTGACCCTTTAAACACACAATGCATTCACACATCTACCCGTGGGTACCAGCAGTGCCCCTTTGGCCAGGCAGAACACACATCCTCTTGCCTGAGCTCACTGTGCTTAAGCAAAGCTTGCCCCCCCCTCCACTATCATGAGTAAATAAGGACAAAGCAAAACGCAATCAAAGCCTCTCTCTGCCCCTGCACAGGGGAACTCCTGGGCAAGAGCTCCTCCTGGAGGAGGTTCCTCCTCTCCTGTCCTTCAGCATGCAGCTCTCGTGACACAGCACTTCCATCCAGCACATTCCTGGGCTTCCCTCTCAGCAGGAAGCAGAACCTCGACCGTCTGCAAGAGTCAGCAGTTATTTCCTGTGTCACAGCCTATGCAAGGGAGGCTTTTAATCCCTTTAGAGAACACTGTAGAAGTGTGACTCCCACTTCCCAGCAGACCTAACAAACCCAGGGTATGAACAAAGCCTGCGGGGACATTAAACCAAGAGAAATGAAGTTAAAATAAGACATTTTTGCTCCAGGTTTCCATCTTCCTGGAGGAAACAGCAAACGGACAAACCCACAACCCAGTGGAAGCTTTAACCTTCCCCAAACATAACCTCGAGCTTAGCAAAGCCTTTATCTGAGCCTGGAAGTTCACCACAATGACAAACCCGGTTACCTGGCACAGCTCAGGCACCCAAACCAGTGAACAAAAGGGAAGGTCAAAAACCCACCACAGGATTTACAGTAACATTGAGTTATTTTATTTCAAGGCTATTACACACACAGCACTCACTGTGCTACACACACGAGTCCAGGCCCTGCCATAGAAATCCCACACTCCACAGAGAGATCACGCTGCGTCAAGCAGGGAAGGCCAATCTGCTTTGGTGCATTGACCACAGCCTGACCACTACCATAGAATCCCACTGGTTTGGGTTGGGAGGGACCTTGAAGCTCCTCCAGCTCCAACCCCCTGCCATGGGCAGGGACACCTTCCACTGAAGCAGATGGCTCCAAGCCCCGTCCAACCTGGCCTGGAATGTTTCCAGGGATGTGACATCCATCATCGCCATTCCAGGCATCCTGCTGAGCTTCCCAAGTGATTCAACTCGCCTGTTCCCCGCTGGTGACCCAGGTTATGTGCTTTCCAAGAGTATTTTATACAGGAAACATGACAAGAAGCAGAACAAACAGCACAATAGGAATGCTCCCTTTCCCTGAGAAGCTCCAGGCATGGTCTCTCTTCTCCCCAGAGAGGTCAAGGTCAGGTCCCAGCAGGGAGGTAGGAAGTGAACAGCAAGCACCTCCTTGCCTAGGAATTCATCCACGTGAGAGGCCATTTACAGTCACTGCTGCAGCTCTGGAACCTCATTCTTCAGAACAGGACTTCTGCCCTCAGGATTTGAGGCCCTCGATTTAAAAAGCAAGAGGCTTCTGTCCCAGGAGGTGCTCCCGAAGCAACAGACCAGCTCCATGGCGCAGTCCTTGGTCAGGATCTGGGTGATCCTTTCCGCCATGTCCCCGTTGATGGCAAGGGCTCGGAAGTGGTCGAAGTCGCTGCGGCCCAGCCTGCGCAGGCGCCGGGCGGCCGCCCTGTAGCACTTCCAGGGCTGAGGCTCCATCAGCAGGTACGTGCACACGGAGGACAGGAAGGCCAGGAACTCCAGCAGGCCCCTGTCCCCGTGATTCAGGTGGATCCACATGGTCACAGACATGCAAAAAGCGATGTCAAAGGTGGAGCGGCCAAACCGGCCCAGGTAGGAGCTCAGGAATGAGTCCCTGGCGCTGGAGTCCATGATGTCCAGCTCGGCAAAGGATATGGAGGCAGGAAAGGGGCTGCACTGCTGAGCCCTCTCGATGAGCACAGGATCAATGTCACAGCACAGCAGGTTCAGATCTTTCCCCGCTGCAGGCTCGTCCCGGCTGCCTTTGCTCTCCTGAAGGCCAAGGAGATGCCTGTACAGAGCCACACTTAGCTCCTGCAGGAAGGAAAACAACAGTGGTTCACGGGGCCCACGCTGCCTCCTTAACACATTAACAGCACGCAGGATCCCACTCTCAGCACCAAGGCAGGAGTTTGCCCTCGAAGTTCAGAACAAACTCACCAACGACGTCCCTTCCTGCAGCCGAGAGCATCACAGAGCCCTGACCACCAGGAAGACAACCAGAGATGGGAACTAAACCTGCGCCACCTCCAAGCTGGGCTTCTGCTCCAAAAACTATGGGAAAGATGAGGTTTAGAAACAGGAATCTCGCTGGATAAACCCATCCAGGGTGGGGGTTTAAACGGCTTCCCTATGAGAGCCTCAGGGCTCCCTGGTGACACTCAGAGCTCTGTATAATGCCTCATTTAGAGTAATAGATGTCATTCGCTGCTGCTGAAGTAAAAGCCATCCCCTGACCATCAGATGTAGCACGAGAGAGTTAACATGAGAGCTTCCCTTTGGATTCCCCTCCACAGAGGGCCCCACTGAGCGGAAAGCGGATCCATCTTTTGCTAAAGGAGCTCTAAGGAAGTTCCTGGATGGCACCAGGAACGAGCGCATGGCCCACACGAGCAGACAGAGGGTGTCCTCTAGCGGCAAAGTCTCCGCATCCCAAAAGAGCTGCGCTGGGAATACTTTTCCCTGACCTGTTCTGCAAGTTCACCTGCAATAGGAGCTTGACTTATCCTTTAGCTAATGCCTCAGGGAGGGAGGGCAGCCACGGAAAGAGCAGAGCTCCCGCCCCCAACCAGACTGCAACTGCATGCAGAATGAATCTGAATCCCTTAGACACTAAATTCACCCCGGGATAAAGTTTCCTTTAAGGAAATCAGGGACATTAATTAAGGAAATTAATTCCCCCGAATAAGGGGAGGAAAAGTATCTTTAGACACAGTCCAACATCGCATCAGCACACACCGGAGCTGCACAGGTACCTCTGAATCCCCACACACCAAAGTGCACCCTAAGGGCAAACCACTGTGATACAAAGCGGAATTAGGTAAGGAAAATGAGCTTTCCAATGTGAGATTCAAGGAGATTTACCAGCTCGGACACATAACCAGGGGTTCAGCTTCAAGCTGGGGCTCATGGGTCAGTGATGTGACCCCACAGAACACATAGGGATGGTTTGCAGCCTCAGCAGCTCTCCAGTGCCTGGGACACGCAGCAGCCCAGAGCACTGGAAGGCTTCAGCGGAAAGAGGTCAGACCCACAACATAGCTCTTGAACCAACGCAGAACCCATCCGGCTCCACCTCGTCCCTACCTCCTCCCAACCTTCAGCCGCCTCTCCAAGACCTGCGAGGGGGCTCCCCATGTATGGATCATGGAATGGTTTGGGCTGAAGGGACCTTAAAGCTCCTCCAGCTCCAACCCAGCTCCAGGGACCCCTTCCACTGGAGCAGCTCCAAGCCCTGTGTCCAACCCGGCCTTGAGCACTGCAGGGATGGGGCAGCCACAGCTCCTCTGGGCACCCTGTGCCAGCGCCTCAGCACCCTCCCAGGGAAGAGCTTCTGCCTTATCTCCAACCTGAACTTCCCCCGTTTCAGTCTGAACCCATTACTCCTTGTCCTAGCGCTCCAGTCCCCAGGCAGGCGCATATCCCGCCCCAATACCCCAGGCAGGCGCATATCCCGCCCCAATACCCCAGGCAGGCGCATATCCCGCCCCAATACCCCAGGCAGGCGCATATCCCGCCCCGACACCCCAGGCAGGGGCATATCCCGCCCCGACACCCCAGGCAGGGGCATTTCCTACCCCAATACCCCAGGCAGAGGCATATCCCGCCCCACTGCCCGCAACACGGCAGCCGCTGCTCCCTCCGCGCTCCCCCCCACAGCACCACCGCCGCGGCCTGCCCCTTACCCCCGAGTTGCAGCCCACATCGAGCCCCAGCAGCGGGCCCGGGGGCGCGGGGAAGAGGCTCCGCAGGAGGCCGCGGGGCAGGAGGCGGACGCGGCCCTCGGCCGGGTGGAACCGGGAGTAGTTCGGGAAGTTGCCGTAGGGAGCAGCGCCGGGATCCGGGCCGGGACAGCGCTCGCCCCTGGGCGCCGCCATCTTCTCACTGCCCGCGCGCGCCCCGGGCGAGCACCGGACGCGAGAGTAAACGTTCCGGGGAAGGAAGGTTCCGGAGAGGGGGTATCGCGCATGCGCCGATCCGCAGCGGGGCAGTAGCGGGGTGATGGAGGGGCAATAAAGGGGCAATAGTGGAGCAAAGGAGGGGCAATAGCGGAGCAAAGGAGGGGCAATAAAGGGGCAATAGTGGAGCAAAGGAAGGGCAATAGCGGAGCAAAGGAGGGGCAATAAAGGGGCAATAGTGGAGCAAAGGAGGGGCAATAGCAGGGTGATGGAGGGGCAATAAAGGGGAAATAGTGGAGCAAAGGAGGGCAAGAGAGGGGTGATGGAGGGGCAATAGTGGAGCAAAGGAGGGGCAATAGCTGGGTGATGGAGGGACAATAGTGGAGTAAAGGAGGGGCAATAGCAGGACAATGGGGTGGCAATGGAAGGGCAATAGCAGGGCAGTGGTGGGGCAATAAGGGGGCAATAGCAGAGCAATAACAGCACAATGGAGGAGCAATAATAGGGCAATAATGGGGCAGTTGCGGGACAATAACGGGGCAACAGTGGGGCAATAGCGGAGCAATGGCAGGGCAAAGACAGGGCAGTGGTGGGGCAATAAGGGGGCAATAACGGAGCAATAACACAGCAATGGAGGAGCAATAATGGGGCAATAATGGGACAACAGCGGGGCAACGGCAGGCTGCAGCCTTGGTGTGCTGACAGCTCAGTGATGGGGACAAGGGGGAGCTGCCATGGGACCAGCACAGCCCCAGCACCCCAGCTCCAGTCCTCCCGGGTCCTTTTGAGTGAAAAGACGAATTCTGAGTGATTTGGTGTAAAAAACCTCTCATCGCACCAGGGGCAGCGGCAGCCACGCAGGAGTCACCTCTGCCCAGAGCTGCCGTGAAGATGCTGCAGCCTAGAATGGGGGTGCAGGCTTCGGGGGGATCATAGGATCCCAGAGTGGTTTGGGTTGAAGGGATCTTAAAGGTGCTCCAGCTCCAACCCAGCTCCAGGGACCCCTTCCACTGGAGCAGGGGGCTCCAAGCCCCTGTGTCCAACCCGGCCTTGAGCACTGCCAGGAATGGGGCAGCCACAGCTCCTCTGGGCACCCTGTGCCAGCGCCTCAGCACCCTCCCAGGGAAGAGCTTCTGCCTCAGAGCTCATCTCAGTCTCCCCTCTGGCAGTTAAAGCCATTCCCTTGTCCCGTCCCTCCATCCCTTGGCCAAAGCCCCTCTCCAGGTTTCCTGCAGCCCCTTTAGGCACTGGAGCTGCCCTGAGGTCTTCCCGGAGCCTTAAATCCCTTAAGAAATGATCTTAAAAGTCCTTTCCAACCCAAATCATTCCATGACCCTAGAAGCACCCCAAATACCCCAAATGTCCCTCCCAGCCCCACACTATGACCTGAGAAACCCCCCACCCTCCTGACCCCCCCCCAGCCCCAAGACACCCCCAGCACCCCCCCCCCAACACCCCGGGGTCACCTCGGGGCCCTCCTGTCCCTCGCCCCCTCCGTGTGACAGACGGCGCCACGTGCGTGCGCCCGGGCCCGGACTACAACTCCCGGCGTGCCCCGCGAGGTGGGGGGGGGGGGGGGGGGGGTGGAGCCGCGCGCTGATTGGCTGCGGCCGCGGTTTGAACGGGGCGCGCGGCGCGGCCTACACCCGGTGGCGGCGGAGCGGAGCGGGTGAGGGATCGGGAGCGGAGCGAAGCGAACCCCGAGGGGCTGTGAGAGGCGGTGGGGGGAGCTGAGCCCCCCAAAGGGGTTTGAGAGGGGGTGGGGGGCGCTGAGCCCCCCCCAAGGGGCTGTGATTGGGGCGGGGGGGAGCTGAGCCCCCCCAAGGGGCTGTGATTGGGGCCGGGGGCAGCTGAGCCCCCCCCCAAGGGGCTGTGATTGGGGCTGGTTGCTCCCTGGGGGTTGTGAGCGCTGGGGTGTGGGGCTGGGCTTGCCTGGGGGGGAGGGTCTGAGAGTCATGGGGGTCCCGCTCCTTTCCCCGCCTGTCCCGCTCCAGCCCGCCCGAGCCGCCGGCCTGGTGTCACGTATGAAGCACCTCAAAGGAGCTGATCCTGCTGCCCCGAGGGACAACTGGGAGGGCATCGAGGAGCTGCTGGAACAGCTCTGGGTGAGCTGGGGGCCGGGGGGGGCTCTGCTGCTGGAGCTGTGGAGGGGAGAACCCTCCTGGGGGTGCCCTGCGCTGGGGTCTGACACCGTTCCCATCCCCAGGAATGCCTCTCGCCGGCGCTGGGCGATGCCTCGTGGCTGCGGAGGAGCCAGACCTGCGACCGGGTGCTGCGGGTGTGCGTGGAGCAGATGGGCAAAGCCGGGGGCAGCCCCGATGGCGCGGGCAGGCTGCTGAGCGTGGCCGAGGCCGCGTGCCGGGGCTACCTGAGCGCTGTGCCGCAGCCCGCGCCCCTCTACCTGGAGAAGATCCTGTACCACCTCCTGCGGAACGCGGCCGCCCGGGGCGGCGGGGCCTGCTGGAGGGCGGCTGAGCTCCTCCGAGCCCGGCTCCTGGCCTCCCGCCCCGGCCAAGTGCCCTCCAAGGACTTCAAGGCCATCGCTTACAGCAGCTTCGGTGTGCTCTGGAGGGGCGGCTCCTCCCTGGCCGAGCCTGACTGGCCGCAGGAGGAGGCTCGAGCTGTCCTCTTGGTCCGCCTGCGAGCCCTACGCTTCCTCCTGCTGCTGGAGGAGGATGGGGAGGCTTTGGCCCCGCTGCAGCCCCCCTTCTTCACCTCCCAGACAGCCCAGCAGGCTGCTGCTGCCGCTGCCTTGTACGAGGCCCGGCCGGAGCCATCCTCAGCTTTCCTTGGCCAGCAGCTCGGGGACTGCTTGCTCGCGGTGCTGAGGAAGGAGGTGACGGAGCCACCAACCCTCCAGCAATCCCTGTGCTTCTTCGAGCTCACCCTGGAGCAGTGCAGGCACCTCTGCAGGGGCAGCCAGTACAGGGAGGCCAAGAAGGCAGTGAAGGAAGCAAGGGGCTTCCTGGGGGCCAGCAGCAGCTCCATGAAGTCCTTCAGTGCCCCCCTGGCCCTGCTGGAGACCGGGGTGCAGCTGAGCCAGGCTCTGGCTGATGGCGCTTGCCCAGCAGAGCCACTCTTCTCCCAGGCTGCAGCAGCTCTCAGGGACGTGGCAGCGGCCTCAAAGCGGTTCCTCATGGTGCTGGCTGAGAGCTGCCAGTTCGTCAGCTCCTCCCTCAGCGAGTGCATGAAGAAGAGCAAGCAGCAGCCCTTCGGCTGGGGAGATGTGCTCGACCTCTGTGCCTTCACCGAGGGGAGCTGCCGTGTCCTGCACAGGCTGCTGGAGAGGGTAAGGCTGGGGTTGGAGTGGGGTGAGCACATAGCGTGGGCCATCAGAGCCTCTGTGAGCACCTGGACGGTTCATAACCCTGCTCCAGGCTTGATGCTCCCCTCGATCTATCAGTGGAGTGTCTTCAGCACCCCCATTCTGAGCGACAGTGCCTGGGGCTGTCCAGGTTCCATGGATGCTGCTTTTCTCCTTCCAGTGTCTGAAGAGGGCTATAAGGGTGCTGGAGAGGGGCCTTCATCAGGGACTGGAGTGACAGGACAGGGGGTGATATGTTCAAACTGGAACAGGGGAAGTTCAGGTTGGAGATAAGGCAGAAGCTCTTCCCGGGGAGGGTGCTGAGGCGCTGGCACAGGGAGCCAAGAGCAGCTGTGGCTGCCCCATCGCTGGCAGTGTTCAGGGTGAGGTTGGACAGAACCTTGGGTGATACAGTCCAATGGAAGGGGGTTGGAACTGGATGATCTTAAGGTCCTTTCCAACCCAACCCTGTCTCTGATTCCCTGCCGGCCGCAGGTTCCTCCTGAGGGCGTCAAACAGAAGCTGATGGTGAAGCAGCTCCTGTACCGCAGCCTCCAGCTCTTTGCCAACGTGGCCTACGATGCCTTCCAGTGCTCCCAGGTACTGAGGGTGGAGGGGACAGACTCTGGCACTGGGGATGGGTGAGACCTTTGTGGTACTGGGTGGCTTCTCCCTTCAGAGGGAGCCTTGGTGGGTTGGAAGGGGCTTCTGTGTGGGCTGTGGGTCCTTGGCAGCCTCTTGCCAGTTCCCTCTCCCCACAGCCATTGCAGGGCTGGCCAGGCCTGGAGCAGCTCCCAGTGGGCTGCAGGAGGAGCGTGGAGTGGATGCTGCAGGCACTGGAGGGGCTCCCCGAGAGCGAGCAAGCCAAGTACCTGGATGTCACCGGTCAGTGCTGTGACACCAAACCTGGCTCCTTGGCCATGGTTTGGGTCAGCCACAGTCACAGAGCTCCGTGTCCCCAGGGAGTGAGAAGCGGTTCTCTGTCACATGCAGGATGTGGCTGGTGGGGTTGGGCAGGGGGTGACAGTCCCTGGCTGCACAAGGAGAGGGGTCTTTCTTTCTCCAGCACATCTTTAATGGTTGGCTTTCCCTTGTGCAGTGTCATGCGCCTTCAAGCTGGCATACATCTTCTACAGCCAGAACCTTCACGAGGAAGCCAGCTCCCTCTGTGAGCCCCTCTGCAAGGGGCTGCAGGCACTGGATGCCTATGCATGTCCAGAGATAGCCCCAGAGAGGGTAAGTGCTTGTCTGCACTTCCAGCAGTAACAGGGCTGAGCTGGGCACTGTGATCCCAGTGCCAGGGGAGCAGAGGAGAGGATGGCACCAGCTTTTGCTCGTGGAACAATCCCACTTCCCTCCTGTGCCTCTGAGCTCTTCCCTTTGCCTGGGAAGGGAGCAGGAGGATGGGACGTGGACCACAGTGAGTTTGCTCCTGCGGGATGCTGAATCGTGTTCCCTGTGCTCTCCCTGCAGCTGCACAAGTGCTTCAGGCTGCAGGTCGAGAGCCACCGCAAGCTGGGCTGGCCGGAGAGGGCCCTGGCCTCTGTGGGGCAGTGGCTGCTGGCGCTGCGGGGCCGTGCTGGGGACCTGCTGGCAGAGCCCATCTCCCTCTGGGTCCGAGTCAAATCCGAGGCTGGGAAGCAGGGGAATGAGGAGCTGCGCTTAAGGTAAGACCTGGGGTGGGTGTCCCAAGCTGTCCCCATGCTGGGACCATGGTGGTGCTACTCCCTGTGAGGCCACTGCAGTGTGCAGAGCCCCAGGGGTCAGAGGGGCTGAGGGCTTCATGTCTCGTAACCAGTTCAACACTCTAAATCCCATCATGATTACGGATGCATGGTACTGTTTGTGGAAGCAGCAGGAATACAGATTTGGAATTGCCATTGATAAATTCACTCACTTGATAAAGTGCATCAGAGCTAAAATTCAAACTAGCCAACGATTAATTGAATAGGAAAACAAGTTAGACCACGTGGTAATTCATTGAAGTTAGTTTCATTGGGTGTCATCCAACATAGTCGAGGCACAAATCTTACCCAAGAGGTGCCCCTGCTATAGGGAGGAGAGAGGATTAAGCCCCTGGACTTGGTGGGGTCATACCCTCATCAGGAAGCTGAAATGCCCAACTTGTACTTTGAGAAGTGGAGGTGAGGCTGGAGTCAAATTCCTGGCTGTGGTCACAGGGGAGGCAGCCGCTTTCTCATCCTGCTGTATTTGGTGTGTAAATGAGAGAGAATGAGAGCCTTGGCTGCATCCCTGGCACCCAGGGGCAGAACAGGACCATAACACATCAGCATCACTCCCTCTTCCACGCTGCTGAGGCCACCTGACCTTCAGCACCCACATCAGGGTCCTGCACTCATTGCTCCCTTCAGCGCACCTCCCAGGGCCTCGGGCCTCATCCGCACACCCACCTACAGCTCCCGTTACCCCTAGGACCCTGAAGGATGGCTTGAAGGGGCACAACCTGGACCCGGAGAGCATGGTGACCATTCTCTTTGCGGAGCTGAAGGCCTACAAGTCCCTCCGAGCTGACACGGGGCAGGAGCGCTACAACGTCCTGTGTGACCTGCTGGAGCTGTGCTCAGTGGAGAGCGGCCGCCTGCACGAGCGAGCTGTTGGCCTCATCGAGCTGGCCCAAGTGCTGTGCTACCACAGCTACTCCCAGCAGACAGACTGGTGGGTACACAGTGCTGGGATCATCTGCCAGGGTCCCTGAGAAGCCCCCAAGGAGCATTTGGGGGCCCTCAAGGGAAGTTTTAAGGATCTGGAGTGTAACTGCTCTGACTCTGCACTGTTTGGGGTCCTTCTGCTCAAATGCTCCAGGGGTTCTGTGGGCTGAAGGGAGTTTCTAACCCCTCTCTCTGGCAGCTCCTCCCTGGACTCTGTCCAGGAAGCCTTGAGGCTGCTGGAGCTGGTGCCCAGGAGCACCCAGAACCGGGACCAGCTCCTTGACGACCGGGCGCAGGCTCTGCTCTGGCTCTACATCTGCACCCTGGAGTCCAAGCTGGAGAAGGTGGGTAGGGGCTGTGGGATGCCAAAATGGATCCAGGTCCGGATCTGGAAATGCCCTGGGTCTCCATGCATGTGTCAGGTGCTTTCCTCAGCCTTGCTGGCAATGCTCAGCTCTGCACCAGGGCGACCAAAAGCCACCCAGACCCTGCTGGAAAGCCTGTTGGTGTCTCCTCACACTCTGCCTTCTCTCCCTCTGCAGAACATAGAGAGGGAGCAAAGAGCCAAAGCTCATGGGCTGAGGAACACAGATGACTTTGAGCCCAATGATCTCAACTACGAAGGCAAGCTGCTGGAGGAAGAGTTTCTATATGATGGCATCTCGTTCAACCTGGAGACAGAGACTGGTGAGGACACTGGCAGGTTTGGGCTGAAGAGGCTTTGTCTGGAAGCACCTGGTTTGAGATCAAGGTGTCTCAGACCTGTGGTGTGCTCTTAGCTCTGTCCAAAAACCTGGATGATGCCTTTGCCTTGTGGAAGCAGCTCCTGGCAACACCAAGTATCATCCCAGCTGTGCGCAGCCCTGAGCAGACTATAGCCTCCCTGCGCCTGCTGGCAGCTCTCTACAAGCTGATGGCCAAGGTAACGCTGCTGGGGAGGAGGCTGGTGGTACATCAGCCTCCCCAGGCTCACAGAGCCCCTCTGAGGTGGTCTCTGAGTGTAATTTGGGGGTGTTCTGTGCCCACAGCCCTTGCAAGCCCTGGAGAGCTACCTCCTGGTCAAAGCCCTGTGCAACGCACTTGGAGACAGCCTGGGCACAGCCAGTGCCCTGTGCCAGGTCACCAAGCTGCTCTTCCAGCTGGAATGCCCCAGCTATGGCCAGGTAAGGCTGCCAGGGGGGGAAGGGGCCATGGGTTGAGCCCTGGCTTACCTGTGGCTGCAGCCCTCATGCTGCTGTGGTGTTTTCCAGCTTTTCCTGGAGGAGACAGAGTCCTGCCTGCAGAGAGCTGACAGCAGCGACAATTCCTACGTGGTGCTGCAGCAAAACTGCCTCCTGCTGCGCAGTCACCTGTGCTGTGTCACCCAGCAGGTGAGCTCCTGCAAGGCCTCCTCTGCCTCAGGAGAGCAGTGTTGGAGGCCAGGAGGAGGCTGCAGTAGCTGCTGCGTCCTCAACATAAGGATATGGAGCTGTTGGAGCAAGTCCAGAGGAAGCCATGGGGGTGATCAGGGGCTGGAGCAGCTCCCATAGGAGCCATGCTGAGAACATTGGGGCTGTTCAGCCTGGAGAAGAGAAGCTGCATGGAGATCCCAGAGCAGCTTCCAGTGTCTGAAGGGGGCTACAAGAATGCTGGAGAGGGACCTTCATCAGGGACTGTATCAGGACAAGGGATGATGAGTTCAAACTGAAACAGGGGAAGTTCAGGTTGGAGATAAGGCAGAAGCTCTTCCCGGGGAGGGTGCTGAGGCACTGGCACAGGGTGCCCAGAGAAGCTGTGGCTGCCCCATCCCTGGCAGTGCTCAAGGCCAGGTTGGACACAGGGGCTTGGAGCCCCCTGCTCCAGTGGAAGGTGTCCCTGCCCGTGGCAGGGGGTTGGAACTGTATGATCTTAAAGTCTCTTCCAACCCAAACCATTCTATGTTTCTTTGAGCTCTATCTCAATACCTGTGGGTAGGGACTTCAGGCATGGAGCCACCCTTGCCTGCAAATGGTGACTCTTTCTCTCTCTACAGATTGAAGAGGGTCTCTCCCTGTTGCTGAAGGTGCTCCAGAACATGGCTCTGCAAAAAGTCACCAAGGTCTGGTACCTGCTGCGAGCCCAGGTCCTGCAGCTGGTGGCCACCTACCTGAGCCTCCCCCTTGCCCGGCTCTCGCTGGAGCTCCGGCAGCAGATCTTTGAGCAAGGTGAGCTGCTGGGGGATGCTTAAGCCCTCCTGCTGAGCACGAGGCTGACAGGGACCATGGGCAAAGCGCCATGCACATGTGTTACCTCTGGGCTTCTCCAAACCAGCCTGTTTGGGGCGAGGAGAGGGGGTTTGCTAGGGCTGGGGAGGGTCTTGGTGCTGATACCCAGAGCTGCCCTCACACAGGGTGGAAGACACCTGAGACAGCTCTTGTTGAAGCCCAGAAGCTCTTCCGCAGCATCATCCTCCTGCTGATGGGCAGCAGCGTGCTGGGATGTCAGTCAACAGCATCTGATGGCCAGTTTGTGGATTATGGTGAGTTGGTTACTCCTGTGGACCCCAGCCCAGCTGCTCCTCCACAGGGAGTTGGGCTCCTTCCCTGCCTCTGTGAGGAGCAGCTCTGGTCACCTTCCTGTCCTACCTTGCAGGGGACAACCTGCTGCTGAAGTGGCAAGTGCTGGCTGACGTGCTGGCCTGCTCGGAGCACCTTGTGGCTCTCCTCAGCAGGTTGGAGGTGGTGTGTAAAGCCAAAGCCTTCTGCTTGGAGGCCGTCAAGCTGGCCATGAAACTGCAGGCCACACGGTGGTGAGTTCACCATGGAGGGCAAAACAGCCTGGCCCTGGGCTTAGGGGGTGCTTGGTTAGGGATGAGCTGCCCTGTGCCCACAGGGGATGTTGGTGTCTGTGTCCCTTCGGTGGGGGACTGGCCCTGGTGGGAGGGTTTGGCACCTTCTCAGCTTGGTCTGGAGCAAGCATCTGCCCTGGGGAACGTTATTCCATGAATTCATCTTGTTAGGTCAGATGCAGGCTCTGTCCTCACTGCCCATCAGCTTCCCTCCCACACTGCCCTAGGGATGGAGCGAGAGCTGTTATGCGGGGGGGGGGTTCCCCTGAGGGCTGTTGGGGGGTCCCTTGAGGGCTGTTTTTCCCCCTGTAGGTCTACTTCCTTCCTGGTGCTGAAGGCCCAGCTGGAGCTGCAGCAGAGCGAGCTGGAGCTGAGCCACTTGGACCTGCAGCAGGCTCTCTTCATCCTGGAGCCTGACAGCGGTGAGTCCCTGCTCTGGGCTGGAGGAGGGCAATGGAGGAGGTGAGCCCCATGCCTGGGCAGTCCAGAAAGATCTGCCTTGTGCAGGTGCTCCCCATCATCGTGGGTGCAGAGGTGGGAGGTGACTCTGAGCCGTGTTTTGGCTCATCAAGTGACTCCTCCAGCCACTAAAGGCATAGCTGGGGAAAGCAGCATCATTGACTCTGGCTTCTGCACCCGTCCTCGGGCTGTGGGGATCAGGGCTGAGCAGGGAGGACCCAAAGAACCATCCTCTCCACCTGCAGAGCTGAAAACCAGCAAAGAACAGCAAGGCCACAAGCACATCCTGCCCAGGAAGGGCAAACTGGAGGGCAGGAAGAAGCAGGACTCCACCTCCGAGCCCCCTGGGGAAGAGGAAGGTTTCCTGAAGGGCCCCACACTGGCATTTGTGGCCACAGTGAGCAGGCCAGGGCAGGTGGATGCTCTCACTGCCTCCCCGGAGCTGAAGCCTGCGAGGAGGAAGAGGCTGGCCTTCCTCACCCACCCCCCTGCCTGCCCTTGCTGCCTCTGCTCCGACCTCTGCCTCTCCGCTCTCTGCCTGCGCTGGCTCCTCTCCTGTGGCCGGGCTGAGCTGGCAGTGGGCAGCACGGCCAAGGGGCTGGCTCTGCTCCGCGCCGTGGTGCCACGCTGCACCGCCGTGGCCGCCCGCTTCGCTGCAGTGCTGCAGGACAAGCTGAGGGACACCTCCACCAGCCAGGACCCGCCTGCACTGGAGCTGCTGCACGATCTGGTGGCCTCGTGCTATGCCGCACTGGCCCTGCAGAGCCTGGCCACCCCCCACCTGGCAGAGGAGCTGGAGCCAGGGCTGAAGTTCTTGGCGTCCTGCAGACCCCACGTGCCCAGCCTGGAGGTCTCCAGGGCCACCCTTCTGCTCGCCAAAGCCACGGCCACCTTTTGCCACGGTGACTCCATGGATGCCTTCTTTGCCAGCTCTTGGAGCCAGCAGCTGCCCACACCGACTCCAGCAGAGCCTGAAGCGGTGGCTGTGCCCCAGGTCCTCAAGACAGCCAAGGCTCAACCCCAAAGGAGCAAGGAGAAGACAACCTTGGCTGCTGCCGTGCCCAAGCCCCGAGTGAAGAAGAGCCAAAGAACAAAGCCCTCGGCTGCACCAAGCACTGAGGATGTGTTTGCTATGGATGACCTGGACACAGAGGTGCCCCCCATCGTCATCCGTCCGGTGACGGTGCCCTGCACCCCACTCCAGAGAGCGCGTCTCCCCTCTAAGGCCCGCGCAGCCCCAGGCCCCAGGACCCCCTTCACCATCTTCAGCGAGTCCTCGCCCCCAGGCAGCAAGTCCCAGCTCCTGCGAGCCCCCAGAGTGCTGGGGCGAGTCAAGACTCGCCTGCAGGTGAGTGGGGAGGGAGGTGAGGGGCAGCTCCATGCTGTGCCCAGCACCAGCCCCAGCACCCGTTGTCCCTCTGCTCCAGGTGACATTCAGCGATGACAGTGACCTGGAGGCTCCTGCAGCAGGGGACCCCCCCCCAGCTTCCCGCAAGCCCTCCTGCCCCCGCAGAGCTCACTCGCCCCGGCCCACAAGGTCCAAGGGGAGCTCACAGGGGCTCAGCACCCGCAGGAGCTGTGCCCAGCCCCGCAGAGGGCGGCCGGGCAGCCGCAGGGCTGGGGCTGCAGAGGAGAGGAGGGAGCGGGCGCCCCGCAGGGCTGCCAGCAAGAGAGCAGAGGAGGAGTGGGAGCTTCCCAGGGCCACAGAGGCAGAGGAGAAGATGGAGGAAGAGCTTCAGATCAGCTTTGAGGTGTTGCAGGACTCTGAGGAAGAAGCCAGGGCCCCAGGTGAGCTGGGCTGCCCCAGGCTTTGGGGGGTGTTGCTTTCATGCCCCCCCTATGCACTTGCAGCGGGTTGTCCCCATCAGTCCCAGGGACCAAACATCTCTGTTCCTCCCCACAGGCAGGAGGCAGCAGCCTCAGCGCAGGCAGGAAGGTGCAGGCAGGAAGCACAAGCAGCAGGAGGCTGGTGAGGATGTCCTGGCAGCGCAGTGCCTGGGCAGCAGGGACACATTGCAGCCAGAAGGGACCCTGCCCACGGCTGGTGGTGAGCACCCGGCACGGTGTGATGGGGAAGTTTGGGTGCTGGGGGCAACAGCTGAAGCTGAGCCTGCAGAAGTTGGTGGCAGCTCTGTGAAGCCATACTTAACATGGGTGAAAACTGCAGGCAGAGAGTAAAAGCTGAGGAGGAGGAGGAGTGAGAGGGGCTGCTCCCCATCCATGTCTTTATCTTGACCCACAGTGGGGTTTTCATCCCAGCTCCTTGCCATTTCCTGAGGAGGGGAAGTGGGTGAGTGCCTGGGTGGGCATCAGGCTGCTCACCAAGGGGAGCATGGGGCTGCCCTGTGAGCTTCCTGCACGGGGGATGCTGGTCTTCAACTGGGAGCTGGTGGCTGTGCTGGGAGCACCACCTCTGTCCCCTCACCACCACTTGGCGCTCGTCGGTGAGGGCTCCATCCCTGATCCTGCTCTGGGCTCTTCCTGCTTTGTCCCTTCCAGATGTCTCCTCCCTGGACACAGTCCTCAAGCTCCTGAAGGATGCTTCTAACTGCATCAGCCACTGCCCTCCCGGCAGCCTGCACAGCCAGCTCTGCCAGCTCCTGGCTCTGGCCACGGGCAGCCGGGACCCCCTCTCCACTGCATACCTGCTCTCCGAGTCCCTCTCCATCACCACCCGCCACCAGCTGCTCGATGTCATCCACAGGAAGATCCAGTGAGTCCCTCGGTGTCCCCCCCTTCACTCCCAGAGCATCACGGAGAAGGGGCTCGCCCTTTTGGGGTGGTTATTCCCCTCTTGAGTGTCTTTTCCTCCACAGCAAAGAGAAGAAGTCAGTGGGGGATGTGGCCGAGCAGCTCAAGGGGCTCTGCCTGCAGGAAGGGAGCACTGCCCAGCGCAGCCAGCACCTCGCTGGGCTCGAGAGGCTCTTCATGTTCAGCTCCACAGGGCTGGGGCCTGAGGAAGGAGACAGGTTTGGGATGCAGCTGCAACAGATCCCCAGTGGTAAGAGCCAGTGCGAGTCCAGTGAAGCAGGCAGCTCATTGCCTAGGAGGGTGCTGGGTGACACTTGGGTGCTGTCCTTATGCTCTGGGGGTGACTTTCAGGGGTGACCGTGTGCATGCTGACCCTCGCCAGCCCCCAGCCTGGCTCCGTAGGGGACACGCTGCTGCTGACACGGCTGGAGAAGGGCAGCACCCCTGTGAACATCCGCATCCCCACAGCACTCACCAAGGTGAGGGCAGGGATTGGATGGGGGCAGCACCTCCATGCCAGGGGCTCAGGTCACTGCTCACATCCTCCTCCAGGCCCCGCTGCGCTCAGTGCTGAGGGACTTGGACACTATCCAGAAGGAGCAGAAGGAAGCCAATGCCTGCACAGACAAGCAGGACTGGTGGCTGCGGCGTTTCGAGCTGGACCGCAGGATGAAGGTGGGGAGAAGACCACCCTGTGGGGTGTATTTTGGACAGGGTTTGGGATCCAGACCCCCCCCAGTGACTCTCTGACCCCTTGCAGTGCCTCATCGAGACCCTGGAGCTGCAGGTCCTGGGCTGCTGGAGAGGGGTCCTGCTCCCCACCAGCCCCGAGCCCACTCTGGCAGAGGAAGCTGCTGGGTTGCACCCCCAGCTCCTCCAGTGTGGCTGGAGGGACACGGATCCCACCCTGCTCAAGGTGCTGGGCTGGGGCAGGAGTCCGGGGCGCTGAGCCCTTCCCTGGCCCCTGCTCTCACCCTCTTCTTCCTCCCTCCAGGCACTGCTGAACGCTGCTCCCCTCCTCTCCCCCTGTGATGTTCAAGCCGTGGCCTTCAGCCTCTGCTCAGCGCAGCCCCGCCGGGCTCAGCTCCTCTTGCAGGAGGCAGTGGAGAAGCGGAAATCCTGCGCCAAGCAAAGCAGCAGCTCCCTCGTCCTGGTTCTGGATAAGGTGAGAGCCCTGCCCTGCCTCCCCTCCTCCTGGCCCTCCTGCCTCCCCCCTGCTCAACCCTTCCTCCTCCTCTCCCAGCACCTGCAGAAGCTGCCCTGGGAGAGCATGGGCTGCCTCAAGGCTGTGCCCGTCACCAGGCTCCCTTCCCTGCGCTTCCTGCTCAGCTACTCCCTGGCACAGAAGGTGAGAGGATGGGGCAGACCCCACATAGCCCATAGCAAGCCTTGCCCTTAACCCACCCGTGTCCCCCTTCCTGCAGCAGGCAGGGTCTGTGCTGAGCCGCGGCGTGAACCCCAGCAGCACCTTCTACGTCCTCAACCCGCACAGCAACCTCAAGGGCACGGAGGAGCGGTTCAGGGGCTGGTTTGAGAGGTGGGTGAAGAGCTCAAGTAGAGCTGCAGGGGATGGGGGGGGTGGTCTGTGCCCCCCCAGCCCTTCTTACCAGCATTCCCACAGCGAGCCCGGCTGGAAGGGGGTGACCGGAGCCGTCCCAAGCCCAGAGCAGATGCAGGCAGCCCTCTTGGAGCACGACCTCTACATGTGAGCATCACTGGGGCTGCTTAGGGCCACCCTGCGGGGTAGGAGGTGACACCAGGGCTCACCCAGGCGTGGTTTCTCCCTGTAGCTATGCCGGGCATGGAGCAGGCGCCCGCTTCCTGGATGGGCAGACCATCTCCCGGCTGGAATGCCGCGCTGTCACCCTGCTCTTCGGCTGCAGCAGCGCCCTGCTCGTCGTCAGAGGCAGCCTGGAGGGCTCCGGCATCATCCTCAAGTACATCATGGCTGGTTGGTGAGTTATGGGGGGGTCTCTCTGCAGGGCTGGGGGGGGGGGATATGCCCAGGGTGGGATCTAAGCCTCTTTTCCCTTGCAGCCCCTTCGTCCTGGGGAACCTGTGGGATGTGACAGACCGGGACATGGATCGCTACGCACAGGCTCTGCTGGAGGGCTGGCTCCGGGGGGGCTCGGGCGCCCCTCTCCTTGACTACATGGCCCAGGCTCGCCAAGCCCCCAAACTCAAGTACCTCATTGGGGCCGCCCCTGTTGCCTATGGGCTGCCCGTCTGCCTTCAGTGAGGGCTGGGGCGGCACTGAGGTCCTGGGGGGTGTTTCCTGTCTTATTTATTTTAACAGAAGTGCTTTTAGGCGTTTGTTCCGCACCAATAAAGCTGCTGCTCTTTCATATGTGTCCCCCCCGTGTGTGTTCCCCCTTCCCCTCCCCATTTGCCTTCAGTCCTCAGGGACGGATCCCCCCCAGGGATGTCCTCTGCTGCTGGACAGGACCCGGAGCCCCCACTCTTGCCCCCCATCACTCGTTGTCCCCATGGCACTGCTGTGTTCAGCCTTTGCTCCTGGTGCGGGGACACCTTGGATGTGCCTCCCATGGGATGAAGGCGGTTGTTGGGATGCTGGAATGTACCCACCCCCCCACCCCCCCCTTTACCCGCGCTCCTTCCCCCTCCTCCAGCCGCCAGGGGGCGCTGTGGGGCGGAGCAGCGGGAGGCGCCGGAGCGCCGCGGCGGCCCAAGATGGCGCAGCCGGTGCCGGCGGGGGAGCTGCCGCTGCCTCAGTTGGAGCTGCTCAAGGGGCAGCTGGACCAGGTCCGGGGGGGCTCTGTGGGGCGGGGGGGGGCCCTGCAGGGGGTCACTGGGGCTGCTGTGGGGCTTGGCTGGCAAAGGGGGGGGGGGGGGGGGGGGGGCGGGACAACGTGGGCCTGGGGCTGATGTGTGGGGCCTGACTGGGCGGGGGGGGTGAGGTGGGGTTGAGGGGATGTGTGGGGATGGGGAGGCTCTATGGGGCTATACGGGGCTGTAGGGGTTGAGGGGATGTGTGGGGATGGGGAGGCTCTATGGGGCTATACGGGGCTGTAGGGGTTGGAGGGATGTGTGGGGATGGGGAGGCTCTATGGGGCTATACGGGGCTATAGGGGTTGGAGGGATGTGTGGGGATGGGGAGGTTCTATGGGGCTATACGGGGCTGTAGGGGTTGGGGGGATGTGTGGAGATGGGGAGGCTGTATGGGGCTATACGGGGCTGTAGGGGTTGGAGAGATGTGTGGGGATGGGGAGGTTCTATGGGGCTATAATGGGCTGTAGGGGTTGGAGGGATGTGTGGGGATGGGGAGGCTCTATGGGGCTATAATGGGCTGTAGGGTCTGAGGGGATGTGTGGGGATGGGGAGGCTCTATGGGGCTATACGGTGCTGTAGGGGTTGTGGGGATGGGGAGGCTGTATGGGGCTATATGGGGCTGTAGGGGTTGGAGAGATGTGTGGGGATGGGGAGGTTCTATGGGGCTATAATGGGCTGTAGGGGTTGGAGGGATGTGTGGGGATGGGGAGGTTCTATGGGGCTATAATGGGCTGTAGGGGTTGGAGGGATGTGTGGGGATGGGGAGGCTCTATGGGGCTATAATGGGCTGTAGGGTCTGAGGGGATGTGTGGGGATGGGGAGGCTGTATGGGGCTATACAGTGCTGTAGGGGTTGGAGGGATGTGTGGGGATGGGGGGGCTCTGTGGGGCTATAATGGGCTGCAGGGGTTGGAGGGTATATGTGGGGATGGGTCTTGGGTGTGGGGATGGGGCTGAGGTTGATACATGGGGCCTGACTGGGGGGGGGGGGGGCTATACTGGGTTAAACTGGTCTAAACTGGGTTAAACTGGGCTATGGGGGCTGGGGTTGATGTGTGGCAATGGGGGGGCTGTGTGGGGGCTGCACTGGGCTATAGGGGTTGAAGGGGATGTGTGGGGCTGGGGCTGATGTGTGGGGCCTGGCTGGGCTGTTGGCACTGGGCCCCAGGGGGTACTGGGCTGGGAACGGGGGGGTTGCCTCATCCCCATGTCCCCATGTGTGACACTGCCTTGGGGGCACCCCTGATCCCCCCTTCCCGGTCCCCTCCCCATCTCCAGGAGGTGGAATTCCTCTCGTCCTCCATCGCCCAGCTCAAGGTGGTGCAGACCAAGTACGTGGAAGCCAAGGACTGCCTCAATGTGCTCAACAAGAGCAACGAAGGCAAGTGGGGCCCCCCCCCGGGGCTGGGAGCCTCCTCCCTGCCTTTGCACCCCAAAAGGGCTTCTTCCCGCCCTGAGCCCCATCTCACCCCTCTTGGTGCGAGCAGGGAAGCGGGGGGGGGGGCCCCCATGTTGTTCTGCGCCCCCATGGGCTCCCCTCACTCTCTTCTTGTCTTTCCACAGGGAAGGACCTGCTGGTGCCGCTCACCAGCTCCGTATCCTTTTCCTGCTCCCATTCCCAACCCTCGGGGCTCTCTGTGCCAAACCTTTGGCATCCCGTGGTGCTGCCGGTGCCCGGCTCCATCCCGCCGCTCCCAGCAGAGCCGCGTACCGCTCCCAGATCCCATTCCCTGCTTTCCCTGACCCCCTTCCCAGATGTACGTCCCCGGAAAGCTCTCGGATGTGGAGCGAGTCCTCATTGACATCGGCACTGGCTACTATGTGGAGAAGGTGAAGGGATGGGGGGGATGCTGTTGGGTTTGGGCCTTGGAGCTCCTCCTCACTCCCTTTTCCCCTTTTCCCTCACCCAGGAAAAAAGAGGGAAAAGGGAGTGAAGGGGTGGGAAAAGGGGATGGAAAAGAGGGGAAAGGGGGAAAAGGGAGGTGGGGGGAAAAGGGGAAACTCCTCCCTGCCCTCTTCTCCTCCCCTTCTTCCCCCCTGATGTCTTCCCTGAGGGAAGGAGGGGAAAGGGGAGAAACCTTTCCCTTCGTCCCCCGTTTTTCCTCCTCTTTTTCCCCCCTTTCCCCTCTTTTCCCTCCTCTCACCCCCCCTTTTCCCATCCCCCCCCCCCCCCCCCAGTCAGCAGACGATGCCCGGGACTTCTTCAAGCGGAAAATCGACTTCCTGACCAAGCAGATGGAGAAGATCCAGCCGGCGCTGCAGGAGAAACACGCCATGAAGCAGGGTGAGACCCCCACTCCCTTCCTCTCTTCCTGCCCCGGGGGGGGGCCAGCACCCCCCTCCTGACCCCCTGCTCTCCCCACAGCCGTGGTGGAAGTGATGAGCCAGAAGATCCAGCAGCTCACGGCCCTGGGAGCAGCACAAGGAGCCACCACCAAGGCATAGCCTCCACCCTCACCCTGCGATGGAGCTGAGGCCATGGGGCGGGGGGGGCCGTGGGGCACTGCCCCCCCTTCCCTACCTCTCCCTGTCCCCATTCCCTGCTGGCTCTTCCCAGCAGCACCGCCCCTTGGTTTTGTAGGCAGCATGGAATAAATGGGACTTCTCTATGTGGGGGGCTCTGTGGCCACACCGCTTGGAGCAGCCTCATCCCAGGAATGCCGCTGCTCCAGGAATCCCCCCCCTTCCCCTGAACACACTCCATGTTCCCCCAGACAGAACTTTATTCCCAGCCGAGGCCCCGTGCAGCCGCGCTCCGCTGGCACAGGGACCCCCCCGCGGCTCCCACCCGTGTCCCTCCCCCCAGTATGTACATCCATGGGGCCACCCCCTGCGGGGGGGCACCGAGGTCCAGGCCAAGGCCACTGGGGCTCACATGCACGGCAGAGGGGTCTGGCAGGGCTTGAGGCACCTCATCCCCTGCCTGCGGCAGTCCACGTGTCCCTGCTGAGGTGTCACCTCGTCCCCTGCCCATAGCTCAGTCCCTCTGGCCCCCAGCTCCATGTCACCACATGTCCCTGCTGTCACCTCATCCCTTGCCCATAGCTCAGTCCCTGTGTCCCCCAGCTCCATGTCACCACATGTCCCTGCTGTCACCTCGTCCCTTGCCCATAGCTCAGTCCCTCTGGCCCCCAGCTCCGTGTCACCACATGTCCCTGCTGTCACCTCATCCCCTGCCCATAGCTCAGTCCCTGCCCCCTGTTCAGGTGTCACCTCATCTCCCTACCAAGTCAGTCCATGTCTCCAGCTGAGGTGTCACTTGTCCCCCTGCGCACAGCTCAGTCAGTGTCCCCCAGCTCCATGTCACCTCATCCCCCTGCCTGTGGCCCAGTCCCTGTCTGCCCTATTGAGGTGCCACCTCATCCCCCTGCCTGTACATCAGTCCATGTGTCCTCAGCTCCACGTCACCTCATCCCGCTGCCCACAGCTCAGCCCGTGTCCCCTGTTGAGGTGTCACTTCGTCCCCCTGCCCATGGCATAGTCCATGTGTCCCCCAGCTCTGGATCACGTCCCCCTGCCCGCAGCTCAGCCCCTGTGTCACTTCGTCCCTGCCCACGGCCCACAGCAGCGCTCTCAGGGCACGAAGAGGGGTTTGTGGACGCGCTTGTGGCGGTTGAGCGTAGCGCTGCGGGCGAAGCTCTCCCCGCACTCCACGCAGATGAAGGGCTCGTGCCCGTGCGCCTGCGCCCGGTGCCGCTCCAGCTCGGCGCCGTCGCGGCAGCTCTGCCCGCACTCGGGGCAGGCAGGGGCCTGGCCGCGGGCAGCGTGGACGCGCTGGTGCTTGAGCAGGTTGGTGCTCTGGGCGAAGCCGCGGCCGCACTGCGCGCAGCGGTGGGGGCGGGCGCCCGAGTGCGTGCGCTGGTGCTTGATGAGGTTCTTGCTCTGCGTGAAGCTCTTCCCGCACTGCCCGCAGCTGTAGGGCTTCTCGCCGGTGTGGATGCGCTGGTGCTGGATGAGGTTGGAGCTCCAGCTGAAGCTCTTGCCGCAGTCCCCGCACCGATACGGCTTCTCCCCGGTGTGGGTCCGGCGGTGCTGCACCAGGTGCGAGTTCTGGCTGAAGCTCTTCCCGCACTCCCCGCACGTGCTGGGCCGCTCGCCGGTGTGAGTCCGCTGGTGCCGCAGCAGCTTGGACCAGTGGCTGAAGCTCTTCCCGCACTCGTTGCAGATAAAGGGGCGCTGGCGCCCGCCCCGGTGCCGCGTCCCTCCTTCCTCCTCCTCCTCCTCGCCGTAGCCCCCCGCTGATGTGGCGGTGCCGGAGCTGGGCTGTGCCCCCCGTTTCTTGGCTTTGGGGGGCAGGGGGCTGTGGGGGATCACGGTCTGGATGATCTCGTGGGGCAGCACTTCGTCCTCGCAGTCGCTCACAATGCCGTCCTCAGCTGCAGGGAGGGGAGAGGGAGGCTGGGGATGGGGCTGACGCCCCCCCATAGAACCCCAGCCTGGTTTGGGATGAAGGGGCCTCAAAGCTCCTCCAGCCCCAATCCAGCTCCAGGGACCCCTTCCACTGGAGCAGCTCCAAGCCCCTGTGTCCAACCCGGCCTTGAGCACTGCAGGGATGGGGCAGCCACAGCTCCTCTGGGCACCCTGTGCCAGCGCCTCAGCACCCTCCCAGGGAAGAGCTTCTGCCTCAGAGCTCATCTCAGTCTCCCCTCTGGCAGTTAAAGCCATTCCCTTGTCCCGTCCCTCCATCCCTTGGCCAAAGCCCCTCTCCAGGTTCCCTGCAGCCCCTTCAGGCTCTGGAGCTGCTCTCAGCTCTCCCCTTCCCGCAGCAGAGGTTCAGGATCCCCTCCCTGAGCTGCTGCTCACGCTCCGGGGGTGCAGCCCCGCACGGGGGGGTTCTGAGCTGCAGCGCTCCCTGAGCCCCGCTCATGGGGAGCTTCCCATCGGTCCGTGGGGACCGGACCCCCCCTCCCCATCGCCCCCTCCTCACCGATGTAAACCCTCCGGACCATGTCCCCCTCGTCCGAGTCGTGCAGCTCCACCACGCAGGGCTCCTCCTGCTCCATGGGGGCGGCCGGCGGGGGGGCTGCGGGGCAGGGGGAGCCCTCAGCACACCCACCTCACACAGGGACACCCCCCCCCCCCCCCGCCAGGCTCCCAAACCCCATCCTCAGCTCCTCCCGCATCCCCTTTGGCTCAGGGTGAGCCGGAGCATGGCCAGAACCGGGGCGGGGGGGGGGGAAGGTCCCCCTGTGCCCCCCCCAATCCCCTCTGTGCTTCCCGAGATCCCTTTGTCCGCACCGCATCCCTTTATCCCCCCCCAACCCCTCTGTGGGATTCCCCGGTCCCTTTGTGCCCCCAAATCCTCCCGTGTGACCCCAAATCCCTGTGTGCCCCCCCACATTACCTGTGCCCAGGGGGGTCTCGGGGGGGTCCCGCTGCTGCTCCCCACGGCTCTGCCCTGGCGCTGGACCCCAAAACCTGGGGGGGGGGGGGGCACAGACATAGGAGGTTATGGCCCTGTGGGGGGGTCACTTGCCCCCCCACCTCATGGACCTGCCCCCCTCATTCACCCCCCACAATAGGGGGGCTGTAACACCCCCCCCATACCCCCATGCTCGGGTCCCGCAGCACTTGGGGGGGGTGGATCCGTCCCTGGGGTTCCGATGCCGGGGGGGGGGGGGGCGGTGCGGGGGGGGGCTCCAGGACCCCCCCGAGCATCCCCGGTTCTGGTCCCGGTTCCCCCCGTGCCGCCCCCCCCCTCCTCACCGGCCCCGTTGCGGCGGCTCCGTCGCTTCCGCCGCTTGCCCGGCCCGAGGGGGCGGCGGCTCCGCGGGCCCGGCCCCCGGGGGGGGGGAGGCTGGAGGGGGGGGGGGGACCCCCGGTACCACCCCCGGTACCGCCTCCCGGGCGCGGGGCTGCGGCCGCAGCGGCACCGGAGCACCCCGAGGTGTCTGCACCCCCTATTGCGATGCTCTGTGCACCCCAAAAGTGCCTTCATCCCCATCCATGGCGCCTGCAGCACCCCAAAAAGGGCCTTAACACCCCCCCAGGGTGCCTGATGCACCCCAACAGGTGCCTGTACCTCCCTCCTGTAATGCTTTGTGCACCCCAAAAGTGCCTGCATCCCCATCCATGCTGCCTGCAGCACCCCAAATGCACCCGTACCCCCCTAGGGTGCCTGGTGCGCCCTAAAAGGTGCCTGCACCCCTCTCCATGGTGCTTGCAGCACTCCAAAAGAGCCTCAACACCCCCCTCAGGGTGCCTGGAGCTCCCCCAGAGGTGTCTGTACCCCACTCATGGGGTGCCGGGAGCACCCCAAAAGAGTCTGCATCCCCCCCTAGGATTCCCAGTGCACCCCAAGGTGCTGGCACCCTCCTTCCACGTTGCCCGGTGCACCCCAAAAGTACCTTCACCACCACCCCACCCCACCCCCCCCCAAGGATTCCCAGCGCATCCCGAAGGTGCCTGTACTGGTCCCTGAGGGTGCCTCGTGCACCCCAAAAGCGCCTTCATCCCTCCCAGGATGCCCATCGCACCAGAAAGGTGCCTGTACCCCTTCTCCATGCTGCCTGATGCACCCCAAAGGTGCCTGCACCCCCCCACCCGCGGTCCCCCAGCAGTGCCTGTACCACCCCAAAGATGCTCAGTGCGCCCCAAAGGTGCTACATCCCCCCCCCCAACGTGCCCTGTGCACCCCAAAGGTGCCCACAGTCATCCCTTGGGGTGCCCTGGAGGTGCCCACTGCATCCGAAGATGCCCAGGAAGGTGCCCCCCAAAGCTGCTCAATGCACCCAGTGCACCCCAAAGCTCCCCAGTGCACCCCCAGAGCTGCCCAGTGCAGGGCATTGGGGGTGCCCGGTCCCTTCCCAGTCGCCCCCCCCTCAATGCCCCCCATCTATGGGCTGTTTTGGGGGGTCTGTGGCTATTGGGGGGCTACAGCAGCCCAATCCCCAGCCCTGCGCTGCACCCGTGGGGGGAAACTGAGGCACTGACCGCCACCCCCCCCCCCCCCCGCGGGTCCATTGACCCTAAATAAGAGGCCCCCCTTATGGGGGGGGGTCATAGAGCCGCTTCCTTTATTGGGGGGCTGGGGGGGGGCCGAGCGGAGCCCCCAACACATCAATGGGGGGGGAAAGGGGTCTCGGAGCATCGCGCCGGGGGGGGCACGGGCCCTGCAGAGCTTTTGCCCCCCCAAACCTCTCCCTTATTCCCCCCCCCGCCTCAGTTTCCACACACACCCCCCCACTTTACCCCCCATTGATTCCCGGAGGGGGCCGCAGCGCAGGGGCCGAGGGGCACAAAGGAGCGGAGAAGCCCCGAGGGACCCCCCCCCTCCTCCAGCACCGCTCCCACAGCGGCTCCGCAGCCCCGGCCCGAGATGGGGGTACTCAGTTTATACCGTGGGGGGGTCCCCATCCTCCTGCATCCCCCCCCCCATCAACCCCAAGGGCAGCGGTTCATCCGTGCGTGTCCCGCCCCAGACCCGCGGGGCCCCCACTCACCTCTGCGGGGATGGAGCGCCGGGATCCGGGATGGGAACGGGCGCAGGGCTCGGGGGGGGGGGGGCCCGGTGAAGGGTCCGGGGGGGGCGATGCGCTGAGCGCGAGGTTGGTGCAGGGGGAGGCCGGGAACAGGAAGGTCCCAACCTCATCCCATTCCCCCGGCCCCGCTGCCGCCGGATGCGCTTTTCCCACTCGGAGCAGGGAAAACACAAGGGGGGAACCTCGGATAAAGGGCGGGGGGGGGGGGGGGGGGGGCTCAGCCTGCGACACCCCCAAACCCCACAGCGGGAGATGGGGGGCGGGGAGGGGCTCGTGCGGTGATGGGAAATCCGGGATTCAATCTGGGATTCAATCCGGGATCCGGAGTGTTTTTATAACCGCTCCGCTTGGAAAACGTTCCGAGGGGGATCGGGGAGGGCGGACGGAACACGGCTGCGTTTGGGGGGGGGGGGGGGCAAGGGAGGGAAATGAGCAGCCGGATCCCCCCCATTCCCCCCTCCATCGCTTTGTGTAACGGTTCCGGCTCCAGCCCCGCGTTTCCCGCCCCCCGGCGAAGGAAAATGGTTGGGAATTGTGCAACGAGGCCGGAGCGGGAGCGCGGGATCAGTGCCGGGGCTTGGGGTGGGGGGGGCTCAGCACCCTCTGAGTGTTATGGGGGTGCAATGGGGATCCCCCGGGCGCTGCGGGATTCGGCCCCGCGGGCACCGGGATCGGCTCCAGCCGCGGCCGAGCGGGAGGAAGGGAAAATCCCGCCCATGGCGGCGCCGGGATCGCGCCATTGCCGCGGCCGCCGCCCCGTTCCCGGGGGAATCCGGATCCCTGCGGGTGATGCTCGGGGAGCGCCGCTGCTCGGGGGCCGTTTATTGAGCTCACGGGCGCGCCCCAAACCTGCGCTCCCCCGTTTGGGGGTGCTGAGCCCCGGCCCCCCTGCGGGAGAGCGGCCCCGCTCCTGCCCGACGCGGCCCCCGCGGTGCCCGTGCCCACTGGTGGGGATGCGACCCAAAGGCATCTCCGTCCTGGTGCTCATCCTGGTGTCCTCATCCCCATCCCAGCATCCCCATCCTGGTGTCCCCATCCCAGTGTTCTCATCCCAGCATCCCCATGCCGATGTTCCCATCCTGGCATCCCTGTCCCCACCCTTGTGTCCCCCTCCTGGTGTCCTCATCCTGGTGTCCCCTTCCCAGCATCTCCATCCCTTCATCCCCACTCCAATGTTCCCATTCTGATGTCCTCATTCCCATCCCTTCATCCCCATCCCAGCATCCCCACCCTGGTGTCCCCATCCCAGTAGCTCCATCCTGGCATCTTCATCAGCATCCTGGCCTCTCCATCCTGGTGTCCCCATCCTGATACCCCCATCCCTTCATCTCCATCCCAACATCCCCACCCTGGTGTCCCCATCCTGGCATCTTCATCATCATCATCCTGGTCTCCCCATCCCCGTCCTGATGTCCCCATCCCAGTGTCCCCATCTTGGATTCTCCATCCCCATCCTGATGTCCCCATCCCAATCCCAGTGTCCCCATCCCAACGTCCCCATCACACAGCGTGAAGCTTCTGGTGCCGACGGAGCTGGGCCTTGTGCCGGAAGCCATCCCCGCACTCGGCGCAGACGTGGGGCCGCTCGCCGGTGTGGGTGCGCCGGTGGCGGATGAGGTTGGAGCTGACGCTGAAGCGCTTCCCGCACTCCCCGCAGCCGTAGGGCCGCTCGCCGGTGTGGGTCCGCTGGTGCTGGATGAGCGCCGAGCTCTCGCTGAAGCGCTTCCCGCAGGCGCCGCAGCCGTAGGGCTTCTCGCCGGTGTGGATGCGCCGGTGCGTCACCAGGTTGGAGTTCTGGCTGAAGCCTTTGCCGCAGGCGCCGCATGTGAAGGGCTTCTCGCCCGTGTGGGTGATCTGGTGCCGCGCCAGGTCCGAGCTGCGGCTGAAGCCCTTCCCGCACTCGCTGCAGATGGTGGGGCGCAGGCGGCCCCCCCGCAGCCCCACCAGCTCCCGCAGCAGCCCCAGGCCCCCCGCTTGTCCCGGTGCCTTGGCTGCTCCACGGGCCGGTGCCTTCCGTGGCGCTGGGCGCGTGGCAGACTCCTTGCCCGAGGCCGGCGGGATGGGGGGGGCTGTGGGGAGAGGAGAGCTGGGCACCAGCGGGACGCACCGGCATGGGTGGCACTGAGGATTGTGTCCCCTCTGTGCCATCCCCTCTGTCTTCTTCCCCATCCCTTTTCCACCTTTTCTATCCCTACTTCCCCTTCTCCACCCCCTCTTCCCCATTTGTTCTGTCCCTTCCCCACCTCCTCTTCCCCTTCTCCATCATTATTTCTCCATCCCTTTTCTACCTCCATCCCTTTCCCACCTTCTCCATCCCATCTTCCCTTCCTCCATCCCCTCTTTGCTGTTCCCTCTTCCCCTTCTCCATCCCTTTTCTGCCTTCTCCATCCCATCTTCCCTTCCTCCATCCCCTCTTCCCCATTCCCTCTTCCCCTTCTTCATCCCCATTCCCACCTTCCCAATCCCCTCTTCCCCTTCTCCATCCCTTCTTCCTTCTTCATCCCCTTTCCCACCTTCCCCATCCCCTCTCTGGTTTGGGGACAGCAGTGACACCCCTGTCCCACTCCCAAGCCCAGGCTGAAGACACAGTGCAGCCTCTGCTCCATGTCCTGCACCCCGGGATCAGATCATCCTCATGCCACGGGATTGGGACATCCCTGTACCCCAGGATGAGGGCATTGCTATGAAGTGGGATCAGAACATGCCAACACCATGGGATCAGGACATCTGTGCACCGCAGAACTGGGACATCCCCAAGGTTTGGGAGCAGGGTACCCCTGCACCCCAAGATCAGATCATCACCATGCCATAAGATCAGGACATCCCCACGATGTGGTATTGGGACATCCCTGCATCCCAGGATCAGTGTCCCCATGCCACAGCAATGGGGGATCCCTGCACCCCCAAACTGGGGCCTCCCCATGCCACACAGCAGGGAAATCCATGCGCCCTGGGACCAGAGCATCCCTGTGCTGTGGGGCTGGGACATCCCTGCACTGTGCGATTGAGGTATCTGGATGCCACAGGAATGGGGTACCCCTGCACCCCGGGATTGGGACATCCCTGAACCCCAGATCAGAGCATCCCCTCACCATGCACCAGGATATCCCCATGCCACAGGACCTGGGTACCTGCACCCCAGGACTGGAGCATCCCCTCCTTCTGTAACCAGGGCAACCCCATGCCAAGGGATAGGGGCACCCCCATACCCTGCAATCAGGATAACCCCATGCCATGGGAATGGACATCCCTGGATCCCTTATAACACCCCCATACCGCAGGATCAGGGTACTCCATGCAATGGGAATGGCACATCCCTGCACCCCAGGGCTGGGGTACCTCCATGCTGTGGGATCATTGTACCCCCCCGCTCTGGGGTGTCTCTGTGCCATGGGAATGGAACTGGGATACCCCTGTGCCGTGACAATGGGGTGCCCCCACACCAAGGACACCCCCATCCCTGGAGCACCCCCATAGTAGGAATCAGAGCAGCTCCACACAATGGGAATGGGAGGACCCCCCCCCAGAGGACTCAGCACCCACAGCCCCTCACCATGGCCAGGAGCTGCTTTGGGGGGGGGGTCCTCACCTGCGGGGGTCCCTTCTGGCACCTCCTGCGGGTCCCGGGCCGGTGCTTTCCCCTCCGCATCCATCGCCGCCATCCCAGCACGCTCAGGCGGGGCGATCCTGACCGGGATGGGGGGGTAAAGAGATGGGATAACACCGGGGGGGGGTCCCCATCCCATCCCTGCCTCAGTTCTTGATGCGGGGGGGCACCAAGCCCATGGGATGCGGTTTGAGGCGCCCCCATCGCGAACCCCCCTTCCCCTCCTGGAGCCCCCCCCCCAAGCTGAAGGGGCCGCGCTCCCCCGAGCATCGCATCCATCACGGGAAGGGGGTAAAGGGGGAGGGGGGGCTCTGTTCTCCCTCTTTTTGGGGGGGGTCTCGGCCCCACTCACCGCTGCCGCCGGCCCGGCCGGGGGGGGCGCGGGGGGGCCGCGGCGTTGCGCGCTCTCCTCATGGCCGCCCTCGGCTGCCGCATGGCGCTGCCCCGGGGCTGTGCCCCCCCCGCTCCATGGGGGAGGGGGGGGGGATTTGGGGTGTGGGACCCCCCCATGGTGGGGGATGGGATTTGGGGGTTCCCCCCCCCATGGGGGTGTGCGCGCATTAGGCCCTCGTTGCCATGGTGACAGCGGGACCGGGGTACCCCCCCCCCCCGGCTCCCGGGTGGTGCCGAGGGAGGAAGCGGATTGGTGGAGAGAGAGGAGAGGGGCGGGGCTTGAGGGCGGGAACGGGACGCGATTGGAGGAGAGCAAAAGGGAGGGGGAGGGGAGAGCTACACCGCTGGGGGCGGGGAAGAGGCGGAGCCTCGGGGGACGCCGGAGTCGGATTGGTGGAGAGGCGGCGGGGAAGGGGGCGTGGCCGGAGCCGGATTGGTGGAGAGGCGGTGGGGGAGGGGGAGTGGCATCTCCCCGCGCACGCGCCGAGGCGTCACTTCCGGGTGGCGGCGGCTTCCGTCTGTCTCTGGGCCGGGAGCGGCCGCGCTGGGGCTGCGCGAGACCCCCCCGGGACCCCCCCCAATACCGGGACCCCGTTAGCATCGGGACCCCGTTAGCATCGGGACCCCCCCCCCTCGGGACCCCGTTAATACCGGGACCCCCCCACGGGACCCCGTTAACACCGGGACCCCCCCACGGGACCCCCGTTAGCATCGGGACGCCCCCCCCCGGGACCCCGTTAACACCGGGACCCCCCCCCGGGACCCTCGTTAGCATCGAGACACCCCTCCCCCCGGGACCCCATTAACACCGGGACCCCCCCGGCTTCCTCCGCTCCCCCCACCCCTGCCCGCCGCACCGGAGTGGGGCCCTCTCAGGGCCTGTGGCCGGGGGCTCGCCGGGGCCGCCCGGGGCATGCGGCCGCGGCCGCGGGCCCCGCACTATGTGGTACATCATGCAGAGCATCCAGAGCAAGTACTCGCTGTCGGAGCGGCTCATCCGCACCATCGCCGCCATCCGCTCCTTCCCGCGGGACAACGTGGAGGACCTCATAGGCAGGGTGAGACCCCAGCCAGCCCCGCAGCGCTCGGGCAGGGGCTTAGGGGAGGGCTCTGCCCATCCGGGAGCCGATGCGGCGCCCCGGAGCTGCGGGACGGTGCCACGGTGCAGGGCCGGGCCGCGGGTGTCCTTCCCCGCTGCTTGAACACCCATCGGGGTGAGGGGCTGGCGGGGCCGGAGCCCGTCCTCGGCCCCACGGAGGGTGGATCTGGAGCTTTGCCTCGGTCGTGGCAGCCCACGGTACCAGCACAGGCTGGGGATGGAGGGGTTGAGAGTGACCCTGAGGAGAAGGACTTGGGGTGCTGGGGGAGAAGCTCCCCATGACCCGGCTTCAGTGAGCGCTTGAGCCCAGAACCCCCCCCGTGTGCGGGGCTGCACCCCCAGAGCGTGAGCAGCAGCTCAGGGAGGGGATCCTGAACCTCTGCTGCGCTCTGGGGAGAACCCCCCCTGCAGTCCTGATCCGGCTCTGGGGCAGCAGCACAAGAGGGACGTGGAGCTGTTGGAGCGAGGCCAGAGGAGGCCATGGTGCTGCTGCGAGTGCTGGAGCAGCTCTGCTCTGGAGCCAGGCTGAGAGAGCTGGGCTGGGGCAGCCTGGAGAAGAGAAGGCTCCTCAAGGGGGGACCTTATCGTGGCTTTTCAGTTCTTAAAAGAGGCCTATAAGAAAGATGGAGAGAGACTTTCCAGCCTGGCCTGTTGTGGCGGGACGAGGGGTGATGGGTTTAAACTGAAAGAGATGATTCAGTCTGAATGTGAGAAACAAATCCTTTGCAATGAGGGTGGTAAAACCCTGGCGCAGCTTGCCCAGAGAGGTGCTGGATGCCCCATTCCTGGAGACATCCCAGGCCACGCTGGATGTGGTTCTGGGCCACCTGATCTAGTTGGAGATGTCCCTGTGTATTGAGGGGGAATTGGCCTGGATGAGCTTTAAGGTCCCTCCCAACCCAAACCGTTCCAAGATTCACCTCAGCCCGGGTCACTCCTGTGGGCACTGGAGAGCCCTGGCTGAGCCTGACGGCTCCGGGCAGCTGCTGAGTTATTTTGGCTGCTGAGGCCTCTGCAAAGCATCATAAACCTCCTTGGAGACACCCTTTGAAAGCCATCGAGCCCCCGGGTTCAGCTCAGGGCTGTGTCCCACCAGGGATGCTCCCATGCCATGCCAGAGCCTCACTGGTGGCTTCTGAACCACTGCTGGTGAGGCAGAGACCCCAATTCCCTTTCCAGCCCCCTCCTCTGTGCCCATCCAGCCTCACACCAGCCATTCCTTAAGATCCTACTGGAGCAGAGAGCCTGCACATGGAGGATAACCAGCTCCATGGGTTACACCAATCCCCTGGAGCACGCGGTGTCTTCAGGCATCATTTAGTTATGATGAATGAACTAAACCCAAAGCCTGAAGCAGTGCACGGGCTCTTGAGAGCTTCTGCCCCTTGGGAGCTCTGTGCAAGCGCTGAACCAAGCCCCCAGGCTGTGCAGGAGTGGTAATGCCACTTGTCCATTAATAAACCTCTGATGGGGGGGCTGGAGGTTGGGTGGGAAGGGCCAGGCTGGGCAGGTTTGCTGATCCCAGCTGGGGTTTGCTGTGCTCTCCAGGGTGCAGATGTGAACTGCATGCACGGGACGCTGAAGCCGCTGCACTGCGCCTGCATGGTGGCTGATGCCGACTGCGTCGAGCTGCTGCTGCAGAAGGGAGCAGAGGTAAAGGCCTTTAAACGATAAAAGCACCATAAAAAAGACAAAGGGGGCTGGGAAGTTGGGAGACTGGGCCTGGAGCTGGCGGGTTTCTGTGGTGCTGGTTTTGTGCTGGCAGAGGCCAGTGTGAACCTCATGAGGGCAAGGTCCTGCCCCTGGGTCGGGGCGATCTCCAGCACAGGCCTGGGGGACCTTAGAGCAGCTCCAGTGCCTAAAGGGGCTACAGGAAAGCTGGAGAGGGGCTTTGGACAAGGGATGGAGGGACAGGACATGGGAATGGCTTTAAGCTGCCAGAGGGGAGATTGAGATGAGCTCTTGGGCAGAAGCTCTTCCCTGGGAGGGTGCTGAGGCGCTGGCACAGGGTGCCCAGAGGAGCTGTGGCTGCCCCATCCCTGGCAGTGCTCAAGGCCGGGTTGGACACAGGGGCTTGGAGCCCCCTGCTCCAGTGGAAGGGGTCCCTGCCCGTGGCAGGGATTGGAGCTGGAGGAGCTTTAAGGTCCCTTCCCACCCAACACATTCCATGATTCTATGGTTTTGTGCCCCCTCGCAGGGTAAAATGGGCCCAGGTGAAGGTTTCTCATCCCAAGAGGGGGTGCAGTGTTTGTGCCTAAGGTCTTGGGGTGCCCTTTTATCTGGGAGATGGAAGCCTGAAGGAAGTGAAACCTCTGTATTGCCTCATTTTTGGCGCTTCCTTCTGGCCGCAGTTCAGGTCGGGCCCCCCCACTCCCTGCCTTATCTTCCCATCCACTAAACTTGGGATGTGGGAATGGTTTCATGCCACGGAGCTTCCCCTGATGCCATCGGGGCCCCCGAACCCATCGTCCTCCCTCCCCTTCTCGTGCAGGTGAACGCTCTGGACGGCTACAACCGCACAGCCCTTCACTACGCAGCAGAGAAGGACGAAACGTGCGTGGAAATCCTCTTGGAATACGGCGCCAACCCCAACGCCCTGGACGGGAACAAGGACACCCCCTTGCACTGGGCCGCCTTCAAGAACAACGCGGAGTGCGTGCGGGCGCTGCTGGAGAACGGCGCCCTGGTGAACGCCCGCGACTACAACAACGACACGCCACTGAGCTGGGCCGCCATGAAGGGCAACCTGGAGAGCGTCAGCGTCCTGCTGGACTTCGGCGCCGAGGTGCGGGTGGTCAACCTCAAAGGGCAAACCCCCATCTCCCGTCTGGTGGCTTTGCTGGTGCGGGGCTTAGGGACGGAGCGGGAGGATTCCTGCTTCGATCTTCTCCATCGCGCTATCGGACACTTTGAGCTGAGGAAGAACGGGAGCATGCCCTGGGAGGTGACCAGGGACCAGCAGCTCTGCCAGAAGCTCACCCTGCTCTGCTCGGCCCCGGGGACACTGCAGACACTGTCACGTTACGCCGTCCGCCGCAGCCTGGGCGTGCGGTTCCTGCCGGAGGCCGTGAAGCAGCTGCCTCTGCCCACCTGCCTCAAGGAGTACCTGCTGCTGCTCAGCTAAGCCAAGGACGGGGCGCCGGGATGAAGGGTGAGGATGGTTTGGGATTCGTGGGTACTGCATTCCCCTCCCCGCTCCCTGGTGTTCATCCTGCTCTGCCCGGCAGGGACCCAGTGGTGCTGCTTGTGGTGCCTCTGTGCCCTCAGCGCCTGCTCGGAGGCTCCTGCCACGCTCTGCCTTCGTGAGATGAACTGTCTCCTTTCACGGCAGATTACACCCCAGCTGATAACCTGGTTTTTTCCCTCTGGCTTTTTGCCCTGGGGAAAGGAAAGCTTTCTAGGCATGAGGAGAGCAAGGAGAGCCTCCTTTGGAGGCAGGAACACAAGAGAAGGTGTTCTCAGACCCAGAGAATCCTGTGGGACGTGGATTAAGCCACCTTAACATGTCCAGTGAGCCTGTGTGGTGGTGCAGCCAGCGCCTTCGCTCAGCACTTGGACCCACGCATGGCAACAACACCCTGCAGATGGGAAGAGCTTCTGTGTCCTCATCCCCTCAATGCCTGGAAATGTGGTTTTCCCTTCTTTTCTCTACGATGTGTCACTGCTGTAGAGGGGAAGAGGGTGGGAGCAGCCCAAAAGCCAACACTTGGCTGTCAGCAAAGGGGACGTTTCCGGAGTAGCTCCACTCGGAGCTCGGGATGCTCCATGCCCCGGAGCAGAGGGTCTCCCCCCATCTGCCACGCCATAACCGCCCCTAAGCTCTTCCTTAGCTTTGGTTTTCACCATTAACTCGCTGTTTGTTGCTGATTTCGTGTGTGTGTGTGTGTATGAACTTCAGGAGGAGGAGTGAGGATGTGCTGGCAGGGGGCACCGGGCAGGACCCCCGCGGGCAGCGCCCATTCTCCCTCAGCTCCATCGTGTATCCATGGAAATAAACTTTGGAACGTGCGTGTGTGTCACCGAGGATCAGCCCCACTCCTCTGGGGTCCTCCCTGAACCAGGGAGGGTGCCTCAGGGTGGGGTTTGGGGGTGCTGCTGGTGGTGGTCCCGTTCCTGGGCCTCACACAGGCCCCGTCCGTGGTTGTGCCTTGGCAAACCCTCATCCCGCTGAGCTCTGCATGGGTTTAACCTCTGCCCACAGCCTGAACCCTCTGATCCACCCTTCACCCCTCGGCTTGGGGAGGTTTGGGGATGTATCGTTCTCCCGTGTGTGCATTCCTCACGCTGGGATCCTCCGGGAGAGCTGCCCGTGCCCAGGGAAGGTGGAATCAGGTGCCTCAACTTCGATCGTTGCTTGAAACTTGGGGGGGGAAACTCAGATTGGAGATGTTGGATTCCTCCCTGTTATCCTGGGGGATGAGGCCGGCGGGCCCAGGGATGCGTGCAGGAGCTGTGTTCACCTTCCCATGGGATGAGCGCTGGAGGCTGGAGCCCGATCCGCGTTTGCCACCACGAGTGAGTGAGGAGTTTATTGAAGCGTCTTCATTGTGAATTGTTAACCCTAAAGTGGTGTCCCTGGGGCTCTTGCTCTCGGCTCATTGTGACATCCCACCTGCACGCGGGGAACTGCTTTTCTTCTTAAAAAGCCCATAAAATACCTAAACCAACCCCAAATTCACCCTCAGGAAACCCTCTGCTTGGGGAAAAGCAGCTTTGTGGCCGCAGCAGCGGGTGCCCTTGGGGTGTAGAGCTGCTGCCCTGGGTTCTGAGCTGTCTGGGGCAGGGGAAGCTGCGCTGCCGAGCGCCTCTCAGATGTTGGACTCGAGTGCGATCCCTTTGCGTGTGACGTGCTCCAGGTGGGCTTTCTCCGAGGTGTCCAGCTCGATGTTGTACTTGGCCAGGATCTTCAGGATGGGGCGAAGCTTCAGCCACCACTGCTCCTTCGGGAGGCGGTGCCTGGGCGAGAGACGGACAGCAACGTGATGGTCCTGCATGGGGACCCACGTGCATCACCTGAGGGCAGCATTCCCGGCCTGGGGCTGGAGCTCGGTCTCAGGGCTGGGGGATCAAGGGGGCACTTACTCGAAGTCCGTCTGCTCCTTGAGCTCGGTCAGGGGCTGGAAGACGAGGCTGCGCTTGCGCATTCCCAACAGGCAGGCTGAGTCCTTCGTGTTGGCGAAGATCCGGCCTGGGAGGAAGGGAAGGAGCAGGCTCAGGAGGGGGAGGCACCCCTACATCTGCAGGGGGAGCCTTTGCACTGAGGTGTGGGAGCTGGGGGGTGCTGTTGGCAATACCCCCCCCATGGCAGTAAGGCAGAGAAACCCCCCTTAGTGCAGCACCCACCGTGCCGGGTGCATTCCTTGATCTTCCCGGTGATCCAGGCCACAGCCTTGGCACCCATTTTGGTGCCGAAGTTCCTGTCGAAGGGGGTCGGAGTGCCGCCCTGTGCCGGAAAAGTCATGGAATCATGGAATGGGTTGGGTGGGAAGGGACCTTAAAGCTCCTCAGCTCCAACCCCTGCCATGGGCAGGGACACCTTCCACTGGAGCAGTTCGCTCCAAGCCCCATCCAACCTGGCCTTGAGCATCTCCAGTCCCTGGGGAACAGGTCCCCCTCCCCTGGGGACCACATTCCTGTTGCCTGGAGCCTCCCTACCTGCTGCATGTGCCCCAGCACGTTCTTCCTGCAGTCGAAGATGCCCTTCCCCTCCTCCGAGTAGAGGTTGTAGATGAAGTCCGTGGTGTAGTTCTCGTTGCAGCGCTCATTCCTGCACCAAGGAAGGGAGATGGGCTCATAGGGGTGACGTGAGCATGACAGGTCTCAGCTCCCCCCATCCCACCCCAGGCACTCACCTGAGCACCAGCCCCCTCTTCACCGTCGTCTTCATCTTCTCAGTTAAATGCTCCACGTTGACCTATGTAGAGCAGGAAACAGGCATTGGGAGGGCTTGGAAAGTGGGAATAAATACAGCTCCCACTGCCCTGCGGCTGCGGCAATGCACGGAACGGGGGCACACAGCGTGAGGGGCGGACCCCAACCTGCAAGTCGTGGATGTTAAAGCGTTCCTCATAGATGTAGACAGCATCAGCACCGCCTGCCAGCCCCGCCATGGTGGCCAAGTAGCCGCAGAAGCCGCCCATGGTCTCGATGATGAAGACGCGGCGCTTGGTCCCCGCTGCCGACTGCTTGATGCGGTCACAGGTCTGCAGAGGTGCAGGAATTGGGGTGGAATAAAGGGATTTAGGTGAATGCTGCTGTTACATGGGGAGGGGGGCGTGGGGCCGCACTGTGGTGATGGTGTTGAGCGCGGTGTCGGCGCCGATGCTGAAGTCGGAGCCGGGGACGTTGTTGGAGACGGTGGCGGGGATGACGCAGAGCGGGATGCAGAGCTCCTCGAACTTGGCTCTTCCCTCCATCAGCTCCAGGCTGCCCGTGAAAGCCTGTGGGACAGGGGGTGGTGGTGCTGGTGTGGTGCTGGTGCGGTGCCGGCACTGCCTGCACCCGCCGCTCCATTCACCTCAAAGCCGCCGATGATGACCAGTCCGTGGATGCCGAAGTTGCTGATGTTGATGCTGATTTCCTCAAAGTATTTCTTAGGCAAGGTCCTTGGGGGCGGGAAGCATCCGTGGCTGAGCCTACCCAGGGTGGGGGGCTCAACCTGGGGACCCCCCCATTACCTCTTTGTCCCCAGTTTGGATCCTCCCAGCCCCGTCCAGCTGCCGACCCGCTCCCAGCTGATCTCTTCTATCTGGGGGTAAAGCAACGCATCAGAGGGGTACAGGAGGAGGATTTGGGGGTCCATAGCAGAGCGTTAGTGGGGTAACCCAGCGCTCCCCACACGGGGACCACCAGCAGGATGAACCATGGTGGGGCTGGGGTTGAGCCTCCCCATCCCGGGGGATCCCCTTTCCCTATGGGGCCGTGGCTGTTGGGTTTTGAGGCCATTCCCTGCCCCCTGCACCCCAATTCCCCGGGCTCCCACCTTGCCCTCGGCGAGCCCCTCGAAGCCGTCGTGCACGGCCAGCATGCGGTGCCCGTGGATGAGCCCGATGCGCACGGTAGACCTGACAGCCGCGTTCATGCCGGCGGCCGGGGCGCCCACGTTGAGCACAGCCAGCGTGTAACCACTCTGTGGGGGACAAACACGGTGTGGGGGGGCTGTGGGGCTCAAGGGGGTCCCCGTCACCCCATCCCTGTGGCTGTACCTTGGCGGAGGGCGGGCGGATGTGCGCCAGCAGCTTGTACACGTTCCAGTTGTTCAGGAAGCTCCTGCAATGGGGGAGGTGGGTGAGGGACCCCGGGGTGGCCGTGGCTCAGGGTGATCTGTGGGGTAGGGGTGTGGGTGCTCACCGGCCCCGCAGCTTCAGGGCGTCCTCAAAGCGCCCCTCGTTCATTGCCGTCGTCACGTCTTTGGTCTGCGGGGAGCAAAGGAGGTTTGGTTTGGATTGGGTTGGATTGGTTTGGGTTGTGTTGGGTTGTGTTGGATGGGTTTGGGTTGTGTTGGGTGGGTTTGGATTGGTTTGGGTTGTGTTGGGTTGTGTTGGATGGGTTTGGGTTGTGTTGGGTGGGTTTGGATTGGTTTGGGTTGTGTTGGGTTGTGTTGGATGGGTTTGGGTTGTGTTGGGTGGGTTTGGATTGGTTTGGGTTGTGTTGGGTTGTGTTGGATGGGTTTGGGTTGTGTTGGGTGGGTTTGGATTGGTTTGGGTTGTGTTGGGTTGTGTTGGATGGGTTTGGGTTGTGTTGGATGGGTTTGGGTTGTGTTGGGTGGGTTTGGGTTGGTTTGGTTGGATTTGGATTGGTTTGGGTTGTGTTGGGTGGGTTTGGGTTGGTTTGGTTGGATTTGGGTTGGATTGGGTGGGTTTGGGTTGAATTGAGTTGGGTTGGGTTGGGTGGGTTTGGTTGGGTGGGTTTGGGTTCTGTTGAGTTTGAATTGGTGTGGGTGGGTTTGGATTGGTTTGGGTTGTGTGGGTTTGAGTTGGTTTGGTTGGATTTGGATTTGGATTGGGTTGGGTGGGTTTGGGTTGGATTGAGGTGGGTTGAGATGGATTGGGTGGGTTTGGGTTGGATTGAGTTGGTTTGGGTTGTGTTGGGGGGGTTTGGTTGGGGGGGGTTAGGTTGGGTTGAGTTTGGATTGGTTTGGGTGGGTTTGGGTTGTGTTGGTTGGGTTTGGGTTGGGTTGGGTTGGGAGGGTTTGGGTTGGATTGGATTGAGTTGGGTTAGGAGGGTTTGGGTTGGATTGAGTTAGTTTGGGTTGGATTGGGTGGGTTTGAGTTGGTTTGGTTGGATCTGGGTTGGGTTGAGTTGGTTTGAGTTGTGCTGGTTGGGTTTGCATGGCGTTGGGTGGGTTTGGATTGGATTGGGGGTGTTTGCACCCTGTCAGGTGGGATTGCACGGCGTTGGGTGGGTTTGGGTTGCATTAGATGGCTTTAAATTACATTGGATGGGTTTGCACCATGTTGGGTGGGATTGCACAGCGTTGGGTGGGATTGCAGAGCGTTGGGTGGGATTGTAGAGCGTTGGGTGGGATTGTAGAGCCCTGGGTGGGATTGCAGAGCGTTGGGTGGGATTGTAGAGCGTTGGGTGGGATTGTAGAGCCCTGGGTGGGATTGCAGAGTGTTGGGTGGGATTGTAGAGCCCTGGGTGGGATTGCAGAGCATTGGGTGGGTTTTCCTGGTGTTGGATGTCTTTACATGGCATTGGGTGGGTTTCCACGTTGGCTTTGACCCTTCCGGAAGGCCCCGTCCCCTACTCACCACCTGCACACACTCCATCAGGGGCAGGCGCACGGCCTGGTTGCCCGAGAGGCTGACGACGCAGGCGGGGGTGTCGGGGGTCCCCTCCAGCAGCGCCATGACGGCTTCAACCCCCATGCGGCTCCCCTGCAGGGACAGGGCTGGGATGTTACCCCCCCCCAGACCCCCTGGACCCAGATCCCCAAGGGCTGGGGGGGAGCTGCCTACCAGGATGCGGTCGAAGGCAGAGGGTGTCCCACCACGCTGCACGTGGCCCAGGATGGTGACCCGGGTGTCGTATCCCAAACGCTTTACCACCAGCTGCAGGACAGGGATGCGTTTGGATCCGGCCCCACAGCAGCACCGGGAAAGGGCTGGGATGGGGACGGACCAAAAGGAGCTTCTCCCCCGTCCCCTGCTCACCGTCTTGATGTCATCGGCGGTGATGGCTTTGCCGTGCTTGTCGATGGCGCCTTCGGCCACGATGATGATGTTCAGCCTCGAGCCGCCCAGGCGGGTCTAGGGGGGAGCCGGGGGTGACAACAGGGACAGGGGTAGGGACAGGTCACCCACCGGAGCCCATCCTACCTCCGTCAGCCTCCGGCACAAGTGGTCCTCCCAGTCATCCTCAGGGGGGGACTCGGGGATGAAGACCCAGTCGGCGCCGCAGGCCAGGGCGGTGATGAGTGCCAGGTACCTGCAATGGGGGGAAAGAGGCGGTTTAGGGGGGGTGTACCCTACTTTTTGGTGGGTGCTCCGGGTGGCAGCGCAGGGACGTACCCGCAGTGGCGCCCCATCACCTCCAGCACAAAGGTCCGCTGGTGGCTGCAGGAGACATGGGTTTCATCCTTCATCCCACGGACCCAGACATCGGGGTCCCCCCTGGTGTGGGAGACACAGGGGGGTCCCCATCACCTCTGCGCCGTGGTGGTGATGGCATCCACGATCTCCATGATGCGGTGCAGCGCTGAGTCGGTGCCGATGGTCATGTCGGTGCCGCAGAAGTCGTTGTCGATGGAGCCCACCATGCCCACGATGTTGAGGTAACTCGACTTCTTCACCTCCTCCGCTGTGATCCCTCCTGTTGCAATGGTGGACACCTTCACGCTCTGCATCCCCCCCCCCCCCCCCCCGAACATCCCCTGGGGCCAAACCTCCAAAATGGGGAGAAACCCCCACATTTGGTGCGGGAAAACTCCACGTTTCGCGCATGAAACCCCCACATTTTGGTCCCAAACAGCCCTTTCTCACCCCACAGAAGCACTTGTGGGGCTCCCACACGTACCCCCTTTGACCAGCTCATCCAGGAGGCTGCTCCACTCGGCACGGAAGGTGTCGGCGCCGGTGAGGCTGCCGTCGCCGCCGATGACGCAGAGGTTGGTGATGCCGCGTTTCACCAGGTTCCGGGCGGCTTTGAGGCGTCCCTCGCGCGTGCGGAAGTCCTGGCAGCGGGCGCTGCCGATGACCGTGCCCCCCTGCGGGACCCCAGCATCCCTGCATCCATCTGCCCATCCCTTCCCAGCCAGCTCCGGTGCGGGTTATTCCGGGCGCTGGGAGACACCGAGCCCCATCCACCGCCGCGCTCACCAGTTGCAGCATCATGGACACGCTCTCCCACGTGGCCTCCTTGATGTTGTCCCCACCATCCACCAGCCCCTGGTAGCCCTGGGAGGGAGGGGGACACATGGACACGCGCATCCTGACGTCGGGAACCGCCCCCCCCCCCCCCCAGCTTTTGGCGTGTTGGGAATAGAGGGGGGGGCAGCACCAACCTCATGCACAAAGTAGACCTTGGCGCCGGTGTAGATGCCAACCCGCACCACGGCGCGGACGGCTGCGTTCATGCCTGGGGGGGGGACAGCGTCACTCGGGGACCCCCCATCACCCTAAAGGACCCCCAAAGTCATCGTACACCACCTCAGCCCCCCCAAATCGTGTTCCCCCCCCCAGCTCCGGCCCCACAGCTGCCTGGGTTATTTTTGCCCCGGTGACATTTACCAGCGGTGCCGCATGACATCGGGTGACAGCGCCATGGGGGGGGGGGGGAGGCAGGGAGAGACCCCCATGGGCTGGATTCCCCCCCCCCTTCCACTGCGGTGCCCCCCCACTGAGGCCACTTGGATGGAGGACAAGTTTTGGGCTGAATTCCTGCAGTTTTGGGCTGAATTCCTGCAGTTTTGGGCAATCCCACCGTTGGTTTGGTGCCCAAATGCTGCCGATGTCCCTTTAACCTCCATGGGGCCACATGCACCCCCCCCCGCACCCCAAAACTCCCCCTTGACTCTGCCCGGTGGTTTTATCCCCCCCAAGGTCACCCCCAAAACCACCCCCCAGAGAAGAGCCCCAAGCACCAAACCCAGCTCAGGATCCGGCCACCAAACCCCCAATTTCACCCCGTTTCTCCCCAAAGCGGGGGCCTGGTCCCCGGTTTTGGGGTGTCCCTTACCCTGCGCGTCCCCCCCGGACGTGAGCACGGCAATGGCTTTGCCGATGCCCAGGTTCTCGGCGTGTCCATGTCCCGACGGGCTCTGAGCCATCTTCTTGGCTGGAAAAAGAGGGGGATTGGGCAAAGAGGAGAGGGTGGAAGGGCCGAGGTGCCCCTGGCTGCACCCGTGGACTGCGCCCACCACTGGTGCCCACCACTGGTGCCCACCGACTGCTCCCCGGACTGGCACCCACCACACACCGGCCCCTACATGGACCCAGGGGGAGGGACGGACCCGCTGGTGGGGGGGTGTCCCCTCCCCAGCATGGGGGGCCGGCCCTGAGGGAACTGGTGTGTCCTTACTGGGGCCAGTCTGTTCCCTTACTGGTACCAGTCTGTGCTCCTTACTGGGGCCAGTCTGTTCCCTTGCTGGGGCCAATCTGTCCTTACTGGTACCAGTCTGTGCTCCTTACTGGTACCAGTCTGTGCTCCTTACTGGTACCAGTCTGTGCTCCTTACTGGGGGCAGTCTGTTCCCTTACTGGTACCAGTCTGTTCCCTTACTGGAGCCAGTCTGTTCCCTTACTGGGGCCAGTCTGTTCCCTTATTGGTACCAGTCTGTGCTCCTTACTGGTACCTGTCTGTTCCCTTATTGGTACCAGTCTGTGCTCCTTACTGGCGCGAGTCTGTGCTCCTTACTGGTACCAGTCTGTGCTCCTTACTGGGGCCAGTCTGTTCCCTTATTGGTACCAGTCTGTGCTCCTTACTGGTACCAGTCTGTTCCCTTACTGGTACCAGTCTGTGCTCCTTACTGGGGCCAGTCTGTTCCCTTACTGGTACCAGTCTGTGCTCCTTACTGGGGCCAGTCTGTTCCCTTATTGGTACCAGTCTGTGCTCCTTACTGGGGCCAGTCTGTTCCCTTACTGGGGCCAGTCTGTTCCCTTACTGGAGCCAGTCTGTTCCCTTACTGGGGCCAGTCTGTGCTCCTTACTGGGGCCAGTCTGTTCCCTTATTGGTACCAGTCTGTGCTCCTTACTGGGGCCAGTCTGTTCCCTTACTGGGGCCAGTCTGTTCCCTTACTGGGGCCAGTCTGTGCTCCTTACTGGGGGCAGTCTGTTCCCTTACTGGTACCAGTCTGTTCTCTTACTGGTACCAGTCTGTGCTCCTTACTGGGGCCAGTCTGTGCTCCTTACTGGGGCCAGTCTGTTCCCTTACTGGTACCAGTCTGTGCTCCTTACTGGGGCCAGTCTGTCCTCCTTACTGGTACCAGTCTGTGCTCCTTACTGGGGCCAGTCTGTCCTCCTTACTGGTACCAGTCTGTGCTCCTTACTGGTACCAGTCTGTTCCCTTACTGGTACCAGTCTGTGCTCCTTACTGGGGCCAGTCTGTCCTCCTTACTGGTACCAGTCTGTGCTCCTTACTGGGGCCAGTCTGTCCTCCTTACTGGTACCAGTCTGTGCTCCTTACTGGGGCCAGTCTGTGCTCCTTACTGGGGCCAGTCTGTTCCCTTACTGGGGCCAGTCTGTGCTCCTTACTGGGGCCAGTCTGTCCTCCTTACTGGGGCCAATCTGTCCTTACTGGTACCAGTCTGTGCTCCTTACTGGGGCCAGTCTGTTCCCTTACTGGTACCAGTCTGTGCTCCTTACTGGTACCGTCTGTCCTCCTTACTGGTACCAGTCTGTGCTCCTTACTGGGGCCAGTCTGTTCCCTTACTGGTACCAGTCTGTGCTCCTTACTGGGGCCAATCTGTCCTTACTGGTACCAGTCTGTGCTCCTTACTGGGGCCAGTCTGTGCTCCTTACTGGGGCCAGTCTGTCCTCCTTACTGGGGCCAATCTGTCCTTACTGGTACCAGTCTGTGCTCCTTACTGGGGCCAGTCTGTGCTCCTTACTGGGGCCAGTCTGTTCCCTTACTGGTACCAGTCTGTGCTCCTTACTGGTACCGTCTGTCCTCCTTACTGGTACCAGTCTGTGCTCCTTACTGGGGCCAGTCTGTTCCCTTATTGGGACCAGTCTGTGCTCCTTACTGGGGCCAATCTGTCCTTACTGGTACCAGTCTGTGCTCCTTACTGGGGCCAGTCTGTGCTCCTTACTGGGGCCAGTCTGTCCTCCTTACTGGGGCCAATCTGTCCTTACTGGTACCAGTCTGTGCTCCTTACTGGTACCAGTCTGTGCTCCTTACTGGGGCCAGTCTGTTCCCTTATTGGGACCAGTCTGTGCTCCTTACTGGGGCCAATCTGTCCTTACTGGTACCAGTCTGTGCTCTTTACTGGTATCAGTCTGTGCTCCTTACTGGGGCCAATCTGTGCTCCTTACTGGTGCCAGTCTGTGCTCCATACTGGGGCCAATCTGTGCTCCTTACTGGGGCCAGTCTGTTCCCTTATTGGGACCAGTCTGTGCTCCTTACTGGGGCAAATCTGTCCTTACTGGTACCAGTCTGTGCTCCTTACTGGTACCAGTCTGTGCTCCTTACTGGTACCAGTCTGTGCTCCTTACTGGGCCAGTCTGTCTTTACTGATACCAGTCTGTGCTCTTTACTGGTACCAATCTGTCCTCCTTACTGGCGCGAGTCTGTGCTCCTTACTGGTACCAGTCTGTGCTCCTTACTGGAGCCAGTCTGTGCTCCCTACTGGGGCCAGTCTGTTCCCTTACTGGTACCAGTCTGTGCTCCTTACTGGAGCCAGTCTGTCCTCCTTACTGGGGCCAATCTGTCCTTACTGGTACCAGTCTGGGCTCCTTACTGGTGCCCGTCTGTCTTTACTGGTACCAATCTGTGCTCCTTACTGGTACCAGTCTGTGCCCCTTACTGGTTCAAGTCTATATTCCCAGTTGGTACCAGTCTGTATTCCCTGTGATTACTGGTCTACCCTCCTTACCCCGAGGGTTCCAGTCTGCCCTCCTTGCTGGTACCAGACTGTATTCTGTACTGGCACCAGTCTATGGGCGTCACTGGTCCCAGTCTATGGGTGTTACTGCTCCCCATCTGTGGGTGCCACTGCTCCCCGTCTATGGGCGCTGCTGGCACCAGTCTATGGGCGCTACTGGTCCCCGTCTATGGGCGTCACTGGTCCCAGTGCCCCCCCTGGGGGTACCGGCGGGCACTGACCTGGCGGGGGCTCCCCCCTCGGGGCGGGGGGGAGGAAGCTGAGGAGGAGGAGGCCGGCGGCGAGGGCCAGCAGCGCCGAGAGCAGGAGCCGGGCGGCCTCGGGGGACAGCTCGGGGACGGGGACGGCCACCATAGCCCGGCACCGGCACCGGCACCGGCGGCTGCCGCCAGCGGGTTGGCCGGGATGGAAACGGCTGTAACGGGATCGGCTGGAACGGGATCAGCTGTAACGGGATCAGCTGTAGGGACCAGCTATAATGGGATCAGCTGGAATGGGATCGGTTGTCATGGGATCGGCTGGAATGGGATCAGCTGTAACGGGATCAGCTGTAACGGGATCAGCTGTAGGGACCAGCTATAATGGGATCAGCTGGAATGGGATCGGTTGTCATGGAATCGGCTGGAACGGGATCAGCTGTAGGGACCAGCTATAATGGGATCAGCTGTAATGGGATCGGTTGTCATGGGATCGACTGGAATGGGATCAGCTGTAGGGACCAGCTATAATGGGATCAGCTGGAATGGGATCAGCTCGAACAGGATCGGCTGGAACGGGATCAGCTGTAGGGACCAGCTAGAACGGGATCAGCTGGAATGGGATCGGTTGTTGTCCTGGTTCAGTTGTCATGGGATCAGCTGGAATGTGATCAGCTGTAACGGGATCTGTTGTAGTGGGATTAGCTGTCATGGGATCGGTTATATCGGGATCGGCTGTAACGGGATCGGCTGCCCCATGGGGCCACAGCCTCCCATAGGTAACTCCCATAGGGTGACACCCCTCATAGGATATTCCCCTCCTCATAGAGTGACACCCTCTAGGGTAACACCCCCATAGGGTAACACCCCCATAGGGTGACACCCCCCCATAGGGTGAAAATGGGACACCCCCATAATATGACACACCCCCTATAGTGTGACACCTCCCGTAGGGTGACACCCCCCATAGTGTGACATCCCCCATAGGGTGACACCCTATAGGGTAACACCCCCATTGGGTGACCCCCCATAGGGTGAAAACCCCCATGGAGGGACACCCCCATGATATGACACCCCCCCTATAGCGCGACATCCCCCATAGGGGGACACCCTATAGGGCACCGCCCCCATTGGGTGACGCAGCCTTCCCCCGGTCCTCCCCCACCCCCCGGACCGCCGCGCCGCCAGGGGGCGCTCTCCCCACCCCACTCCCCCACCCCCCCAACACCGCCTTTCTCTCCGTTCTCCTCCGTCACTTCCGGCGGCGCCGCACCCGGTGTCGACTTCCGCTTCCGCCCGCCCCGCCGCCGGCGGCCGCCACCGGGGGCGAGCGCGCGGCCGTTGGGCACTTCCGGTTCCGGTAGGGCCGGGGGGTGGGGGAGGGGTGGAGGGGGTGGGGGGAGGGGCGGGGGGAGGGGGGGTCCCGGAGCAGCCCCGGAGCCTCCGCTCCGTTCTTCGCCGCTTCCAGACCCGACCCCGGCGCCGCCCCTCGGATGCCGCCGCGAAGCCCATGAGGATGGAGCCCCGGGACCCCCGCGCCGGCCCCGGCCCCGCGTTCGAGGCCTTCCCCGCCCCGCGGGCGGACCGTGAGGTGCGGATCCCCCCCCCCATTGGGGGGAGGGGCGTTTGGGGCCCTTTTATCGTTCCTTTGGGGGGGGGGTCCCCGTGGGGCGCGGGCGCTGCTGCCCCAGAGCGCGGTTGGGACCGCGGGGCACGGGCAGCTGTGCCCCGGCACCGGGCCCCGGCTCAGCACCGGTGCGGGGGTTGTGCCCCTCGGGTCCTGCGCTCGGCTCCGGGCCCCTCACTGCAACGGAGGCATTGAGGCGATGGATGGGGCCGGAGAAGGGAATGGAGCTGGGGCAGGGCCTGGAGCACAGTGCGATGGGAACAGCGGAGGGACCCGGGGGGTTCCGATGGGGAAGAGAAGGCTCAGGGGGGACCTCATTGCTCCCTACAACTGCCTGAGAGGAGGATGGAGCCAGGAGGGGGCTGCGCTCTGCTCCCAAGGGATGGGCCAAGAGGAAACAGCCTCAGGCTGCACCAGGCCAGGGTGGGATGGAGCTGAGGAGCAATTCCTGCCCCAGCGGGTGCTCAGCGTTGGAACTGCCCAGGGCAGTGCTGCGGTCACTGTCCCCGCAAGCGCGCGCCCACCGTGCAGACGAGGCCTCAGTGCCGTGGGTCAGTGGTGGCCGTGGCAGCGCTGGGAGCGGTCGGACGGGATGAGCGCGATGCTCTTTTCCACCCCGGTTGATTCTATGGTTCGGTGACAGCCCCATCTCTGGAGCCCCCAACCCCTGGTGCTGTGTGAGCCCCTCGAGCCACTGTGAGCGAGGAACACCCAAACCCCCCTTGGGGTCTGGCTGTGGATGGATGGGGAGCCCATGCCTGGGTGTGCTCAGCCCTACAGCTTCACAAGTGCAGCTGAGGACCGGCATCCCCGTGATGCTGACCGTGCTCTGCCTTGTAACAGATGAGTTTTGGTTCCTCCTCCGTCTCCTCATGCCCAGGACAGAGGATTTTGGGAGGGGAATGGGAAATCCAGGCCTGCTTTGGCTGCGCTGTAGCCCAGCACCAGTGTGTGATCGCCCCAGTGATTCCTGACGGATAACAACGGGACTGGGGAGGAGCTGTCACTGTCCCCTTCCCCTGTTCTTGTCACACGAAGGGTTCGAGCTGGGCTGCCTCTAATCAACCCCTGCATCTTCTGCCGCAGTTTTTACCCAATAAGATCAGCGGTTTCGCTTGTCCTGCTGGAAACGCATCCTGCGCCCTCAATTACAGCCCAGGTAAGGCGCTGGATGCAGCAGGTTTTGCCTCTCACCCCCCAAAAGCAGCTTGAGGCTCTTCCCTGACCGCTGTGTTTCTCCCCTGCAGAAGTCCCCGGCCCTGAGAGCTACCGGGCCCCGGGGGAGCCGCGCGCCTTTGGCTCCAGCGCCAACGGGCAGTGGAGGGGTCTGGCCCCTGCTCTGGGCTCGGTGCCGCAGAAGCCCAGGGTGAGCCGAGGCTCTTACCTTGATGCTCGCAAGAGCCCCAGGTACGTGCAGCTCCCTCCGGGTTTAATCCTCCCCGTGGAGCCCTGGGGGGGGATTTCAGCCACGCACACCTCTGGTATCAATACCGAGTGAGGTCAGGGGGTGTGCAGAGGAGGGTGGGTCGATGCATTTTGGTGTTTATAACCTCCCTGTGGAATCCCAGCCTGGTTTGTGTTGGGAGAGACCTTAAAGCTCATCCCCTGCCATGGGCAGGGACCCCTTCCACTGGAGCAGATGGCTCCAAGCCCCTGTGTCCAACCCGGCCTCGAGTACTGCCAGGGATGGGGCAGCCACAGCTCCTCTGGGCACCCTGTGCCAGCGCCTCAGCACCCTCCCAGGGAAGAGCTTCTGCCCAAGAGCTCATCTCAGTCTCCCCTCTGGCAGTTAAAGCCATTCCATGATCCATGTACATTTTCCCAGCCTGGGGGTGGGCAGAAGCAGGGCGAGGGGGGGCTCTGCCCTTCCTGGCTGCCTGCAGGCAGGGTTCAGCCATTTTGTGGTGCGTGGATGGAAGCAGGAGCTGGAGCTGGCGGGAAGGTCTGGCCGGGGTTTGCAGGTTGGGGCTCCTCGGCCTCGCAGTGCCACCTGGTGGCATGTGTGTGGCCGCACAGGCCTCGGGAGCGGTGCGGGACCCGGCTGCTGGGGAGACAAAGGTGGGAGATGGCTCTTAAAGCACTGATTTTGGAGTGCAGTTGGGTTGGGTTTGAGAAGAACGAAGTTAGGGACTAAAACCCTCCTGGAATCAACTAAAAGACGCTTTTTGCCGTCTCCTCCCAGTGGGACATGCAACAGTTTCGTAGGAAAATCAAACCACCACTGCCATGCAGCAGCTTTTCCCATCAAACCCGCTCAGAGCCCTTCATGGAGCGGCCCGTGCCGCCGCAGCCTGCTCAGCCCCAAGAAGACCCCCCGGCGGTTCATCAGCACGGCAGAGGAGGTAAGGAGCTGCTCAGTGTGGGGAGGGGGTCCTCTTTTGGGCACCATGAAGCACCTGAGGCGGCTTTAACTGACTCTCCTGTGCTGGATTTGCTCCCTCTGCCAGGCAGACGCTGCCTTCAGCTCTGCCTATGTTCAGCCTTCAGCTGCGGTCGGTGTGGTCAAGGCTGATGGTTGGGTGCTTCAGTACCCCGGATGTGTTTGTGTGGATGTGCCCACTCTTCGGTGGCTGTGTTGGTGAGACTCTGCTTGTTTCCCTGCAGACTGTTCGAGAGGAAGAGCGGGAGATCTACAGGCAGTTGCTTCAGATGGTCACAGGAAAACAGTTTTCCACATCCAAGCCCTCTTCACTGTTCCCCTTCCATCTGTGAGTGTCAGATGCTCTTTCCCAGCCAACAGCACCACGCATATCCGCTGGGAACTCACTTTCTGTTGTTCCTAGGTCCCGGTGTTCCAATTCCAGCAAACCCGTAGTGAAAGAAGCTCCCAGCCAGAACTCAAAGCTCTTTGAAGCTCACAGTGTTGCACCAGCCACTTCAGCACCCAGCGTCCTCAGAGCACAGGAGCAGCCGTCCCGCAAACCATCGCTCTACTCTGCCCCCAGCTACTCCTCCAGCATCTTTCAGTCCAGTAACTCCACGGCCCAGCAGCAGCAAGGAAACCCACCAGCATCTAACACACGGTCTGAAGGTAAAATAACCCCAACCAAACCCAAAATGACACCTAAAATTGGGCAGTTGGACTGAAATGTATGTGGCAAACCCGCTTTTCCCCTCCCCGTCTGTATTTGGACGGGGGAAGTGGATGGTCATGGTGATGGTAACAATATTCCATAAACTTTGCTCTTTTTAGGGTCAGACTCTGTCATTTTGCTCAAAGTAAAGGATTCCAGAACACCAGCACCAAGGTAAGAGGCTGTGGAATGGAGGAAGGGGTTGGTTACAGGGTAGCTCCGTGGAGGTGACAATGCAGAGTGAAGGTGACCAGCTCTGGCTCTAGCAGTGGGGCTGTCCTCAGCTAATACAAATCAGACAACTCCTTTCTCCCCACACTTACACCTCTCCTTTCTCCCCCTTTCCAGCCTCCCATTCTTCCAGGCAGAACTATGGATCAAAGAACTGTAAGTACATGTTTTCTGCCCCTTTCTCCTGCCATGGAATATCCCATAGGGATAAACCACTGATGTGTTCACGTGAACTGTGATTTCAGGACCAGCGTCTACGACTCGCGAGCTCGGGAGAGGTGGCGGCAAATAGAGGAGCAGAAAGCATTGGCCTTGCAGCTGCAGAGCCAGGTAACGGGGCAGGTGCTGCAGGAACTGGTTTTGTGGGGCTGGGAGTTCAAACCAGAGAACAGAAAGCAAACTGGAAAGGGAGCAATGACAAAATTCTACTCCTTCATGGTCTTTGTTGCTTCCCCTTCCCATGGCAGGGCTCTCGGTAGTGTTACTGCCAGGATAAATGCTCCCTCTCCGTGTCCTTGTCTGTATATCCTAATGGAATTGACCCCATGTAGCTCCCTCTAAAGCCCTGGAGATTGACTTCCTTGGACACCACCTGAATCTAAAGGTCTCTCCTGCAGCGGTTGCAGGAACAGGAGCACTCTGTGCAGGATCTGGTGGATTTGAATCTTCGAGTCCCTTTGGAGAAGGAAATCCCTGTCACAGTGGTCCCGGAAGAGAAGGAGGATGCCAAGTCAGCTGATGGTGAAGAGGAGTTCCCTGAAATCACCGAGGTAAGTCCAAGATCTAAATCCAACCATGATTTCCTGCCATCCGTGCACAGGAACAGGGAGCCGTTTGCTTTTGCACGTACATTTTATAGCGAGTTTAGCCTTTGAGGAGCAAGTAAAGCTGGGTTTGGATGCAGCCTTTGTGATGGGAATAGCAGGGGCTCTCCTCTCTAGTGCTGTGTTCTCCCTGTAGGAAATGGAAAAGGAGATCAAGAGCGTGTTCCGAGGTGGGAACCAGGACGAGGTCCTTAGTGAAGCTTTTCGGTTAACAATCACTCGGAAGGACATCCAGACCCTCAATAACCTGAACTGGCTCAATGACGAGGTGAGGACCTGCTGGGATATTCTTAGTCAGACTCAGTTGAAGTGAACAAAGGGTTCTGCCCTCTCTGTGCTGAAAGAACTGGGAGGGAATTGCAGCTGAGGGCTGTGATTCCCGCTCGGGAGCAGATAATCTGTGGAGAAGCACCTGTGTAGATCAAGAAAGAGAACACTGGGAGGAGTGGGACTGCCCGTGGGCATGATCAGGGCAAAAAATCCAAGTAAATCTTCAATATAGAAAGCTGCATTCCTCAATGTTCATGGCTTGTGAAGGTTTGAAGGCTGTGGGGCTGTTGTTCCTTCAAGGAACAGCTCTTCAGAGTGCTGGATGGAGACAAACCCAATTCCTTACCTAGTTTTGCTCCTTATGTGGAGGTGTCAATGCTCTGATGTGTCCTGGCTGCTTTTTCTTCCCCAGATAATCAATTTCTACATGAACCTGCTGATGGAGAGGAGCAAAGAGAAGGGGCTGCCGGCGGTTCACGCCTTCAATACTTTCTTCTTCACCAAGTTAAAAACAGCGGGGTACCAGGCTGTGAAACGGTGGACTAAAAAAGTGGATATCTTCTCTGTGGATCTCCTCCTGGTGCCCATCCATCTGGGAGTGCATTGGTGCCTAGCAGTGAGTGCTTCAGTTATTGCCAGTGGGACAGAGCTGGAATTTCTAGTCTTACAAATTCATGTTGGACTGAGGCTAAAGCTTCCTGGCTCTTGTCAGTGGGTGCAGAGTGGGGGGGAAGTTCCATATTTGTGGCCAAAATTGAGGTGCAGAGCAAGTAAAAAGATAACTTCTGGATGTGGTGCCAGTCTCTAAAGGAGAAGCAGGCAGCTGGGGAGGTCGCCGTAGGCCAAGTCCTTCTCTGGAGAAGGATCTCATTTCCAGTTCCCACAAACTCACCTTTAGAGACGTTGCCATGGGATCAGTTTAGAGATGTAGGTGATAGATACTGAGCAGCTTTCCCTCCCTCCTGCCCCCATCTCCTTCTGTCCCTTCTCTTGCCTGCTGGCACCTGCGTGGTGACACCTCACACGTGGCTTCGAAGCCTGGCTCAGCCTCCTTAGCTCAAAGCTCCACTGAGGGTTGTTGAACTCCCTGCAAGGGCAGCGCTCACACGGGTGGGAGGTGGAAATGGGGCCCTCAAAGGGCACTTTGAGGGGGCACTCGTGTCTTGAACCGCTTCACTGTGTGCACGTCGGGTGGAGCAAAGCCTCTGTAAACCTGTCTGAGGCTTGGACAATAAGGATACCAGTGAACAACGGGGATAACAGTGCTCTTGTGTCTTACCGGGGTGATGTGACGAGAGCCTGATCTGGAGATTCAAGTGGTTTGATAACGCAGCAGCAAGGGGGGGTGTGGGGAGGGCAGTACCAAGGCTGTTAGAAACCTTCTAAAGTCCTTCTCTGCTATGAAACGCTCTCAACTCAACTTCGTTCTATCAGCAGAGTGAGTGTGCCGGCAAAGAGGGGAGCTCCCTGTGCTCTCTGTTGGTAACAAACCTCTCTCTCTGTGTAGGTTGTAGACTTCAGGAAGAAAACCATCACCTACTACGACTCCATGGGTGGAATAAACAGCGAAGCCTGCAGGATCCTGTTGTGAGTAACACTTTGAGTTGGGCCTGTTTGAAAACGGGACAGCCTCTTGTCTTGCTCTGGAAGCCTTCCGTGGGGACAGTCCCTTTCTGGGTCCTGAAAGGAAGATTCAGAGGAGCATCCTGGTTTTCACCATGGTCTGCAGATACAGAGGTGGTCTGTGAGTGTCCTGTGCTGATGTCTTGTCTTCATCTCTTCCCAGAAGATCCCTCAGTGAGGCTGGTGTTACCTTCATGGGTATAGGCAGGTTTGAGACCCATTCTGTTAAGCACATGAGGCTTACAGCATCATCTTGGGCATTATCTTTAGGAGGAAAACAGCTGCTCAGACCCTGAGGGATCAGGGTCCTGCCCTTATCCTGCAGCCTCTTGAAGACATGGCACCTCCGGGCTCCTTCCTCCAGGTGGGAGCTTTTCCTGCCTGTGGCAAAGATCCACTCAGTAACTCAGCCCTTTGTTTTGAGGAGGTTCTGGAAAGCACGATGGTGGAGGTAGGATGTGGGAATGTCTCTTGCATCAGGCCATGGATAAAGGTTTGCATGGTCTCTTCTGTGCTGCCTTCCAGCAGGGTGTCACACGCTGTGCCATGCCCCCAGACCAGAGCTGGCTGAAAGCTGTTCTTGTGGCTTCAAACTGCAGAGGAGGTCTTGGTTTTCCCATCGTGAGCGATGCTCCAGGATGGAGCGGAGCTGCCTGCTCTTCGAGGGAGGTGCTTGTGTTTCAGATCCAGAACTGCTTTCCCATGCTCGGAAGCCGCTCCTGAATGGAGCGAGATTAAAAATGAGCTGTTCCTTGGCTCGTTGTGAAGGCTCCTGCTCCCGTAGGGCCGTCAGGCTCGATACAGATCACACTGAGGAGGGATTTAGGAGCCGCAGTTGCCAGCTCCGTGGCTCCGGCGCTGACCCCGGCTCTGCCGTCGCTTCTGGTTCTCGTCTGCGCTTCGCTTTCATGCTGACTTGGGAATGTGATCCCAGCTCTTCTGGCATGAGGCTGAGTTTGTCAGCAGAGGTGTCACTCATTCAGTTGAGGAATGTGGATAACGAGAAAGAGCAGGCAAATGCCGTTTCCGGTCCATTGAGCACCTTCATTTTCCTGCTCAGGTGCTTGCAGCCTGCATGTGCTGGGTTAATGTAAAGAACTGTAAAAGTAGCTGTTTCCCTTTTCCACACTGCTCTGGGATGTTGATCTAAAGGGAAAGGAAAAGCATAAAGGCTTTGGAAATGACTCGGGGCAACGTTTCTTAGGTTCACTGTGTGGCTCCTGCCATTAGAATGGTGCAGGCAGAGCCCTGGGGCAGGGGTGCTCTGGGGAATAATCAGTTCCTTTCAGCCCGAGTTTCTCTGATCTGAGGATGCCTGATGAAGTGAAGCACCTGAGAGGTGCAAGGAGGACCAGGGAGTCCTTCCCGTGCTTTGTTGAGGGATCTGAGACAAGGAAGCAGGTCCCCAGAGCGGTGTTAGAGAGTATGAGAGCATACAGGGTGTTTCAGCCATGCATGGCGAGTGGTAGAGAGCCAGGATTTCAGGTCACTGTTGCCCTGGACGTAATTGTTTTCCCTCTGTTTCCTTTTAGGAGGCTTTTATTGGTTGAATGCAGTGGGAGGATCACACCGGGAAGAAGGGACGGAGGTCCTATTCATGGTTAGTGACCCTTTCATGCTTTCAATCTTTAGAGCTTCCTAAAGGTGGTGAGTGTTGTACCATTGGCCAGACTTCACAGAGGAGGGAAACTGGGGCGCGGGGAAGGCAACTGATTAAATCCCAGGGCCCCTGGCTTGCCTAGGGGTGAATAGGGACCCCCACATGGCCATGCTTTGGTGGCTGCCCTGCTTTGTTTCAGCATCTGGGCTTGGGGTGAGACCTGGAGGGGGTTTTAGGAAAGCTGCTTCTGGTTTTGGGGGTTTCTCTTTCGGAAATGCAGTGCTCGGTGTCTCAGCTCTGCTGGAAAGGGCTGTGCTTTGGAGCAGACATAAACCCACCTGTTAAGATTAGTTAGGACCTCGATTCTCATGTAGGAAGGTGGGAGGAGAGCTCAGGGAGCAGAGCGCCCAAAGCGGCTCATGCCTGTGAAATCTCCTTATCTCCTGCTAGCAGCAGTGGTTGAGGAGCTTCCCTTCACGTGCCCTTTGCTTCAAGGCTCTTAGACATTTAGCAGCCTGCTGTGGAGTTGATTTCTGCAACTCCCTGAGGCACCTGCCCAGGTTTTTGTGTGTGTCTGTGAGCACTGTCGAGGGCAAGAATCCGTTTCAGGCATAGGAAAGCCTGCAGTGATTGCTGGGGCATCTCAGGCATGTCAGGCTTTGATTTGGCATGTAATTCCGCTTCAGAATTCCAGGTCAGGCTGCTTCCCCTTGAGGTCCTGACAAAGTTCATCAGTTAAGATCTGCCTCCTGAAGTTGTCTCATGAGCTGACGTCAAGGCATTCGCTTTCAGCCTCCTGAAAGGGGGTTTAGGCTGTTTCCAAGTCAAGACCGGTGCTGTGATCTGATGTTTGCTGATCCCCTTGTCCATTGCTGGGGGCTGCTTTTGGGAAGCCAGAAGCCCCAGGTGATGGGCACAGTTGACATGAGCTGCACGCAGTGGGTTATTCCTTCCTCTCCCAGAAAATCCTCCAAATTCCCTGTTTGCTGTGCGTGCGTTGGCGCCGAGGCTGCGGCATGTGGGAGCTGCGGGTAAAAGTGGATGTGCTGAAGCCACCAAAGCTCCAGCATCGTTTCAGCATCGCTGGCTTCTTCCCTGCCTGCCAGACGAGTCTCACGCTTGGATCCTCTCTGCCTCCACTCCATATGTCCATGTGGAGACGTTGCTTGGAGGCTCCTTGTGTGATGCATCCTTGTGTTTATCAGCACAGCTTCGCTCCCCGTCTCTTATCGTGCAGAGCAGAGGGGGCTGTGAGCTGCTGCTCTTTTTTTAGCTGAGGGTTCAAGTGGCTTCTGGAGCAGGCAGCAGTTGCCAGGACTTTATTATTGCTGCAATGAGGCTGTTAATACATTAATGCTTGTAGTGTGGTGCAGATAACTTGCTGCCTTCCTCTGTGCTGGAGGCTCAGCCCGCCCTTACTCTCAACCTGGTGCAAGCAGGTTCTTCCCCACCCATTAGGTTTTATTTGTGGAGATGGGATATGGAGACCTCTCATGCTCAGTAAAAGGTTGTGTGGGGTTGGTTGTGGACTGAGATTTACCCCCTGCTGATCTTGTCCAAACTGCAGCTGAGTCAAAGCCAAGCAGAAGCTTCCCAAGAGCGATTACAGCAGTTGCTGGCAGCCAGCAGACCCTGAGCCGGGGAGCTGGGAGCATCCAGCTAATGAAGGCTGATAGAAAACGCTTGTCTGGACCTGATCTGCTCTCAGGGGACTGCCAGGAGGAGACTCCCCTCCTTGACACTTCCACATGCAGCAAAACCTGTTTATTTTTGGCTGTTTTCTAGAGACCCAATCACTAGGACGGAGCTGGCTTCGTGTTCAGAGAGCGCTGGGTTGTTCTGCTGCCACTTTGAGGGCTCTGTTCAGTGGCCTCTGGGTGTTTCAAGGAGTCTTTGGCCCAGGAGAGGTCTTTGAGCAGTTCTTTGGAGTTTTGATAGAGAACCCCCCCTGGCTGGCACCAAGGCAGCAGGTTTGAGCTTGCATCTTTGGGGCTTGTCTGCAGGTCGCGTCAGCCCTTCCCCATCGCGTCCCCGCGTTTACTAACAGCAAGATGTGATTTAGCCAAGTCTTTGTGGATCAGATTGCTGAAAGATGGCACATCTCCCCATGCTGGCAGCCAAAGCCGCCTCCCTCTCCATGCCAGATGCTCTCTTGACCCCTCCATTCGAGCCAACAGCATCTAATCCCTTGCTTTTTCCTTTCCAAGTGTTCTGATCGCAGCTGCGACAGTAAGAAAGCTCCTTGGGCTGTTCTGAGAAGATGCCAAATGTGAAGGAGATGGTTTCTGTAGGTCTTCCTGGTCCTTTTGGGTAGCCAACATGAGCAGAAGGTGCCTGTGAAGCTGAACGTCACTTAACAGCACCAGCAGCCAACAGAGAGGAACTCCTTTAGGGCCATTAACAGCATCTTGGGCCCATCACCTCATCTCCTTGGGCTCCTTCTAGTCCCCCTTTGTCTGCATCCTTCTCTTTCTGCACTTCCCAGTGAGGAGAGCAGTTCAGGGTGTTCATACCTGCACAGGGAAGAGCATGGCAGCAGCTTGGGGGGGTCTCGGTGGAGTTTCTAAACTTCATCAAGGAGGCAGAAAAACCCCCCACTTCGCTGTTCTTCCATGGAATCATTTAGGCCAAACTGGTGGAAGTCTCCTTGGGCAGAGGAGGTGGACCAGTACCCATGAGCTTTCCTTGTCCTCCAGCTCCAGGAGCTGCAATGGGACTGGATCTGAGGCCCCTGCTGAAGGCTTCTGCAGGTATTTGACATCCCACCCTGCTCCTTCTCCCATGTGTGCTCCCTTCTTGACTCAATCCCTGTAAAAGCATCTTGGAGAGGACTGTGGCGTGGCTCTTCCCAGGGCTGCCTCCCTCCATCCCCAAGCCTTGGACCTTATTTGAGAAAACCAGGGTCATCTCCACTGCTTTTCCTCCTTGAAAGCATTTGCTGTCTGCCCTTTGTGGTGATAAGAAGTGCTCAGTGAGGAGTGGAAGGGGAATGTGGGAGAAGAGCTCATCTGCAGCGAGCTGAACCCCACCACCAGCCTGGAGAGGAGCTTCGTGGTGGTATTGGGATGCTTTACACATGGAGTGACTGCTCCAGAGCTGCTAAATGCTGTTGAAGCTGTGACACGTTTGCTCTTTTCTCCCTTTCATCCTAAACAAGACCCTCAAGAGGTACCAGCGCACAGGATACCCTTGGAGCTGGAGCCCAGCTCTCCAGTCTCCCATTGCAGGCGCCTGTTGAGGCAGCCCCGAGGCTGCTGAGCTTCTCCTTGCCCTGAGTCACCCTCTGATGAATTAGGTTTGTTCTCGCTGGTTTATTTGTGGTTTTGACTCTCTGCTTGGCAGGTACTTGTTTTGGATGAGGGTTTCAGTCCTGCTTGGTCCTGCTTTGCCCGCCTCAAAGCCCGGGTCTGTGGAGCCCTGTTTGAAATGGCCAATACCGAGACGAAAATATTGGACTTCCATATTGCATTAATTGTGCAAACACGGGTAAACTGCCACAGAGCCCACTGGCTGCTTTCCCCTCTCCTCTAAGTAAGCTTCTCTTTGTTCCCTTGTTCCTACAGGCAATACTTAAAACAGGAAAGTCTTGACAAGAAAAGGAAGGAGTTTGACACCAATGGCTGGTCGCTGCTGAGCAAGAAGAGTCAGGTGGGTGCGGGCAGGCAGGGGGTCTCCTGGGGTCTCTGCTGCACCTTTCCTGGCTGGTTTTCCCAATGGATGCGTTCTTGGGGTGGCTCACAAATCCCAGCTCTTCAGTGGCTGCTTTGCTGCGGATTCCCACCCAGCCCCATGTGGAAGCAGGGAGGTTTCCTGAGCCTGGTGCTCTGGTGCCACCTTCTCGTCTTCATCCCCCCTTGCTCACACTGGCCTCACGAGGACTGATTTGAGAGAGGTCCTTCACTTGGAGCCCTTCATCCTTAGGAGCTGGAAAGTGGCTCCTCTAGGAATGACGTTTGGGTTTGTGTCCTTTGCTTCCAGGAGATCCCTCAGCAGATGAATGGCAGTGACTGTGGGATGTTTGCCTGCAAATACGCCGACTGCATTACCAAAGACAAGCCCATCAACTTCACCCAGGTAAAGTCCATCCCGATGTGTCCCTCATCCTCAGGGTGAGATGATCCATGTTCTGATGTTCCAGTGCCCTTTGTTTCCTTCCCTATGGGTTGCAAGTGCCCCCAGCCCAAGTGGGGATCACAGGGGAGCAGAGCTGACACAAGGCACTGGGGCAGCTCTATGCACTGTGCAGATGGTTCCTCTCCAGCCAGCCTCAGGTCTCCCATTGTACTCCACCTCATGGGGCAGGTCACTCATGCCACTGGGGAAGCTCAAACCCATAATGGACACCACTCATAGCCATACACACTGAAATTCCCTGGGGAAGTGGGGTATTGTAGCCCAAATCTTGGGGAATTTCAGTGTTGCTTCGCATTGTCGTCCTCCATGGAGTATCCCCTGCATGACTATTTTATTTCTGATTGTAGAGAACATCCTCAGTTATGTTATTACCCAGATCTCATCCACTGTCCTGTTTTCCATATATTTTCCCCCCCAAAAAGGCACCACTTCCAAAGCTGCACTGAGGAGAGGGGCTTTAGACAGGGATGGGACAAGGGAATGGCTTTAACTGCCAGAGGGGAGGCTGAGACGAGCTCTGAGGCAGAAGCTCTTCCCTATGAGGGTGCTGAGGCGCTGGCACAGGGTGCCCAGAGGAGCTGTGGCTGCCCCATCCCTGCAGTGCTCAAGGCCGGGTTGGACACAGGGGCTTGGAGCTGCTCCAGTGGAAGGGGTCCCTGCCCATGGTAGGGATTGGAGCTGGAGGAGCTTTCAGGTCCCTTCTACCCCCTCCACGGTTCTATGAGAGCCTGGCTCGTGCTCCAGCAGTGTCAGGCTGATGTGTGGCTCCCTTCTCCCCCACAGCAACACATGCCGTACTTCCGCAAGCGCATGGCCTGGGAGATCCTTCACCGCAAACTCCTCTGATGCCCTCGAGCCCAAAGCCGCTTCCCTGCGAGGTTCTCTCCAAGTGCCCTGAGCATGGACCTGCCCTTAGGGCTTCGAAGCCACCACGAGCGACCTCTGCATCCTGCTGTTGATCGGGCACCATCACGGACCAACCCAAGTGTTCAGAAGCACACTTGCTTTTTTTCCCTTTGCTGTTTTGGGTTTTGTATTTCCAGACCTGTTTTTTATGAGCAATTTCAGGTGCTGAGACTTGTGGGGGGCAGCTTCAACCATGCAAGGAGCTTTTCATCTGTCCCTTTGGCAGCATTCACTGCCAGCTTTGAGCCCATGGTGTGACTTTGGCTGGATTTCAGGGGAGGGGAAGGCGCTCGAGTGGCTCTGGGCTCTTTGTGCACTGGGGGAGCACTGCATTGGGTGGGCAAAAGCCTCTTTGGGGGTGGATGTGGAGCGCTTTGCTTGTAGAGGGATGTGGTCGATGGGTCCCCTACTCCTGTATCACCTCCCCTCCACCCTCAGAGCCAGGGTTTTCTCACCCCTCACCAGCTCTGCCCCTTAGCACCCATCTGATGATAACCTGGTACCTGTGGTGCTTGGGACCTGGCGGTGGGTTGTGGAGGGCTGGGGCAGGTCGGGCATCCCCAAGGGCAGGACTTGGGGGATCTTTGAAAGCAACTTGGTCAAAGCAGCTTTTGCAGAGGGTGTTTTCCTCCCTGAGGACTCGATCTCCCAGGTCTGGAAGCCTCAAACGTGTTTACGGATATTCAGGTACAAAACGAGAGCCGTTCCCTTGGCTTTGTGTGCGTTGCCAAACGTCCCGCTTCTTGCTGGAGCCGCAGAACAAAGCCTTGAGCGCGCTGGGCTTGGGCTGCTTGGTTTCACTTCTCCCCTGCCTTTGCCTCCTCGCAGGAGCTGGGGCTGCAGCCTCCGGCCCCTCTGGCCCTGGTGCGAGGGCGCCGGTGGCGCGGGATGAATCGCTCCTCTTTCTCTCCATGATGTTTTGCACATGTTTCGCCTGGGGCTCGAGGCTGATGCATCTGCAGGCAAAGCCCCGCGGAGTTCAGTTGTGAAGTGCTTCCAAAGGTATCTCCGAGTCCGCCCGGGAGCCGCAAACAGGAGCTGCGGGGATGGGGCTGGGGGGGGGTGAAGTGAAACACTCGGAAGTGCTTCAACCCTTCCAAACAGTGGGATTTTGGGGGCCGCCCCCCTGCTTTGCCCCTGGCTCCTCCAGGCCTGGGGCTGGGCTCAGGCTTTGGGCTGGTTTAATTTATTCCCCAGTGCGAGGTGGGGGGAGGCGGTGCTGAAGCTGCCGCTTCCCTCCGCTGTGCAGAGCCCTTTGGCGCGGACGCACGGCCCGAGCCCGTGCCCCACTTTTGTACTTCTGTCTCCGAGAGGGAGGATATTTTATACGTTTTTCTCTACCTGTAACAGTAGTTTTGTACCGAACCCCTCCCTTTCCCCCCCGTTGCTCCCGCCGGGATGTGTTCTTTGTAGGCTGGATTCTCCCCTCCGTGTGTTTTATACCAAGTTCTTTTTCTATCTTCGACTGCAAGTAAAGATCTGAAGCTAAAAAGCAGCCCCGGATCTGTTCTCTTTGTGGGTGCCTATGTAAAAGGAGATGGATCCCTGCACAAGGGCTGGGAGCGGCGCTTGCATGGAGGAGGCTGCTCCAGGAGGTGCGATTCACCTTCTGGTTCCGATCCATGCCCCTCCAGGCAGCGGTTTCAGCCCAATGGGATGGAGGAAGGAGCCAGAGCTGCTGCAAGATGCAGTTAAAGGCTCTGTGCGGGTGTTATCGCCATTGATGCTGCTGCTTTCGGGAGCGCTTCACCCCCCCCCCGGGCCGGAGCTTCCAGCCCCACTGCCTCACTCCCGGAGCAGTTCTGGGCCTGAAAGAGCCCCTTACACTGTCCCAGGACAGAATCAACACATCCCTTGTTTTCCTTGGCCTCCAGCTCCCGGAGCAGCCGAGGAGCGAACGGCGCCGTCAAAGGCGGTTTGTGCCTGGGACCCCGGCGAGGCTCCCACCCTCCCTCTGTGGCCACCGGAGCTGCATTGAGCATTGATCCCTCCCCTGCTCCTGGCTTATTAATAGCATCAATCAGCGGGCCCGGGCTGGGGATTTTCAGGTCATATTGACTTCTGCCTCCTTCCTGCATCCTTATTCCTAGACATGAGCGAGGGCTTTGCCCGCTGCTCCCAAAGAAGCAGTTGTGAGCGGCTCTGACATTCCTCACACACACACACGTGGCTTCTGTAAACACCCCGGCGCTGTCTCCCACCCCGGCCTCAATGCTCCATTCATCTGCTCCCAGAGCCGTGCCTGGAAGCTGGGAATGACCTGCCCCGCTCCGTGTGCTGTCAGAGCCCAGGGACTCCTGCAGTCCTTACGGTGTGATTTGCATCTCCCCAGGCCCCCAAGGAGGGGGTTCATGGGGGCTTCCCATTAAATCCTGGAGGAATTGGGGTGGGCACAGGGCTCGGGAGCTGGCGCTGCTCCGGATGCTGCTGCAGTGGTTTGGAGCGATGCGGGCAATGCACCGGGCACAGCCTCCGCAGGTTATTGTGGGTAAGGATCACGTTTGGTGCTGTTCTCCTGCAGGTGAGATGTTCCCTCCTGCCCCAGGGACCCATCTCCATCCTTCCCTCCTGAAGCAAAGGGCAGGACCCAGATCAAGGGTCCTGAGCCCAGAATGTCCCTTATGGGACCCTCAGCGGTTGTGCCTGGAGCTGAAGCCCTGAGGGGTTTGGGTTGAGGGGACCTTAAAGCTCCTCCAGCCCCAATCCAGCTCCAGGGACCCCTTCCACTGGAGCAGAGTGCTCCAAGCCCCATCCAACCCGGCCTTGAGCACTGCAGGGATGGGGCAGCCACAGCTCCTCTGGGCACCCTGTGCCAGCGCCTCAGCACCCTCACAGGGAAGAGCTTCTGCCTCAGAGCTCATCTCAGTCTCCCCTCTGGCAGTTAAAGCCATTCCCCTGTCCTGTCTCTCCATCCTTGCCCAAAGCCCCTCTCCAGGTTTCCTGCAGCCCCTTTAGGCTCTGGTGCTGCTTTTCCAGCCTGGGTCTGTGCTGGGATTGCCCCAACCCAGGGGCAGGACCTTGCCCTTGGCCTGGTTGATCTCCATGAGGTTCACACGGTTCCAGCTCTCCATCCTGTCCATGTCCCTCTGGGTCCCTTCCCTCCCGGTGTGTCACCCGCTCTGCATCATCAGTCCCTTTGTAGCATCACCAACAAAGCTCAGGGTCAGGCACCAGGGAGGAGGCACCGTTGGGAGTCCGGATGCATGGACCATGCACCCTGGATATCTTCCCATCCATGGATCCTCCTCATGGAGCCCGCAGCTCTCCCAGCACATCCCATCACCCCAAATCCCATCGGCAAAGCACCTGATGATCTCCAAGGTCCCTTCCAGCCCATCCCATGATCCCAGGATGCCCCGGGCGCAGACAGGGACAGGGGGAAGAGCACTGAACCATCTCCCACCCCTCGGCGCTGAATCCATCGCAGCTGTTGGGAAGGGAAAAAAGAAGGGGATGAACCGCAGCCATTTGGGACAGAAGTGCCCTTTGTGGCTGTGTGTTGGGATTGGCATCCGCATTGTTGGGGAAGCGCTGCCCAGCCGCCCGGGATAACGCCGCCATTCCCATAAAGCCCAGGCCCAGATTTACGGTGTGTGCGGACACAGACGCCCTTGTGCCAGGGGGATTTGGGGGGGGGGGGGGGGGGCACACATGGACATCCCTAGGGCCCAAACGCAGGGGTCCATGCCCACCGTGAGCCCTGCAATGGGCTGCGGAGGAGTTCTCATCCGAGCTCCGGGTGATTTTGGGGTCCCCCCACCCCACTGTGGGGGCTTCGGAGGGGGGGCGCACGCTCTGCTTTGGGTCCAACTCTTGAGATTTAGGGACCTGGCAGGGGGTTGATGCCCGAATCCCTCTTTTCCCCCCATCTTTGCTTTCCTGGGGTGCTGGAATCACTTGGAATCTCTCTTCCACCCCCCCACCCCCCCCGCCATTCCCATGGGCTCCTGAATCCCAGCCCCATCCACTGGAGCAGCCCAGGACGCAGGATCCAGCCCCGCTGCGGGGTGGGATGAGCCGTGACTCAGTTTCCCCTCTTGGGGAAGGGGGGACACAATTCCCCCATCCCTCTGGATCCCACTTCCCCCCAGACACCACCGCGGAGCCGTTTGTGCTCCCCAAACCGGACCAGGATGGGGGGGGGGTGCACAGCCCAGGTCACTCCTGATTGTAATTGGTGCTAACGACAGCCCCCAGCCAGGGTCCCCCCGGCCCCCCGCACCCGCTAATCCCTCATTAGCCCTCGCGATCCCGCTGCTTCAGTTCCTCTCCCTTCCCGAGCCCCCGGCCCGCCCCGAGCCCGGTCTCCGTTCAAGCCGCGGGACCCTCGCTGCAGCCCCGGCAGAAACGGCGCTTTGGGGGGGGGGGGGGGGGGGGGGGGCGTTTCGGGCGGTTTTTATGCGTTGATTTATTTAATTCCTGCTCTTTTTTTCCCGGCCTTTTCCAGCATCCTCGGCCCGGCACAAAGCCGCGCTCTGTGCCCCGGCCCCGGCGCGCCGCGGGGCAGCGCTCGGGGCGCTGGCTCCCTGCCACCCCAAATAGATGCCTATGGGGGGGGGGGACCCGGCATCAAAGGATGCTCAATCCCACGTTATTCCTCCCCGCTCCTTGCTCCAAAGGGGTGAAATTCCCTCCTGCACCTCCAGGTTCGGAGCTGGAGTGGGCTCGGGGTCCCTGATCCCGAGATGAGGGCTGTATCCTGACAGGGTCTGGGGGGGCTTTTGGGGTCTCCTTGTGGATTTGGGACGGACAGTGTTGGATTTGGGAGGGATAATGTTGGATTTGGGAGAGATAATGTTGGGTTTGGGATGGATAATATTGGGTTTAGAATGGGTAATTTGGGGGTTGGGATGGATAAATTTGGGTTCAAGAGGGATAAATGGGGGTTCAAAATGGATAATTTTGGATCTGGGATGGATAATTTGGGATCTGGGATGGAGAACAGTGGGGATGTTGCAGCAGGGATGAGCTTTGGGGTTTGTTTGACCCGGGAGGTATTTATAGCCCCTGAAACACACCCCGCCCCCTCCAGGGATGGATCCTGCCCCATAACCCACCCCCCCCACCCCCCCCGCTGCTGGGTTCTGCCTTTGGGGGCGCTGAACCCCCAAACAGGACGGGGTGTCATCATTCTGCCTGGTTTAGGGGGCTCGGTTCCGGTGTCGGGGACAGGGATGGGGACAGCGGTGTCAGAGCACCCCCAGTACCCAAATCACCCCCCCCCCCTTTGATTTGCACCCCAATAAAGCATCGAGGCCGCATCACCATGAGACTCACTAAAATTGCTCTTTTTGTCATCACTTACGGGATTTGGCCCCAAAACGGAGGGGCAGCAGCTTGATGCAATGGTTTTACCCATCACCCCCCCCCCCCCCCGCGACACCCCAAGACCTTCCCCCCCCAGCGCCACAAATGGCACCGGCCCCTTTCCAGCCTCATTAATGTGGGACAATCACGGCTCTCATTAGCGGTGCTTTGCCCCCCCCCCCCCCCCCCCCCCCCCCCCCTTGGCACTGCTTCCCGCAGCTTTATTCCGCACTTGTTCTTTTTTTGGGAGGGGGCGAAGAATCCTCTCCCCCCATCCCCAGGAAGCGTTGGGGGGGCTCTCTGTACCCCAAGATTGGGCTTTTCCCCCACCCCGAAGTGCGTTTTACCCTGGCGATTCTCTGATGTCTTGTACAAGGGTTGTGCCTGAGGGGGAGATGGCCCTTCACCCCTTTTCCTTTGCTTCTCTGAACACTTCGGGGGGGCTGATGCCCCTTAAAACGGGGGTGAATGGCTCAGTTTGGGGTGTTTGGGGCTCATTCCTCCACCCCCCCAACATTAACGCTTTCCCCCCCCCAGCCCTGCCCCAGATGTGGGGCAGAAGAGTGTGAATATCCCCCCCCAAAAAACAACCCCCAAATCACCACGATCGCCCTCAAACCCCCCCCTGCTCCGAGGCGGCTCCGAACTCAAAGGGGCTCTTTGTGCGGCTCTACCTTCCCAAAGAGGCGCCTTTTCATCCCAACCTCCCGAGGAGGAGGAGGAGGAGGAGGAGGAGGAAGGGGCCGGGTTGGGGGGCCTGAACCGGGGCGAATCACTTGACATCATCTCACAAATATGCCGGCATCTCCCCCCCCCTCAACATTCCCATTGGGAGCCCCTTGGAGTGGGGGGGGGGACAGCGGGACAAAGGGGCTGTGTGTGATAAACCCCCCCCAAAACGGGGGGAGAAAGAGTTATTTTGGTGCTTTGAGTGAATCCGGATCAGCTGGGAAAGGGGCTGGGGGTGGATTCCCAACTGGAGATGGGATGGAGGGGGAAGAGCGTGAATTGGGGATCCCAGGGCGGTGGGATAGGGGGGTTGATTGAGCCTGGAGGTGACTGAGGCGCTGTGATTGAGCCTGGAGGTGACTGAGGCGCTGTGATTGAGCCTGGAGGTGCCTGGGACCCGCCTGGTTCTGGGGGTCTCCAAACCCGGCTTTTTGGGGGGTAAATTCACCCAAATCAGAGCTGATGTTAGGTTTGGGGGGGGGAGGGATCCCCTAAAATGGGCTCAACCCCCACTTTGGAGGTGCTTCCCCCCCCCAATAGTACCAATATGGAACGAAAGGAGGACAAAAGGGTCTTTCTGCTCCCATTCCCGGCCGGCCAGGGGAAATATTTGGGGTTCCCGGGAGGAGCCAGCACCAAAAAGTGACAGTTTTGAGTTGAGGATTTGTGCAGTTTTTACTGAAAACCACTCTTTTTGAAGAAAAAAATAGCGGGGGGGGGGGGGGGAGAGGGAGGGGGTCATCCCTGCCCCATAAAGCAAACAGAGCTGGGGCCGGGGGGGAGGAAGTCCCGCTGGTGCAAGGCTATTTTTATGGGGTTGAGGGTATTTTGGGAAATGAATGAAAAACGGGGGGGGGGGGGGGAAATGGGGCAAAATGGGCTGAAATGGGGCAAAATGGGGCTGAAATGGGGCAAAATAGGCCTAAAAAGGGGTTAAAATAGAGCTGAAATGAGGTAAAATGGGGTTGAAATGCGGCAAAATAGGGCCGAAATGGGGCTGAAATGGGGCAAAATAGGGTTAAAATGGGGCAAAATAGAGCTGAAATAGGGCTGAAATGGGGCAAAATAGGGCTGAAAGGGAACAAAATGAGGCTGAAATGGGGCTGAGATAGGGTTGAAATGGGGCAAAATAGGGTTGAAATAGGGCTGAAATGGGGCGAAATGGGGCAAAATGGGGCGGAAATGAGACAAAATCATCTTGAAATGGGGCAAAATAGGGTTGAAATGGAACAAAATGGGGCTGAAATAGGGTTGAAATGGGGCAAAATAGGGCTGAAATGGGGTAAAATAGGGTTGAAATGGGGTAAAATAGGGCTGAAATGGGGCAAAATAGGGCTGAAATGGGGTAAAATAGGGTTGAAATGGGGTAAAATAGGGCTGAAATGGGGCAAAATAGGGCTGAAATGGGGCAAAATAGGGCTGAAATGGGGCAAAATGGGGCTGAAATGAGGCAGAATGGGGCCCGGGGTTGGATTTCCCCACCCTTTTCCCTGGGGGGGGGTGTTGAACCTCATGTTCTGGTTTAAAGATTCAATGAAATGGTGTTGTTGAGGGAAGGAGCTGTTTGGGGGGGTCCCTGTGGGGTTTTGGGGTGATTGGGGGGGTGGGGTAAAAGTCTCCTCATGGGGAGCTGGAAATAGCTCGTCCCAAATCCAAGTGGAATGGGAGCGGGAGATGCTCCTGGATGGTGGCATCAGGGTGGTGACTGCGCCCCCAGCACCCAGCATCAAGGTGGGGACCTCTTGCCCTTGCGGGTGGCATCAGGATGGGGATGCCCTGGATAGGGAGAGTGGATGGGGACAATGTCCTGGCCGGTGGCATCAGGATGGGGACAGCCCTGGATGGTTGTCACAGGTATGGACCAGCCATCCCTTGGCTGATGGCATCCCGGTGGGGACGTTCACCCGGCCGGGTGGCATCTGGATGGGGACAAACCCAACCTCAAAGGTGGGGACAAACCCCAAAGGTGGGGACATCCATCCATCCTTTTCGGGAGCAGGGACATCCCCACCTGACGGCATCCCAGGCCTTGCAGCGCTGATACCAGGAGTGATGCCGGTGCTGTGCTGATGCTGCTAATGGTGATGATGGTGATGATGGTGATGATGGTGACGGTGGTGGCGGTGGTGACGGTGGCAGGGCCCCCGGGGCAGGCAGAGTTAAAGCCGGGCTCTCTCATTCCTTCCATCCCGCCACGGTGAATTCCTGAGCTGACTTGGATGTTTCCCTGCGATTCCCTGATCGCCTTTCCAGAGCCCGGAATGGGATCAAGCGGGAAAGCGCCTGAGGACGGGAATCACAAAAGGGGGGGACAAAACGCAAACGGGTGTTCTCTGGGGGGGGGGGGGAGGGTTAAGGCCGCACGATGAGGTCTGGGTTAAACCCCCCCTGCTCTGGGCTCAGCTGCCCTGGCTGGGGGATGCCTCAGCACCCATCGTGCCGGGAGCACCGGGTGCCGGTGGGAACCACGCGGAGCCCCGGTGCCTTTGGACACCTTTCAGGGGTGCAAAAGTGACCCTGAGGAATGTCCCCGTCCCCCCCCCGCGCCCCTCACCTGGATCCGGACATTGGGGGGGGGAATGCGTTTTATTTACTCCCAGCCCCGTTTTCCAGTGGAAAGAGCATCCGGAGCCAGGTCCTGGCCCTGCTCCCGGGTGTGATCCCTGCCAGCGCCAGCATCCGCCAAGGGCCGAGCATGGCTCCTCCACCTGCTCAGCGGTAGGACCCCCCCATACCCCCTATAGCCCCCCATAGCCCCCATAGGCCCCCCCAAGATGCAGCTTTGCTCCATTTCCCACGTGGGGAAACTGAGGCACGGGCAGGAGCGCTCATGGAGCAGAGTCGCAGATAACGGGGGGGTCCCCCATCACCTGCAGGGTGTTTTGGGGGTGCAAAGCAGATGGGGGGGTCACTGCGGGGGGGCAGCCCGACCTGAGCCCGGGCACTTGTTCCTGGCTCAGTTCACCAGCGCCCTGCTGCAGTGCCGGTAACACAGGGGCTTTGTCCACAGCGGCCACTGGGGGCTCTGAGGAGGCTCAGGGGGGCTCTGGGGGTGGGAATGGAGGGGACCTGGGGGGGCTCTGCTGCAGCAGAGATGCTCTGTGGCTGCTGAGGAAGGGGCTGTCACCAATGGCTGCGCGAGGACCCTGCAGCGCTGCTGGTCCTAGCTCCAGCCTTCCCCAGGTCCATCCATCCATCCATCCATCATCCATCCATCCATCCATCCATCCATCCATCCATCCATCCATCCATCCCTCCATTCATCCCTCCATCCATCCATCCATTATCCATCCCTCCATCCATCATCCATCCCTCCATTCATCCCTCCATTCATCCACCCATCCATCATCCATCATCCATCCATCCATCCCTCCATCCATCCGTCCATTCATCCCTCCATCCATCCATCCATCCATCCATCCATCCATCCCTCCCTCCCTCCATTCATCCCTCCATCCCTCCCTCCATCCACCCATCCATCCCTCCCTCCATTCATCCCTCCATCCCTCCATTCATCCACCCATCCATCATCCATCATCCGTCCGTCCATCCATCCATCCATCCATCCATCCATCATCCATCCATCCCTCCATCCCTCCATCCCTCCATCCATCCCTCCATCCCTCCATCCCTCCATCCATCCCTCCATCCATCCCTCCATCCATCCATCATCCATCCATCCCTCCATCCATCCATCCATCCCTCCCTCCATCCATCCATCCATCCATCCATCCATCCATCCATCCATCCATCCATCCATCCATCCATCCATCCATCCATCCATCCATCCATCCCTGTCCCTCCCTAGGTCCATCCCTCCCTGATCCCATCCTTCCCCAGCTCCATCCTTCCCCATCCCATCCCTTCCCAACCAGGATACCGGGAGCAGCACATCCCCCCAAGCACTGACCCTCAGAGCAGTGACCCCCAACAGCAAACCCACCGCAAAGCCATCCCCCCACATTTCTTTCCATGGGGTGTTTGTGAATGATGGGGGGGGACCCCGTTGCTGGGGACCCCCTTTCAGCTGCCCGGTGGGGGATATGGGGGGGGACCTGGAGCTGCTGAGGGGAGCCCTAAACCCTTTTAAAGCCCCCCCCACCACCTGAGTGTGCCCAGCACCCTCCCATGTCCCACCCCCCCCAATGTCACCAGCCAAGGGAGGGCCGTGTCCCCCCTTCCCCACATGGCAAAGCTGGGGTGCAGACGTGGTGGGGAGGTCCCCCTCTTTGGAGCTCAGCTCAAATGTGTGCCCCCCCCAACCCCATTGCAAAGCCCCCCCCCAAGTGTGTGGTCCCATTGCCTTGGGGTGCAAAACCCCCCCCATCCTCCTGGACCCCTTCCCTGGGGGTGGGGGGGCTTGGAAGGGGTCAGGCTGGGTCCTGACCCCCCTGCTCCTTGTACCCCCAGTTTGGGAGGGGGTGATGGTCCTGAGGCCAGTTCCAGGGGGGGGTTCACTGCACTGGGGGGGGGGGGGTGTTGGATCCTGTATGCAGGACCCCCGGCGTGGGATGGGGGGGTCTCACCCCAGGGATTAGCTGGGAAGGGGGGGGGGTGTCTACAGAGATGGGATAAGATTGAAGGGGGGGGTTCTCAGTCTTCCCAGGACCCCCAGGATTGGGAGAGGGGTTCTCAACCCCTGGGACCCGCAGGTTGCAGTTGGGGGGCTCATCCTTCCGGGACCCCCAGGATGCAATGATGGGGTCTCACCCTTGGATGGGATGGAATGGGGGGGTCTCACCCTTGGATGGGATCGAATGGGGGGGGGGTCTCACCCCTGGATGGGATGGAATGGGGGGGTCTCACCCTTGGATGGGATGGAATGGGGGGGGTCTCACCTCTGGGACCCCCCAGGTTGTAACGGGGGGACCTCACCCCCATCGCACCCTCACCCCAGCAGCTCCCAGGGCCGGGGCCGCGCGGGGCTCTGTGCGTTTGGGGGGGGACCCATCCCCTTTCCCCCCCCCCCCCCTCGTCCCTCCCTCCCTCCCTCCCTCCCTCCCTGGCCGCCGGTGCCGTCCCGGAGGAGGGCCGGGGGGGCCGGGCCCGGCTCGGGTTACACGGGCCCGGGGGGCCGCGCCGGGACATATACGCTGCGGCGGGGCGGTGCGGGCACTGCTCGGCCCGACGCACGGTGAGGGGCGCCGCGCCTCGCCATGCCCGGCCGCCGCCCGCTCCGCCTCGCCGCCGCCCTCGCCATCCTCCTCCTCGCCGTTGTCGCCGCGCAGGACCGAGACCTCCGTGAGTAGCGACCGATCCCCCCCCCCCCCCGGACACCGTCCTGACCACCCCCCCCCCCCGAGGGGACGGGGAATGGGGGAGCGGGAGGCAGTGGGGACCCGCGGGAACGGTGTGGGATAGAGGGGGACAGCGTGGGATGGATGGGGAAAGTTTCAGGGTGGTTCGAAGGGAACGGACTGGGATGGGGGGGACCCACAGGGAAAGCGGTGGATAGCCTGGGGACACTGGGGGACAGCGTGGGGTAGAAGGGAGACAGTGGGGGATAGGGGGGAGACTGTGGGATGGATGGGGAAAGTTTCAGGGTAGGGGGAGGAGACGGATTGGAATGGGGGAACACACAAGGAAAGTGGGGGGCAGTGTGGGATAGAGGGGGGCTATGGGGAGGGGGACGGTGTGGGATGGATGGGGAAGTCTCAAGGGAGTTGGAAGGGGACAGACTGGGATGGGGGGGAGACACTGGGGGACAGCATGGGACAGGGAAGGACAGCGTGGGGTGCTAAGGGACAGCACAAGGAGAGGGGGGGACAGGATGGGAACATTGGGGGACACTGTGGACAGCGTGGGATATAGACGGGTGTGGGATGGGTGGGGAAAGCTTAAGGATAGTGGGGAGAGACAGCCAGGGATGGGGAGGAGCAGTGGGGGACACTGGGGGACAGGCTGGGACTGGGGGCACAGCATTAGGACCATGGGGTGCAGATGGGACAGTGGGGTGCAGCTTGGGGACAGCAGGGCCCAGGTGAAGACAATGGGGTCCAGTTGGGGACGCGGGGTCCAGCCTGGGGACGCTGAGGTCCAGCCCTGGGGCATGGCCTGGGGATACTGAGATGCATCCCGGGGACCATTGTGGGGGACGCTGGGGATAAAGCTGCGGTCCTTGGGGACACCGGGAATCTCCTGGCGATCCTGGGGCACATTCTGGGGACTCTGGGGACCCCTCCTGGGGCCACTGCAGCACATCCCAAGGTCCCTGAGGACCCCAGGACACATCCCAGGGACCCTGGGGCACCTCTGGAGACGCTGGGGTGCAGCGTGGGGTCCCTGGGTCACCTCCTGGGGACATCTGGGCGCTGCTGGGGACCCTGGGACACATCCCATGGACCCAGGGGTGGAGTTTGGGGCCCCCAGCCCCATGCCTTTGGGGCCAATGGAGCTGCTGCCCGTGTCCCACTGGAGGTGCAGGGGCTGTGGGGATGCGCTGACGTCCCCAGGACACGGGGACCCCCCGCTTCAGGCTGGAACCCCCTCGCTGAGCTGCTCCAGGATCCTCTTTCCGCCCATTCTACGGGGTGCTGGGGGGGGGGGATCACCCCATAGCAGCGCCACCACCTCCAACACGGGGTGACCGCGGTCCCATTGCCACCCTCCCCGACCCCCACGGGGGGTGATGCCCGCACGGTGTAGCCCGCAGCCCTCCCCCCCCCCCCCTTCCCCTTGTCCCCGCAGCCGAAGCAGGCAGCTGCCTGCAGGACGGGCAGAGCTATAGCGATAAGGACGTGTGGAAGCCGGAGCCGTGCCGTATCTGCGTGTGCGACACGGGGACCGTCCTCTGCGACGACATCATCTGCGAGGAGCTGCGGGACTGCCCCAGCCCCGAAATCCCCTTCGGAGAGTGCTGCCCCATATGTCCCTCTGAGCAGCCCAGCGGTTGTAATTTATTTATTCCCTCTTCTCCTTGATAAATAAATTACCGACCATGGATGGGCGCCGGGAGCATCCATGCGGAGCCCCGCGGAAGGCAACTTGGCAAAGCCTGGAGGGGTCTGGGGGGCTCACAGCGTTCTGGGGTGGTTCGTGTGATTTCGGGGATGGTTTATGCGGTTTTGGAGGGGTTTGTAAGGGTTTGGGGGGGTGTATATGGATTTGGGGCGCTTTATCTGCTTCCGAATGGGTTTTAAGCCGTTGGAAGCAGATGGGTTTGGGGCGCGGGGGGGATGATGGGGGGACGCCGCAGCCATGGCCCCCCCCCATCTCCCCAGACATCCCGTGCCCAAAGGGGCGCTTCCATCCGCCGCGCTGGGATAATCCACCCGGAACGATGGAAAAGCCCCGGGACCCCATTCCCCCCCCCCAAACCCCCCAAGTTGCCTTTTTTAACCCTTCCCTGCCCCCCCGGGGGGGTTGAAGAGTTGAGTCCCCTCAAACCGTGCAGCCCCCCCCCCCCCCGCATGCTGACCCCTGCTTTGCCCCCCCCTTCCCCACCACCCCGCTTCGGGGGAGCCCCTCTGCTCCTGTGCCCCCCGGTTTTGCCCCACAGCCCCCCAGGAGCATCTCCCCCCCCCCCCCGGGTTGTGCCTTTTGTGTCCCCCCCCCAAGGCCGTTCCCCCTCTAATTCCTCTTCCTTTCTTTGTTTCCCAACAGGGCACCCGGGCCCCAAGGTGAGGTTGGGGTCCCCCTCCCCCGGTCCCAATATCCTGCGGTTTTCCCCCAAAATGGGATGGGGGCTTCAAAGCAGAAGCCCTGAGCACGGGGGGAGCGGCTCCGGGGTTGTCACCTCTGGGGGGGGGCCACTTGGGGGGGTACATTTGGGGGGCTCCTCGGCTCACCCCATGCTTTGCCTTGCAGGGGCAGAAGGGTGAACCCGGTGACATTAAAGATGTAAGCGTTGGGTGCGCACTGGGGGGGGGACACCCCAAAAAGGGGTCCCTGCTGTTGGGGGGTGGGGTAAGGGGGGTCCCTCCTGCACCCGTCTCACCCCACCCTTGTGTGCCCCCCCCCCACAGGTTGTAGGACCCCGAGGGCCTCCGGGACCGCAGGTGGGAGCGCGTTTCTCTGGATGCATTGCTGGAATATTTGTGGGAAGGGGGTGGGATATGGGGTGGGAAATGGGGAGGGATATGGGGAGCGATATAGGGGTGGGATATGGGGGGGATATGGAGAGTGGGATATGGTGGGTGGGATATGGTGGGTAGGATATGGGGGGGGATATGGAGGGTGGGATATGGAGGGTGGGATATAGTGGGGGGGATATGGGAGGGATATAGAGGGTGGGATATGGTGGGTAGGATATGGGGGAGATATGGAGGGTGGGATATTGGGGGTGGGATAATGGGGGGGATATAGGGGTGGGATATGGAGGGTGGGATATAGTGGGGGGGATATGGGAGGGATATAGAGGGTGGGATATGAAGGGCGGGATATGGGAGTGGGTTATGGGAGGTGGGATATGGGGTGGGATATGAATGGTGGGATAAGGGGGGGACAGAGCTGACCCCCCTCCCTCCCACAGGGCCCTGCAGGTGAGCAGGGACAGCGAGGGGACCGTGGCGAGAAGGGGGAGAAGGTGAGAGCGAACCCCCCCAACACTGATGGGTGCTGCAGAGACCTGCCACACTCACCGCATGGATGACCCCCTCTCATTCCACCCCCCTTTAGGGTGCTCCCGGCCCCCGGGGCAGGGATGGAGAACCCGGCACCCCTGGGAATCCCGGCCCCCCCGGTCCCCCCGGCCCTCCCGGCCCCCCCGGCCTCGGCGGGGTGAGTATCAGAGGGGGTTTTGGGGTGAAACGAGGGGTTTTGGGGGTTCAGTGTGCTCAGATCCCCCCTCCCCTGCAGAACTTCGCGGCTCAGATGGCCGGAGGCTTCGATGAGAAGGCTGGAGGCGCACAGATGGGCGTCATGCAGGGACCCATGGTAACGGGACCCCCCCCCCCCCCGGTGCAGGGACCCCCTCTATGCATTCCATGGGGGATGCAGCTCATCATGGGAGCACCCCCATTATGGGGCACCCCCTGCAGGTGATGCTGACTCCGGTGTCTCTCCCCATAGGGCCCCATGGGACCCCGTGGCCCCCCTGGCCCCTCCGGTGCTCCTGTAAGTAACAACCCCCCCATATCGGGGGTCTCTGGTGGGCACCCTCCACCCCATTGATGCCCCCGTGTCTCTTCCAGGGTCCCCAAGGCTTCCAAGGCAACCCCGGTGAGCCCGGCGAGCCCGGCGCTGCTGTGAGTGCCCCCCCCCTCGTCCCGGCTTGGGGACGCGGTGCCACCCATCAGCTCCCATTCACCCACTGCCTCTTTGTCCCCTTTAGGGTCCAATGGGTCCCCGGGGACCGCCGGGACCCCCCGGGAAGCCCGGCGATGATGTGAGTGCTGTGCGGGCTGGGAAGGGGCCGCTCATTGCAGCAGCGGCCCCCAAGTGCCCTCATCCCCCCCACATCTCGTGTCCCCACAGGGCGAGACCGGCAAACCCGGCAAGTCCGGAGAGCGCGGCCCCCCCGGCCCCCAGGTAAGGCGGGATCCGGCCCCCCCCTCCCGGATGGAGACCCCCGTGTCCCCCCCCTGCGGTCCTGACCCCCGTTCTCTGTGCTCACCCGCAGGGTGCTCGAGGCTTCCCCGGGACCCCCGGGCTGCCCGGAGTGAAAGGACACCGGGTGAGTGTGTGCGTGTCCCCCCCTTGGTGCCCCCGAGGGTCCCCATCAGTTGGTGGCACAGAGAGTGACCCCTCCATCCCGTGTCCCCCATCGCTCTGTCCACAGGGATACCCTGGCTTGGATGGTGCCAAAGGAGAGGCAGGAGCTCCTGGAGCCAAGGTAAGGCGTGGGTGACCATCGCTGTGGCATCAGGGCTGTTGGGTGACCACCCCCATGGTGTCAGGCCTGGTGGGTGACCATCCCCCTGGCATCAGGGCTAGTGGGTGACCATCTCTGTGGCATCAGGGCTGGTGGGTTACCATCCTTATGGTGTCAGGCCTGGTGAGTGACCATTCCCATGGCATCTGGGCTGGTGTGTGACCATCCCCACGGCATCAGTGCTGGTGGGTGACCATCACCATGGCATCTGGGCTAGTGTGTGACCATCCCCACGGCATCAGTGCTGGTGGGTGACCATCCCCATGTCATCTGGGCTAGTGTGTGACCATCCCCACGGCATCAGTGCTGGTGGGTGACCATCCCCATGGCATTGGGGCTGTTGGATAACCATCCACATGGTATCAGTGCTGGTGGGTGACCATCCCCACGACGTCAGTGCTGGAGGGTGACCATCCCCATAGTGTCATTATTGGTGTGTGACCATCCCCATGACATCAGTGCTGGAGGGTGACCATACCCATGACGTCAGTGCTGGTGTGTGACCATCCCCATGGTGTCAGTGCTGGTGGGTGACCATCACCATGGCATCTGGGCTGGAGGGTGACCATCCCCGTGGTGTTATTATTGGTGGTTGACCATACCCATGGCATCAGTATTGGTGTGTGACCATCCCCATGACATCAGTGCTGGTGGGTGACCATCCCCATGACATCAGTGCTGGTGGGTGACCATCCCCATGGCATCAGTTCTGGTGTGTGACCATCCCTATGGTGTCTGTGCTGGTGTGTGACCATACCCATGGCATCAGTATTGGTGTGTGACCATCCCCATGACATCAGTGCTGGTGGGTGACCATCCCCATGGCATCAGTTCTGGTGTGTGACCATCCCTATGGTGTCTGTGCTGGTGTGTGACCATACCCATGGCATCAGTATTGGTGTGTGACCATCCCCATGACATCAGTGCTGGTGGGTGACCATCCCCATGGCGTCAGGCCTGGTGGGACTCACCCCCTCCACCCTTCCCCGCAGGGTGAATCCGGCTCCCCCGGCGAGAACGGTTCCCCCGGCCCCATGGTGAGTCTTTGGGGTGGCAAACGGGGAAACTGAGGCCCGGTTGGAAGCTTCTCCTTGCCCCAACCGATCACCGTGTCCCCCCCCAGGGTCCCCGCGGGCTGCCTGGAGAGAGAGGACGACCCGGCCCCTCCGGCGCTGCGGTGAGTGTGACAGCGCCCGGTGACACGCGGTGATGGGGACCCCATCACCCCCCCCATGACGCCCATCACCGTGTCCCCGCAGGGTGCTCGTGGCAATGACGGTCTCCCCGGTCCGGCGGGACCCCCGGTGGGTATCAGGATGCTTCAGCCCTTCCCATAGTGCTGCGGACCCCATGTTACCCCATGGGGGGCACTGGGGTCCCCCCAAAGCCTCTGCAGACCCTCATGCTCTTCCCCCCCCACAGGGACCTGTGGGCCCGGCCGGAGCCCCCGGCTTCCCCGGTGCCCCCGGCTCCAAGGTAAGGGCGAAGGGGCTGCTCCCAACGGGGAAACTGAGGCACGGCGCCGGCTGCCACATCCCCTTCACCCCATCTGTGCTCCCCGCAGGGTGAAGCCGGTCCCACCGGAGCACGAGGCCCCGAGGGTGCCCAGGGACCCCGCGGGGAATCCGGCACCCCTGGCTCTCCCGGCCCCTCCGGTGCCCCTGTGAGTGTCACCTCCTGTGTTCCTGTGTGTCCCCTGCACTGGGATCCATGGGGATGCGGTGATTGTGAGTGGGGAAACTGAGGCACAGGGATAGAGCTTCAGCGGTGTCTTCTTTTAGGGTAACCCCGGGACTGATGGCATTCCCGGCGCGAAGGGCTCTGCGGTGAGTGGGAATGGGACAGGGATGGGGATAGGAGGGTCCTGGGGGGGCTGAGCTGGGATTTGGGGATGCTGGGGGCCATGGGGAACATGGGGTTGTGGGAGGATGCTGGGGGTGGAAGAATGAGTGTGTCTGGGGGATGCTGGGGGATACTGGGGGTGATGGGGAGTGCTGGGAGATACTGGGGATTTGGGATGTTGGGAGATGCTGGGACATACTGGGACATTGGGTGCTGGGGAACATGGGATGCTGAGAGATAGTGGGAGATACTGGGGGATATGGATGCTGGGGAACACGGGATGCTGGGAAACACTGGGAGATGGGGGGGATGTGGGATGCTAGGGGATGTGGAATGCTGGGAGATACTGGGAGATACTGGGGGATGTGGGATATTGGGAGATACTGGGAGATACTGGGTGATACTGGGGATGTTGGGAGATCCTGGGGAATGTGGGATGCTGGGGGATTCTGGGAGACACTGTGGGATGCGGGATGCTTGGAGATGCTGGGAGATACGGGGTGATACTAGGGATGCTGGGAGATACTGAGGGATGTGGGATACTGGGAGATACTGGGAGATACTGGGGGATTCTGGGAGATATGGGATGCCTGGGGATGTGGGATGCTGGGAGATGCGGGATGCTGGGGGATGCAGGGTGCTGGGGGATGTGGGATGCTGGAGGATGCGGGATGCTGGGGGATGTGGGATGCTGGATGCAGGATGCTGGGGGCATGGGATGCTGGGGGTGTGAGATGCTGGAGGATGCGGGATGCTGGGGGATGTGGGATGCTGGATGCGGGATGCTGGGGGCATGGGATGCTGGGGGTGTGAGATGCTGGGGGATGCGGGATGCTGGATGCAGGATGCTGGGGGTATGGGATGCTGGGGGATGTGAGATGCTGGAGGATGCGGGATGCTGGTGGTGTGAGATGCTGGGGGATGTTGGATGCTGGAGGATGTTGGATGCTGGATGCAGGATGCTGGGGGTATGGGATGCTGGGGGTGTGAGATGCTGGGGATGTGGGATGCTGGGGGTGTGAGATGCTGGGGGATGTTGGATGCTGGATGCAGGATGCTGGGGGTATGGGATGCTGGGGGTGTGAGATGCTGGGGATGTGGGATGCTGGGGGTGTGAGATGCTGGGTGATGTGGGATGCTGGGGATGTGGGATGCTGGGGGATGTGGGATGCTGGGGGATGTGGGATGCTGGGGGATGTGGGATGCTGGATGCGGGATGCTGGGGATGTGGGATGCTGGGGGTGTGAGATGCTGGGGATGTGGGATGCTGGAGGATGTGGGATGCTGGATGCAGGATGCTGGGGGTATGGGATGCTGGGGGTATGGGATGCTGGGGGTGTGAGATGCTGGGGGATGTGGGATGCTGGGGGTATGGGATGCTGGGGGATGCTGGGGGTGTGGGGACACGGGCGTGAGGAAGGGTGCGGTGATGTTGGGAGGCGCGGTCCGTGCCGTGTCCCCCGGTGACCGTGTCCTGCTGCCCTCAGGGTGCCCCCGGCATCGCGGGTGCTCCAGGCTTCCCCGGCCCCCGCGGCCCACCCGGACCCCAGGGCGCCACCGGCCCGCTGGGACCCAAGGGACAGACGGTGAGAGACCCCCCCGGGACCCCCCCACACCTCCAGAGCCCCCGAGAGACCCCCGAGAGGGGACGGCGTCTCTGGCCCCGCCCACTAACAGCAAACCCCGCCCACTCCGATCGGACCCCTCCCACTCTGCCACAGGCCACGCCCCCATCCCAACCTCTTTGTGGGTGCCCCCCCCGACCCGGCCCAGGTCACCCCCACGTCACCTTGTCCTGGTGCCCAAAGGGACACCGGGGATGGGGATGGGATTGGGGTGGGATGGAGATGGGATGGAGATGGAATGGAAATGGGATGGGGATGGGATTGGGATGGGGAGGGGGACGATGGGGACAGGGGTGGGGTGGGGTGGGGGAGGGATGGGATTGGAATGGAGATGGGATGGGGTCAGGTGAGAAATGAGATGGGGACAAGGATGGGGCAGAGAAGAAATGGGGATAGGGACAGGGATGGAAATGGGGATGGGGGGGATGAGGACAGGGATGGGATGGGGAGAGAAGGGATGGGGATGAGATGGGGATGAGGGTGGAGAGCGGAACAGCATGTGGACAGAGATGGCTACAGGGTTGGGTACAGGGACAGGTAGGGGGACTGGGATGGAGGTGAGGATGAGGAAAGGGATGGAGACAAGGATGACAATGGGGACAGGCATGGAGACAAGGATAGAGTTCAGGTTGGGGTCAGGAACGAGGACAGGAGTTGGTGACAGGAGAGAGTTTGGGGACAAGGATGGGGATGAGGAGGGATGGGGACGGGGATGAGGATGGAGACAAGAAAGGGCCTGGATACGGGGATGGGGACATGGATGGGTTGGGGACAGGGACAGGGTGGGGACAGGGATGAGGATGGGAGCAGGAATGGGGGAAGGGAACAAAGTTGGATCAGGAGTGGGGATGAGGACAGAGATGGGAAAGGGGATGGGGATGGGAACAGGGCTGGGAACAGGGGTGCAGGGGGGAGTGAAGGTGAGGATAAGGCCGGCTTGGGGACAAAGATGGGGACAGGGTGGGTGTGGGGCCTGGCATCAAGATGGACACAGGGACAGGGCCTGGATCTGGGGGTGGGATGGGGACAGCCGTGGGGACACTGCGGCTTCATCACCTCTGCCTCCGCAGGGTGAACCCGGCATCGCGGGCTTCAAAGGCGAGCAGGGACCCAAGGGCGAGACGGTGAGTGCGGGATGGGGACCCCTCATCCACCCCCCCCGGCCGGGCCTGGAATGTCTCACCGGCATCTCCCGAAGCAATTCCCCTGCGGAGGCCCCTCGAGGGGCAGCGTCCCCCCTCCCGTGCGGAACAAAAGCCGCTGTGTTCGTGTCCCCCCCCGGCGGGGACATTCCCCCCTCGCTTCATTAACCCGCCTCAATGCACCGGGCCCGTTCCCGCCGAGGTGGCCACCGAGCCCTGGCGCCGGCGGGACACGTGGCGCCGGCATCTGGGATGCATCGGGAATTGCAGCCCCCCCCCCCCCCTTGTGACCCCCTTCTCCTCTTCCTCAGGGCCCCGCAGGACCGCAGGGAGCCCCCGGGCCGGCGGGTGAGGAAGGCAAAAGGGGAGCCCGCGGTGAACCCGGCGCTGCCGGCCCCGTGGGGCCACCGGGAGAGAGGGTGCGTGGCCCCCCCCTGCGCCCCCAGCGAGGTGCTGCCCCCCACATCCTCCCGTGCGACCTTCCTCCTCCTCCTCCTCTTCCTCCATAGGGCGCTCCCGGCAACCGCGGCTTCCCGGGGCAGGACGGGCTGGCAGGACCCAAGGTACCGCCATCACACGGGGATGGGGGGGGACCAGAGGCGCCCCCTGAGCCCCCAGACCCATCCGTGTCCCCCCCGCACAGGGTGCTCCGGGTGAGCGCGGCCCCGCCGGCCTCGCGGGGCCCAAAGGAGCCACCGGTGACCCCGGGCGCCCCGGAGAGCCCGGACTGCCCGGAGCCAGGGTAAGAGCCGGGGCCGCATCCTGCACCGCGCAGCGCCACGGCGGGAGGGGGGGGGACGGTGGTGGGACCTGATGGGGCCAGCCAGGAGGTGCATTGGGGTTAATAAGGCGCTTTTGGGGTCATAAGGGGCTTTGTTGTTCATAAAGTGCTTTGGGGTTGGTTAAGCTGCTTTTGGGGTTCATAAGGTGCTTTTCGGGTCATTTAAGGTGTTTTGGGGGTCGATAAGGTGCTTTTGGGGTACCTAAGGTGCTTTTGGAGTCAGTTAAGGTGTCTTTGGGGCTCATAAGGTGCTTTTGGGGGCAATAAGGTGCTTTGGGGTTTGGTTATGGTGCTTCTGGGGTTAGCCAAGATGATGTTCTGTGGCACTAAGACACTCCTGAGGGTTGGTTCAGTTGCTCTTTATTGCTAATGAAGAAACTCTTCGGGGTCCTTTGCTCTTTGCTAATTGAGATGTTCTTTGGGGTTATCCCATATGCATCTGGGGTTAGTGAAGATGCACTCTGGGGGTACCAAAGATGCTCTTTGGGGTTCAGATGCGCCCTGGGGTTAAGATGCTTTCCTGGTGCTAACTAAGATGCTTTTTGGGGTGAGTTAAGGTGCATTTGGGGGTAGCAAAGATGCTCGTTTGGGGTTACGATGCTCTTTGAGGTCATGGGGTTAGTGCCGGCGTCCCCCCCTCGGGGCTGCTCCCCACAGCCCCCCATTGCTCCCCCCCACCTCAGGGTCTCACCGGCCGCCCAGGAGATGCTGGTCCTCAAGGCAAAGTCGGCCCCACTGTAAGTGCTGCCGTGCAGGGGTCGGTGTGGGGAGGGGGACCGGGGTCCAGCATGGTCCCCATTGATGTCCCCATCCCCACAGGGTGCCCCCGGCGAAGACGGACGCCCCGGTCCCCCCGGCCCACAGGGTGCTCGTGGCCAGCCTGGTGTGATGGGTTTCCCTGGTCCCAAAGGTGCTAATGTGAGTATTGACCCCAAACTGGGGCAGTGACAGGGACATGGAGCCCATCACCATCGCCTCCCTCCTCCATCCCTAGGGTGAGCCTGGAAAAGCGGGTGAGAAAGGACTCCCCGGCGCCCCGGGGCTGCGGGTGAGTGGTTTCCCTTCCCCATCACCCCAAAACAGACGCTGGGGGGGCTCCGGCATCGCTGTCCTGAGGCACCTGCAGTGTCCGAGTGGGGACACTGAGGCACGGGTGCAGCAGCGCCTGCAGCGTGGTACCCGGAGCTCAGTGATGGGCTGTCTCCTCCATAGGGGCTTCCTGGCAAGGACGGTGAGACGGGAGCCGCCGGCCCCCCGGGACCTGCTGTAAGTGTCCCACCAGACCCAAGCCCTGCTTGAAATGGGGGTCCGGGGGTTATGCCCCCCCCCATTATGGGCAAGAGCCCACTCGGCTCTGCGATGGTGGGGATCTGGGGTGTCTCCGTGGCCCCAAAGGTGGGGAAGCTCCAGGGTCCTTCAGCATCGTCCTCCCGCAGGGTCCCGTAGGAGAGAGGGGAGAGCAAGGAGCCCCCGGTCCCTCCGGCTTCCAGGTGAGCAGGTGGTGGGGGGGGCTTGGGTGATGCTCGGGGGTGATGCTCGGGGGTGATGCTGGGGTCTCGCTGCTGCTCACGCTGCTTCCTTCCCATCCCAGGGGCTGCCCGGGCCGCCAGGTCCCCCCGGAGAGAGCGGCAAACCCGGAGACCAGGTGAGGCCCCTCCTCTTGGGCACCCCCTGGGTGCAAAGTGGGGTTCAGGACCCCCCCCCCCGCAGCCCCCATGGCTGAACCCCAACTCTCTTCCCCCCCACACAGGGTGTTCCTGGGGAAGCTGGTGCCCCTGGTCTCGTCGGTCCCAGAGTAAGTGTCCCTTGTGCTCATGGATGGGGGACAGGGCACTTGTCTCCATCCCAGGGGGGGCTTTGGGGGGGCTGGACACCCCCATCCAGGGCCAGCGGCTCCCTCTGGCGGCTCAGCCCATTCCTCCCAGTGCATCCCCATCCCGCCGGGGCAGCACGGGATGGATGCTCTGCCTCCATCATTGCGATACGGATGCTGTCACCCACACCATGGCCCCCTCCTAACGCTGTTCCCCCCACCCCAGGGTGAACGCGGCTTCCCCGGTGAACGTGGCTCTCCCGGTGCACAAGGGCTGCAGGGTCCCCGCGGGCTCCCTGGCACCCCGGGCACCGACGGACCCAAGGTGGGTGATGAAGAGGGGACACAGAGCTCAGTGTGGCTCTGCCCAGGGTGCCTGGGGGTGTCGGCACCCCAATAACTGCACCTTTGCTCGGGTTTAGGGTGCAACCGGCCCCGCCGGCCCCAACGGTGCCCAGGGTCCCCCGGGGCTGCAGGGGATGCCCGGGGAGCGAGGAGCAGCCGGGATCGCCGGTCCCAAGGGAGATCGGGTGAGTGATGGGTGCCAGCGGTGTCCCGAGCGGTGCCAGGTCTCAGCTGGGCTCATGGCACCGCTGTCTCGGCCCTGCAGGGAGACGTCGGAGAGAAGGGACCCGAGGGAGCTCCCGGGAAGGACGGCGCACGCGTAAGTGGGATGGGGCACACGGGGATGGGGACATGGAAGGATGGGGACACAGCAGAATGGGGACACAAAGGAATGGGACCTGGTGGGATGGGGACATGGCAGGATGGGGTATGGAGGGATGGGGACATGGTGGGATGGGGACACAGCAGGATGGGGACACAAAGGAATGGGACATGGCGGGATGGGGACATGGTGGGAACAGAAACACGGTGGGATGGGGACATGTTGAGAGTGAGAACACAGTAGGAGCAGGTACATGGCGAGATAGGGCCACAGCAGGATGGGGATACAGCAGGATGGGGACCCAGAAGAACGGGACATGGTGGGATGGGGACACGGTGGGATGGGGATACAGCAGGAGCACAGAGGCAGGCGAGGGATGCCCACGGTGGCCTCCCCCTCACGTGTGTCTCCTCCACAGGGGCTGACAGGTCCCATCGGTCCCCCCGGCCCCGCTGGCCCCAACGGCGAGAAGGTGAGGTCCCGATGAGCCCTTTGGCTGCTCCCAATTGGGGGGGATTCCATCCACACCCCCCAACTCTCCATCATTTCCTTCCCAGGGAGAATCCGGCCCCCCTGGTCCATCCGGTGCTGCTGGTGCCCGCGGCGCCCCCGTAAGTCCCCCCCCTTGGGTCCAGCACGGGCCTCGCTGTCCCCGTCCCCCCATTGACTCCCATCTCTCCCGCAGGGCGAGCGCGGGGAGCCCGGTGCCCCCGGTCCCGCTGGATTTGCCGGGCCCCCGGTGAGTATCCGGCCCCGTGTCCCGGGCACGGGCGCAGCTGCGGCTCCTCCCGCTGATGGCGCCGCTTCCCGCAGGGCGCCGATGGACAACCCGGAGCCAAAGGGGAGCAGGGAGAGCCTGGGCAGAAGGGAGACGCGGGAGCTCCCGGTCCCCAAGGTCCCTCCGGCGCTCCGGGCCCCCAGGTGGGTGCAGCCGGAGCATCCCAAGGCAGGGATGGACCCCGGGGGGTGCCCAATCCCGGGACATTGGTGCTGTCCCGCGGGAATGCCGCACCCCCCCCCCCCATGTTCCAACCCCTTTCCCTCCTCTTCCCAGGGCCCGACGGGTGTCACTGGTCCCAAAGGAGCGCGGGGAGCTCAGGGCCCCCCGGTGAGTATGGGGGGGCTGCGGGGGGGCACTGGGGGCAGCGGGGGCAGCCTCTGAGCCGCCTCCGTCCTCTGCTTCCGCAGGGAGCAACCGGATTCCCGGGTGCCGCCGGTCGAGTGGGACCTCCCGGCCCGAACGTGAGTCGGGAGCAGTTGGGAACACCCGGGAGCAGCCGGGATTGGTTGGGATCAGCCGGGATCACTCAGGGATCAGCTGGGATCAATCAGGGATCAGCTTGAATCACTTGGGATCAGTTGGGATCACTTGGGAGCAGTTGGGAACACTCAGGGATCTGTTGGGATCACTCGGATCAGCTGGGATCACTTGGGAGCAGTTGGGATCACTCAGGGAGCAGTTGGGAGCAGTAGGGATCAGTCAGGGATCAGTTGGTATCACTCAGGGATCAGTTGGGATCACTCCGGGATCAGCTGGGGTCACTTGGGATCAGCTGGGATCACTTGGGATCAGCTGGGATCACTCAGGGATCAGTTGGGATCACTCAGGGATCAGTTGGGATCACTCAGGGATCAGCTGGGATCACTCAGGGATAAGTTGGGATCACTCAGGGATCAGCTGGGATCACTCAGGGTTCAGTTGGGATCACTCAGGATCAGCTGGGATCACTCAGGGATCAGTTGGGATCACTCAGGGATCGGTTGGGATCACTCAGGGATCAGTTGGGATCACTCAGGGATCAGCTGGGATCACTCAGGGATCAGTTGGGATCACTCAGGGATCGGTTGGGTCCACTCGGGATCAGTTGGGATCACTCCGGGATCAGTTGGGTCCACTCGGGATCAGTTGGGATCACTCAGGGTTCAGTTGGGATCACTCAGGATCAGCTGGGATCACTCAGGGATCAGTTGGGATCACTCAGGGATCGGTTGGGATCACTCGGGATCAGTTGGGATCACTCGGGAGCAGTTGGGATCACTCGGGAGCAGCCGGGATCTCTCTCGGTGCCCCAAGCGGTACCGGACGCGGGGGCTGTCCACGCCCCCCCCACCAGCGCTCACCTCCTCTCTCCCCCCCCAGGGTAACCCGGGCCCCCCCGGCCCCCCCGGCTCCGCTGGCAAGGACGGACCCAAAGGCGCTCGCGGCGACGCGGGGCCCCCCGGCCGCGCCGGTGACCCCGGGCTCCAGGGCCCCGCCGGCCCCCCCGGGGAGAAGGGGGAGCCGGGGGAGGACGGCCCCGCGGTACGTTGGGGGTGGGGCCCCCCGCGGTGCTGCGCCCGCGCCCGGCGGTGCTGAGCCCCCGTTTGCCTCCACAGGGTCCCGACGGTCCCCCCGGCCCCCAGGGCTTGGCCGGACAACGCGGCATCGTGGGGCTCCCGGGACAGCGAGGGGAGAGGGGCTTCCCCGGGCTGCCGGGGCCATCGGTGAGCAGCGGGGGGGCATCATCCCCGGGGCGCCATTGGGGCACCCAGCGCCCGGAATGCGGGTGCTTGGATCCCGAGGCGCAGCTCAGGGGGTGCTGGAGGTGGTCCCTGGACCCCCTGAGTGCAGGGACCCCATCCCGTGGCAGCGGGGCTGGGTGATGGCCACTGGGGGCTGGGATCTCCCATTCAATGTGTTCTGTCTCCCGTTTTCCCTGCATTTAGGGTGAACCTGGAAAACAAGGAGCTCCCGGCTCCGCCGGTGACCGCGGCCCCCCCGGCCCCGTGGGTCCCCCCGGTCTGACGGGTCCTGCTGGTGAACCTGGCCGCGAGGTGGGCAGCACCAATGGGCAGGGGATTGGGGAATGTCCTTCCAGGCGGGCCGGGATCATCCCCATGTAACCCCAATGGGTTTGGGCATGGCTGATCCCGCAGCCAGAGCTCCTGGCAGCACCGGTGGTGGCTCTGAAGGAGGATGCTGCCCGTGTCCAGCTCCAGCCCAGGTCCTAACCCCTCCTCTTCCCGCAGGGTAACCCCGGCTCCGATGGCCCCCCCGGCCGAGACGGTGCTGCCGGCGTGAAGGTGAGCTCAGCCCAGCGCTCCCTCCCTTTGTGCCCTCACATCCCCCCCAGTCCCTAACCCTGCCCTTGTCCCGGCACAGGGCGACCGCGGCGAGACCGGCCCCGTGGGTGCTCCCGGCGCTCCCGGTGCTCCCGGCGCTCCCGGCCCGGTGGGTCCCACCGGCAAACAGGGAGACAGAGGCGAGACGGTGAGTGCTGGCGAGGGGAGATGGGGCCACACCGAGCACACAGCGGTGACCCCCCCGCAGCAGGGCTGTTAGCGGCCGGTTCCATGGCACCCTCAGTGCTGGTAGAGGCTTTGGAGCACCTTCCCAAGGGGTCATGAGCTCCAAGAGCCCAGCTCTGCCGCACGCAGCACCGGGATGCTGCACTGGGATAATGTGCCCATGGACGGATGGAGCCTCTACGGTGATGCTCAGCTGAGAGGTGCCGGTTGCTGCTGCCCTGGTGCTCAGAGCAGAGCCGGTTCAGCCCCCCCGGATAGCAAAGGGCACCCCTCGAGTCCCCTCTTGTCTCTCCGCAGGGCGCACAAGGTCCCATGGGTCCCTCCGGTCCTGCTGGTGCTCGGGGCATGCCGGTGAGTGATGCCATTGAGGCACTCCATGAGCGATGCGCAGCACCCTGAGGTGCGCTGGGCACCCTGAGCCTGACGAGTCCCTTTCTCCCCTTCCAGGGTCCCCAAGGGCCTCGTGGTGACAAAGGGGAGACAGGAGAGGCCGGAGAGAGGGGGCTGAAGGGCCACCGTGGCTTCACCGGGCTGCAGGGTCTTCCTGGACCACCCGTAAGTGATGGTTTAGGGACCCCAGCACTCAGCACCCCCCATACCTCAGCACGGAGCTGGATGCGGCTCCATCAGGCTGAGCATCCCTTGGTGCTGTAATATCCTCCCTCGCCTCTCCTCAGGGTCCTTCTGGAGACCAAGGTGCTGCTGGTCCTGCAGGACCCTCCGGCCCCAGGGTAAGTCCTGCCCATGGGTTGGGGAGATGAGAGGGAAAGGAGGCACCGGCATCCTCCAGCCCCCCTGGGTCACATCGCTCCCCAATGGACCCTTCCCTCCCTCTTGACCCATTTGGGGCTCTCTCTCAGGGTCCCCCCGGCCCCGTCGGTCCCTCTGGCAAGGACGGCTCCAACGGGATGCCCGGCCCCATCGGTCCCCCCGGCCCCCGTGGCCGAAGCGGCGAACCAGGACCTGCGGTGAGTGGAAGTGCTGCTGGTGGCAGGGATGGGGTTCGGAGCAGAGCATCACGATGGCAGCATCCTCCTCCTGCAGGGTCCCCCTGGAAACCCCGGTCCCCCCGGTCCTCCCGGCCCCCCGGGCACTGGCATCGACATGTCAGCCTTCGCCGGGCTGGGTCAGACGGAGAAGGGCCCCGACCCCATCCGGTACATGCGGGCGGACGAGGCGGGCAGCAGCCTGCGGCAGCACGACGTCGAGGTGGACGCCACGCTCAAGGCCCTCAACAACCAGATCGAGAGCATCCGCAGCCCCGAGGGCTCCAAGAAGAACCCAGCCAGGACCTGCCGGGACATCAAGCTTTGCCATCCCGAGTGGAAGAGCGGTAGGAGCCTCCATCCCTGCCTCCTCCCCTCCTGTGCCTCTCCCCAAGCTCTTGCACCCAAGGGGACAGCGAGGTCCATGATGCTCTTTGCTCTGACCTCCAAAGCCTTGTGTTCACGCATCGTTTGCCCTCCCTGCTGCAGGAGACTACTGGATCGACCCGAACCAAGGCTGCACCTTGGATGCCATCAAAGTCTTCTGCAACATGGAGACGGGTGAGACCTGTGTCTACCCCAACCCCAGAAGCATTCCCAAGAAGAACTGGTGGACCAGCAAGACCAAAGACAAGAAGCACGTCTGGTTCGCAGAGACCATCAATGGTGGTTTCCATGTAAGTGTCCCGCTGGGCTGGTGTTTCACACCGGGAATGGGAATGGACACGGAGCAGGGGAAGGTGTTGAGTGTCTGCCTGGAAGGTTGGGATGTCCTTCCTTGAAGCTGTGTTGATGGATGTTACACGAGGGGCTGGCTCTTCTAGGGGACTATATTGAAAGCGTGGAGTCGGGTCAGTTCATCTCCACCTGGGAATGTAAAGTCTGGAAGTGCCCTCAAAGGGTGGCTGGAATGAGGGTTGTTGCAATGCCCATCGGCTTCAATGTCTCCCTTCTCCCCTCCAGTTTAGCTATGGTGATGAAGACCTGGCTCCCAACACCGCCAACATCCAGATGACCTTCCTGCGCCTCCTGTCCACCGAGGGCTCCCAGAACGTCACGTACCACTGCAAGAACAGCATCGCCTACATGGACGAGGAGACGGGCAACCTGAAGAAAGCCATCCTCATCCAGGGCTCCAACGACGTGGAGATCAGAGCCGAGGGCAACAGCAGGTTCACGTACAGCGTCCTGGAGGATGGCTGCACGGTAAGTGCAGGGGAACCTGCGAGAGAAGGACGTAGATGATGAGTTGGGGCTCAGCCCCTGAGGATGCTCAAGCGCCTCTCATCCCACTCTTGTTTCCCCCCCCCAGAAACACACTGGCAAATGGGGCAAGACGGTGATCGAGTACCGGTCGCAGAAGACCTCGCGCCTGCCCATTGTAGACATTGCACCTATGGACATTGGTGGAGCGGAGCAGGAGTTCGGTGTGGATATCGGCCCCGTCTGCTTCTTGTAAAGAGAGCTCTGTGGTCCGTTTGGTTTTACCGTTTGGAATTCCAGCCCAATCCCACGCACCGAAAGAGAAACGACCGAATCCCAAACTCACCCCGAGTTCTTCCCCCAAACGACTTCTGCACTGAATGGCTGCAACGATCCCCCCCTCGGCTCACGGCATTCCCGTCGGGAATCACCGCCTCTTCCCAGCGCCGGCCGGGCAGGCTGAAAGCAGAAAGAAACCACGGTCTTATTTATTTATTCTCTTCCCAAGACCTAGCGTTTAGGTCGGGGGGAGGTGGGAATCCGGCACGTTCGAGGGCCCTTCCCTGCTAAAGGGGTCTCACAAATCCAGGTACCACGAATCCCCTCCCGGCCCCCCACCCTGTGTCTCCCCAGCAGGAGTGTAACGGATGAGAGGACACAAACACAGTAACATGGTGCTATTCTTGTACAACGAGTCTGTATTTTTTAACATCAGTTGATAGAAAAAGACAAAAAAACGACAAAAAAAAAATTACTTTTGGTGGAAAAAGTCCCTGGGTTTGGTTTTTGTTGGTCTCTGGAGGTTTCAGTCCCTTCTCTTTGTGTCTCAGCTGTGCCAAAGGAAGGTTTGGGTCAAATCGCTTCCCACTAAGGGGAAAAAATCCCTGAGCAATGAATGTGCCCCCAGAAGGGAGAGGAAAACCCGGAGCCAGGCTGAGGGAGCTGGGGCAGCCTGGAGGAGAGAAGGCTGCTGAAGGGGAGAGCTGAGAGCAGCTCCAGAGCCTGAAGGGGCTGCGGGGAACCTGGAGAGGGGCTTTGGCCAAGGGATGGAGGGACGGGACAAGGGAATGGCTTTAACTGCCAGAGGGGAGACTGAGATGAGCTCTTGGGCAGAAGCTCTTCCCTGGGAGGGTGCTGAGGCGCTGGCACAGGGTGCCCAGAGAAGCTGTGGCTGCCCCATCCCTGCAGTGCTCAAGGCCGGGTTGGACACAGGGGCTTGGAGCTGCTCCAGTGGAAGGGGTCCCTGGAGCTGGACTGGGGCTGGAGGAGCTTTAAGGTCCCTTCCATCCCAAAGCACTCCGGGATTCTACGAAGTGAAAACCCTGGAAGCACCAGGAGCCAACGCAGCAGCCATGGGTTTGTGTTAAGGGATCTCATTGCTCCCCCAGACAGAACCAGGGCGAGGTGAACCAGGACACCACTTAAAGGAAACCAGTAAAACCAGTGGGGAGGGGGATGCTGAGACCAATCCTTGTGCAAATCAGTACAACCGCAGGTGGGGGTGTCCTCTAACCCTCATCCCTATGGAATTTGTCCCATTTTGTGCCCTTCTAAATAGTTTCAGGGTGTATTTGCAACAGGGAAGCCTGGAGATGCTCAGCCATCACTTTGATGGTGTCAGGAAGAGTCCCAGTCCCAAGCTCTCCAGCTTGGCAATGAGAGCGACAGCTCCAGGATCCACTTGGGTTCTGCTGCCTCAAAGCGAAGCAGCCCAGTGACCCCCCAGGAGTCATGAACACACCGGAGCATCGCACATGGGACGCTGGGTTCCAGGGGAGTGCTTTTGGTTAAAACCCTGGCACTTTGGGGCTGCGGCTTCTCACTAAGAGAAGCGACCACTTGAAAGGATCTGTCCAAAGCTCCACTTTGGGGCCGGTTTGAAACCCTCTCGGTTGGCACCAGAGCAGCACCTGAGGCAGCCCAGGAAGGGGGTGAGCTCGGGAACGTTGGCAGCAGGAATTCATTAGAGGGCATTGGAGGATTAAGCAGGATTTCCAAACCCAAAACAGCCTCTCAAAGGCCAAGTGCTTTGGCTCATGAGCCCAGGGCAGCCCCGGGGAGCAGTGCCCTGGCTCAGAGCCTCACACACTGAACCAGGGCAAAGCCCCGCTCCTGTGGAGCCAAGCAGTAGGTTTCGGGGTCCTGAGCCCCCTGAAACATCACCCAGTTAAAAGCAACCCCATGCAACAATGGGGGTTAACGCTGGGGCTGCAGCTAAAGATGACGACAGCGGTGGAAAGGCAATGCTGGGGAGCAGGAGGTGGCATCACCCCACAAGGAGAAACCAGCTCAGGCCGAGCAGCACCGGGCTGCAGAGCAGGAGGAAGCTCAGCAAGGAGATGGATAAAAAGCAAAGGTTGTGATTTCCTCCCCTCCCTGAGCTGCTGCTCACACCCTGGGGGTGCAGCCCGGGATGCTGGTCCTGGCTGCAATGGGAAGGGATGGAGGGGCTGCACTGCTCCCTCATGAGTTTCTTTGCCCTCATTCCCCCCCAGTCATTCCCAAGAGAACAGGAACCTTTGGGCAAACGACTCCAGTCACAGCACAGGGCACTAACTCTGGGACAAGGTTTGGTTTCCACAGGAGAAAGGCAGAACTCTTCCCCCCAACAAAGGACACTGCGCAGTCACAAACAGCTCTTTGTACCGTACAGCTCCGCTTTAACGAGTAAATTCGCTTCTAGAAACCTCAGGAGGCAGAAATGCCACTTCCTAAAGCAGACACCGTGTGGTTTTATTTCACATCCCACTAAATAAAGCATCCTTCATTGAGCACCAGCCCAGGCGCTGCCCTCAGCTCCACCTGGGCCCTGCGTCCTCACACAGACTCACACCCCCTCCCCTCTGAAGGGCTCGGTAGGCGCAGGCAGGCATCGAATTCCAGAGGCACTACGAAGGGCAGAAGCGGGATGGAAGGCTCCAAGCTGCAAACAGCTCAGGTTGGGCAGAGCCTGGGGGTTTATTTGCTTTAAGAACGCTGCTGATGCCATCCATCGGGAACAGATCCTGGAGTGAAACCTTTGGAACACCAACCCCTCCCCTGAAACTGGTTTAAATCCAGACTTGACTGCTCCTCCAGGCATGAGCACAAAGCGACACTGAGCTGCAAGACCCCCGAGAGCCTGCGGCTGCCCAGCGTGAGGAGAGGAAGGTCCAAAGGAGGAGGAGGAAGGTGAAAGTCCCACAGAGCCTTCCCCAGAGCCACACTTCCCGAGGCACCTTTATTCGGGTGGTTTGGGGGTGGGTTTGCTGGAGGTGGCAAACCCGCAGAGAGTGAGTTTCAAAGGAGCCTTTGCCTCCACCTAGCACAAGTTAGGGAGGTGGAAGCTTTATCTGCACATTCCTTACGGGAACTATCCCTTTGTTGTCAAGGTTTGCTTTGGATCAAGCCAGGGACATGCTGCTGCTGAAGAAAAGCAGGATAAATTAATTGCACAGAACTGATTAGTTCACCCTGAGGGACCTGACACAGTGCAAAGCTTTGAGAGCTGCAAAAATCAACTCTAAATCTTTGGGATCCTCAGCCCCCAACGCCTGGAAGTCCAGTTTTCCTGCCAAAGAGAAAGGCAGGACCCTGGAGCTGGGAAAACACCCCAAGAGAGTTTCATGATCAGGCCAGAAGTGCAGCCCAGCTGCACGTGGAAGAGCACGAACGGGAGACAGAGCTTCCATGCATCTCCCACCAAAATCACTCGCGATGCCTCTGCTTCCATTGGAAAGTTCCTGGTCCCTTGCAGACATCCACTGGCACCAGCATCCACCCCAGGCCACATCAGCTGGGCCTCAGGCAGAGGGGGAGAGCGGGAGCAGCTCCTGGCTGGCCGTGAAGTTGGTGCTGCAGTCGACGTAGCGGTACCGCTCCAGAGTGCTCTGCGCCGCGCGCCCCATGTACGAGAGCTTCACCCACGTCCTGGGGGGAGAGCAACGCCTCTGCCTGAGGAACAACTCCAGCAGGTTCACACTCAGAGAACCCCAAACTGGGCTGGGAGGGACCTTAAAGCTCCTCCAGCTCCAACCCCCTGCCACGGGCAGGGACACCTTCCAGTAGGGCAGCTTGTCCTGTCCTGCTGGAAGGTGTCTCTTGTCCTGTCCCTACATCCCTTGTCCAAAGCCCCTCTCCAGGTTTCCTGCAGCCCCTTCAGGCACTGGAGCTGCCCTAAGGTCTCCCCTTAAGGAGCCTTCTCTTCTCCAGGCTGCCCCAGCCCAGCTCTCTCAGCCTGGCTCCAGAGCAGAGCTGCTCCAGCCCTCGCAGCAGCTCCATGGCCTCCTCTGGCCTTGCTCCAGCAGCTCCACATCCCCCTTGTGCTGTTGCCCCAGAGCTGGACACTGAACACTCCTCACAGCTCCTCTTCCCCCTCAAAAGCTGCAGCTCCTCTCAGTTTCTGTTCCTCAAGGTCTTTCAGTGCAGAGGGCAGGGCTCTGCAGAGCTGGCGAGCACAAGCTCTGGAGCACAACATCCTCATGTGCTGGTGTCTTCTCCTTTCTATCTCACATTTCACCCACCTGTGTCAAGTGGCCTGGACTAGAAGCTGACACCGAACCAGGCTGGGGGGCTGCCAAGAGGGACTTTCTGTGTGTCCCCTTAGATCTGCTGCAGCAGCAATTCCCTTTTGAGTCACGAGCTGAGCAGAGAACCACCTACCTCATGAAGATCAGGACGTTGTGCACCTTTGCCTTGGGAAACGTGCAAGAGAAACTGGAAGAGACCAAAGCACAGGAACAGGTCAGCGTGGGCTAAGCAGGGCTGTGGCGACACTCACGTTTCTCAGTATCTCCTGGGATTCTCCCTTTGGTGCCAACTCAGCTCAAGCCACGGGCCAAGAAAAACCCTGTTGCAGCATCCCACAAAGGCTTTCAAGTCATTTCTAGCAAACGATCACCTTCCAGGAAATTAGCACAAACCAAGTCATTTCCAGAGCTAATTCTAATTAAAGCACCTTAAACCTGCCCTCCTCTCCAGCCCTATACAAAGAGTAGTAAATCCTTACTACACATAGGAGAAGGGACCACCCAGCTCCGCCTTCACAGTGAAATTCACCTGTAAAAAGAGGAAAGAAAAACACATTCACATGCCTAAATCCACCCTTTCTGGAGTCTTTCCTACTTGCTGTTGCCTTTATCTGGGGTGCAGAAAGCTACTCTAACCATAAGACTACTTTGCCATGCAAAGCTTTAAGGTATAGATAGACCACCATCACGTTACCTAAAGGTTTTAGGCAATAAAAGCATCACCAAATGAAGCAATGAAAGGTGAATACCAGTTTGTCACTCAGTGGCTGGATGCTGGAGACGTTGGTGACCTGCTGGGTCCCCACCACAGTGTTCATGTACTGCACCTGAGTAGTGAGGCTGGTCACTGTCACCAAGTAGAAGTTGGAGTTCCTGATGCGTAAGGTGGCCTGGGTGGAGAGGAAGAGGGGACACAAGTAGCAGGGACCCTCCTGGCAGCTCAGCAGGGAATTTATTCCCTTGGGAAGAAACACACACAAGCACCTTACCGTGATGGCGAGAATGACAACGGAGTTCTTCTTGTCGAACCACACCTGAACCACTTTGATCCCGTCATCATCCACCAGGATGGAGTGCGGGAAGAGGAAGAAAACCACCAGCCCCGAGATGAGGAGGCAGAGCAGCACAGACAGCAGGACATAGAGCTTCCTGGAAGAGGCAGGGAAGGGTTCAGCTCCTTCACCTCAACACCGCAGGAGCCTTTGCATCCAAAACCCAACCCAAGCAGCAACCACCACAGATTTGGTCTTCCCTGGGAGAGCCCCACAGGCGCTGCTGTGGGGTTTTTGCTACCTGCACTTGCTCAAAACAGGGTGGTTTTCGGTAATGAGTAACCAAAGACTCAGTTTTGCCTCCACAGCATTTTCGTTCTCCTATTTTTGCTGCTTCTTTCTACAAGCTCCGGTAAAAGGCGCAGGACGAAGCGTGTGAATAAGATCATTGTTTCCACATTCAGCCCACAGTGGGGTTTCACAGGAAGCATTTAAAGTTACCCTTTAAACTGTATTTGTTGGCTTGGATGGAAACAAGGCACTGGCTGAAGGAGAGGCTGCAGAGCAGGTGAAGCACTAAACCACAAAAGAGCCCTGTTTGCTCCTTGCAAAGACGCCACGACTCTTCCTACACACTTACGTCCTCTGTGGACGAAGCCGCTGGTCGCTGTAGGGTATCAGAGCCACCAGCTCATTCACCTGCTCTGGAAGGCAAAAGGAACATGTGAACGATTCCCTGTGCGCGCACATCCCTAAGGAATGCGTTCGGTTTGCATTTCAGCCCCTCACGTGTGGGGATGCAGCCGGTGCCCTGGCACGTGGGGCAGGTGATGCTGTCCTGACCCGTGAACTCAACATAGGGAAACTTGGCAATGTCTTCCTCACGGTCCCGGCTATCGAGCAAGTCCTCTTCCTCCTCAGCCATCTCCCTCTGCCTCGAGGTGCTGTTGTCAGCAGGGAAGGAAAGCACAGAGCCCATCGCAGCTGCTGCAGGAAACCTGTGACAGAGGCAGCAGGAGCAGCCCTGGTTACTCAATGGCTTTCAACCTGCTTCTGGCCAACAAGAAACCCTGAGCTATAGAGAACCCGGCACAGGGGGCTGAGCTCCACAGCACCCCACACAGCTAGGCTCATTGCCAGGAGCCCCCCTAAAGAGACACCCAAGCCCCTCAGAACAGAGCTGTGCCCTCTTGGGCACCCCCAACCCCAAATGAGCCCCCCACACCCTCCACCCTCACATACAGCCCCTAACAGCGCCCCACAGCCCCTTAAGCCCCCCTCAGAGAGGAACGTTGCCTGCACAGGGACCTGCCCCCAACTCCCCATGAGAGACACCCCCAAAACCACCCTTCAAAGCCCAACACCCCCCTCATGAAGAAATGCGGCCCTCAACCCCCCGCCCCCCAAGGACCCACCCCTCACAACACGAATGCCCCCCCCATGAAGGAATGCGGCCCTCAAACACCCTCACAAGGACCTGCCCCCCCAAAGTCCCCACAGGGGCACCCCCAAACCCCCCCCTCACAGCCCCCCCCCGAACGAACGCTGCCCTCGGACCCCCCCACAAGGACCTCCCCCCCACAATCCCCACAGGGACACCCCCAAACCCGCCCCTCACAGCCCCCCCCCCCGAACGAACGCTGCCCTCGGACCCCGCCATGGGGACCCCGAACGCCCCCGCACCCACCGCCACCACGTCCCCTTCCCGCGCAGGCGCGGTCGCTATGGCAACGCCTCAGGCGGCGGTGGGCGGGGCCAAACCCGAGCCACGCCCATTGACCGACGCACGCGGGGAGGGGCGGGGAGGGCACAGACCACGCCCCCTCCGTGCCCCCTCCCAATCAGAGGTTCCATCACCCTCGGGGAAGTGGGCGGGGCTCTGTTACGTCACCGCCCCCCGTGGCGGAAAGCCGCGCCCGGGCGCGCCGCGCCTCTCACTGCGCATGCGCACGACCGCAGCGGGGCGTTACCCACGGCCACACCCCTTTGGGGGCGTGGTTTGCGCTGCGCTGTGGGCGGGGACGGGGGAGGGAGGAGGCGGGAGCGTCCTCATGCGCAGGCGCACTGCGGGGCGCGCCCGCCCCTTCTCGCGCGCGCGGTTCGCGGGGGAGCGCTGGGGAGAGCTGCGCGTGCGCAGTGGGGGAGAAGCTCCGGTGTAGGCGCCGGAATAGACAGCGCTGTAGGTACTGCTATAGGCGCTGCTATAGGCACCGTTATAGACAGCGCTATAGGTACTGCTATAGACAGCGCTATAGACAGCGCTATAGGTGCTGCTATAGACAGCGCTATAGACAGCGCTATAGGTGCTGCTATAGGCACCGTTATAGACAGCGCTGTAGGTACTGCTATAGACAGCGCTATAGACAGCGCTATAGGTGCTGCTATAGACAGCGCTATAGACAGCGCTATAGGTGCTGCTATAGGCACCGTTATAGACAGCGCTGTAGGTACTGCTATAGGCGCTGCTATAGGCACCGTTATAGACAGCGCTGTAGGTACTGCTATAGACAGCGCTATAGACAGCGCTATAGGTACTGCTATAGGCACCGTTATAGACAGCGCTGTAGGTACTGCTATAGACAGCGCTATAGACAGCGCTATAGGTGCTGCTATAGACAGCGCTATAGACAGCGCTATAGGTGCTGCTATAGGCACCGTTATAGACAGCGCTGTAGGTACTGCTATAGGCGCTGCTATAGGCACCGTTATAGACAGCTCTGTAGGTACTGCTATAGACAGCGCTATAGACAGCGCTATAGGTACTGCTATAGGCACCGTTATAGACAGCGCTGTAGGTACTGCTATAGGCGCTGCTATAGGCACCGTTATAGACAGCGCTGTAGGTACTGCTATAGGCGCTGCTATAGGCACCGTTATAGACAGCTCTGTAGGTACTGCTATAGACAGCGCTATAGGTACTGCTATAGGCACCGTTATAGACAGCGCTGTAGGTACTGCTATAGACAGCGCTATAGACAGCGCTATAGGTGCTGCTATAGACAGCGCTATAGACAGCGCTATAGGTGCTGCTATAGGCACCGTTATAGACAGCGCTGTAGGTACTGCTATAGACAGCGCTATAGACAGCGCTATAGACACTGCTATAGACAGCGCTATAGACAGCACTATAGGTACTGCTATAGCCAGCACTATAGACAGTGCTATAGGCACCGGTATAGACAGCGCTATAGGCACCGTTATAGACAGCGCTATAGGTACTGCTATAGACAGTGCTATAGGCACCGGTATAGGCACTGGTATAGACAGCGCTATAGGCACCTCTATAGACAGCGCTATAGGCACCGCTACAGGCACTGGTATAGGCACTGCTATATGCACCAGTGTAGACAGCGCTATAGACAGTGCTACAGGTACTGCTATACTCACCGGTATAGACAGTGCTATAGGCACTGCTATAGACAGCGCTATAGGCACCAGTATAGGCACTGGTATAGATAGCGCTATAGGCACCAGTATAGGCACTGGTATAGACAGCGCTATAGGCACCAGTATAGGCACTGGTATAGACAGCGCTATAGGCACTGCTATAGGCACCGGTACAGGCACTGGTATAGGCACTGCTATATGCACCAGTGTAGACAGTGGCATGGATACTGGCATAGGCACCGCTATGGACACCAGTATAGACACTGGTAAAGGCACCGGTACAGACAGTGGTATAGATACCAGTGTGAGCCCCCCAGTCCCAGTATAAAGCTTTCAGACACCAGTATGAGCCCCCCCGGCCCAGTGCAGAGCCTTCAGACACCAGTGTGGGGGTCTCTGTCCCAGTGCGGAGCTCTTCCACACCAGTGTGAGGGTTTGTGTGTGCTGGTGCAAGGCTGGGTGTCATGGTCATGGATGTCATGGTCATGGGTGTCATGGATGGACATCATGGGCATGGGTGTCATGGTCATGGGTGTCATGGATGGACATCATGGGCATGGACGTCATGGTCATGGATGTCATGGTCACGGGTGTCATGGATGGACGTCATGGTCATGAGTGTCATGGTCATGGGTGTCATGGATGGACGTCATGGTCATGGATGTCATGGTCATGGATGTCATGGTCACGGGTGTCATGGATGGACGTCATGGTCATGAGTGTCATGGTCACGGGTGTCATGGATGGACGTCATGGTCATGGATGTCATGGTCATGGGTGTCATGGATGGACATCATAGTCATCGGTGTCATGGATGGGTGTCATGGTCCTGGATGCTCGTGCGAGTGCAGGCCAGGCTGCATGTGCTTGTGCACAGCAACAGGAGGCCATGGCGTGAGGCTGTGCCATGACTGTGCACGCTTGTGCACATGCATGTGATGCCATGCACACGTATGTGAGGCCGTGCACACATATGTGGTGCCGTGCACATGAATGTGATGCCGCGCACACGTATGTGATGCTGTGCACATGTATGTGAGGCCATGCACACGTATGTGATGCTGTGCACACGTATGTGATGCTGTGCACACACGTGTGAAGCTGTCCTTTGCTGCACCCTCACCAGACACATGCTGCTGGCGGGGTCACTCGGGGGGTCCCCACTCCCAACCACCAGCTCTGCATCCTGGGATGGGCAATAGTGATGGGAAAAGCCCAATTCCCCCCCAGTTTCCACCCCGGAAACAGCCAGGGATGGGAAAAATGATGGGAAAAGGCAAAATCCCTCCAATTTCCCACTGGAAACAGCCAAGGATGTGGAAAACTGATGGGAAAAGCCCAAATCCTTCCAAAGCCCTTTTCTCCCATCACCCCCATCCCATCGGCTCTGGGACTGAAGGAAGCAAAAGCAGTCCGCTTGGAGCCGTGTTAATCCCATAACTCACTCCTGCACAAACGCCGGCGGTGTTGTCCCTTTGCAATAAGGACAGCTGGTGGGAAACGGAATTCCCAAAGCACCCAAATGAAGTTTATGGCAAAAGTGGATATTCCCTGGAGCTGCTTTCCAGGGCGGCACCGATGGAAACTTCATGGCTCATTTCTTCTGTCTTATGGATCATTTATTCTCCTCCTCCCCAGCAGCAAAATGCCAAGGAATGGAGGCTTCCTGCTCACCTTTCCCATCTCATTGTGGGTTGGGAATCTCCTGCTCTGCCTGGGATGGGGGTTGAAGAGCCAAGAAAGGGGCTGGGAGCAGGGCTGAGCCGTGAGGATGGACACTGCATGGATGCTGAGGGGAGATGGGGAGGGGGAAACGCACACTGAGCCCACAGGGTGGGCTGTGGGGTGAGCTCAACCCTACATTAGACAACAGAGAATCCCCAAAGCAGGGGAACCATAGAACCATGGAGCCACAGAATCAACCCGGGTGGAAAAGGGCTTCAGCATCATCAATTCCAACCATTCCCAGCACTGCCAAGGGCACCACTGACCCATGTCCCCAAGTGCCACATCTACAAGTCTTTTAGATACCTCCAGGGTGCAATCCTTGCCCTGGCCCTGCTGCCACACTGGTGCTGAGCCAGGCCAGGATGCTGGGGGCTTCCTGGCTGCCTGGGCACAAGCTGTGCCTGTTCAGCTCCATCAATCCCGGTCCTTTTTCCCACCGCTCTTCCCCAAGCCTGGAGCATCCCATGGGGTTGTGTCCCACGGGCAGGACCCGGCACCGCGCAGGACATCACTGCCCCCAAAGACAAACCCCGCAGCAGCCTCCCCCCAGCTCCCTTTGCAGTGCTGTGTCCCGGGATCAATCCCTTTCCTTCCCGTTTTGAGCCCATTCTCCCGGCTCCCGGCCACAGGAAGGGTGGGAATGGGGGGGGGGGGGAGGAGCTGCGGGAGGGTTTTGCAACCGCTTCTCCAGAAACCTTCGCTCATGAGGATATGGAGCAAGAGCCTGAGTCAGCCCCGGGAGAGCCGGATCCGTGCCGGGGGAGCGGGATGGGGAATCGCTGCTCCGGGGGGAGCGAGAGGGAAGCTCCACTGCTGAAGTCAGTGGCTGCAAAGGGGCTTCCAGCCCAGTTGTGTTTGTGCTGCTCCCTTTGTGCATGGGTCAGGGAATGCAGACGGATGCCTCCAGATGTAGCTCAAGTTCAGGAGCTGCCTCATCCACCCCAGCTGGCAGAGAACCCTGGAATGGTTTGGGTTGAAGGGACCTTAAAGCTCCTCCAGCTCCAATCCAGCTCCAGGGACCCCTTCCACTGGAGCACCTCCAAGCCCCTGTGTCCAACCCGGCCTCGAGCACTGCCAGGGATGGGGCAGCCACAGCTTCTCCATTCCAGAATCCCACCACCCTCATGGGGAAGAACTTCCCCATATCCCATCTGACTCTTCCCTCTTCCAGTTGGAAGCTCAAGCTCCTCATCCCACCCCTCCATCCCTTGGCCAAAGCCCCTCTCCAGGTTCCCTGCAGCCCCTTCAGGCTCTGGAGCTGCTCTCAGCTCTCCCCTTCCCGCAGCAGAGGTTCAGGATCCCCTCCCTGAGCTGCTGCTCACGCTCCGGGGGTGCAGCCCCGCACTGGGGGGGTTCTGAGCTCCAGCGCTCCCTGAACCCCGCTCATGGGGAGCTTCTTGCACCCAACACCCCAAGTCCTTCTCCTCGGGCTGCTCCGTCCGGTCCCCCCCATCCGGCACTTGTGCTTCCCCATCGCTTGGGGCACAAACCCAGCTGTGGCTATGGGACAAGGTGTGTTTGGCAGCAGAGCAGCTTTGATGGGGCTCAGGAGCTCATTGCACTGGCCCAGACAAGGTGAGGTCAATGGGGCAGCCGCTGTGTGAGGCTCGGGATGTGTTTGAGCACTGAAACGGCTGCAGCAATGATCAGCAGTGGTGGGATGGGTTCTGTGCAACCTCTCCCATGCAAAGCCCCCCCCCCGGCCCCATCCACAGCCCACTCCCACCCTCCCAAAACCGTTCTGCGCCACGGAATTGCCTTTGATGAGCTCCCATTTCTTCCCAGACGTCGTTTTCTCTCATTGGCCTCATTAAGGCAATTTGAAGCCCGTTAGCGAAGCGCGTTCCCCACGCAGATGAGCGCTGTTGAACCCGGTGGGTGCAGCTCCGGAGCGGTGATTGCCCTCGGCTGCGTTGGGGGCTCATTTGCTCAGAGGACTTCGGGTTCAGGAGCACTCAATAAACCCCAGAGCATCACCCAGGGGCTCGCAGCTCTTCTCGCTGTTCCATTGGCGGCCCCCCCCCCCAGATGCAGTTTTGAGGGTGGAAAGGGGAATATCTGCCAAAGACACTGAGTTTTCCACGCTGGGGGTGTAACGTGCCCGGGCGATGGATGGAGCAGCTTTGGGTTGGGGTTGCAGCACCGGCTGAACTGGCCCAGCCCAAACCCCCGCGCTCAAGGTTGACTCACGCCACCGGTAACGGGACTTTGGGTGGTCAAGGTCGGTATTTGTGACCTGGTTCCATTGTCCCAGATTCCACCACATCCCACAGGAGAGCCCTGCGGGTTCCAGGTCCAAGGACCTGCAAGGTCAGTCCCTGCTTGGGATGTGAAGTCCTTTGCTCTGTAGCACATTGAGGGGTCAACCAGAGCAGCCCAGAGGCTACAAAGAGCCACGACTCTGTCAGGAACCTGTCCACCCGTGGTCATGCACCCTTGGAGCTGTGCTGGGGCCCTTGCGGATGCTGCTGTCTCTAGTCTGGAGGCAAGGGATGGATGAATCAGCTCTCCCTCTGCCCTTAATCTGATCTAAGGCATTGGAAAAACACAGGAGCTGTCTCCAGGCTGTAATCAGATGGAGGTTTTGGCGTGTGCGGAGGCAGCTCACCTGAAAATGGGAGAGGAAGGAGACGAGCCCGGCGTTTGTCTGCCAGGTGACGGATGCGGCGAGCCACAGGGTGGGTTGTTACTTGGAAGCGCGGAAAGGAAGCAGCCTCTGAACGGCTGCGGGGATGGAGCTGTGCAATGCCTGGACTTCCAGGAGACACCAGGGCCGCGCGGTGGGGACCCCCAGAGGTGCTCGGGGGCGATGCTGCAGGGAGAAGTTTGCCCCGGAGTGCTGGGCGGGGGGCACTCTTGTGCTGGTGGCGCTTGCATTGGCCCGGTAAGGGGAGGACTCCCGGCCGGGAGGCAGAGGGCGAGCTCGCTGAGCACCGCGCTTTCTGCAGGGGTTGTGCCCCCCGAACTCCCGGGCAGTGCCACCGCAAAAGCCGCCCCGCAGCTCCCCACAGTCCCTGGCAGAGCGCGGGGCTCCCCGCAAGCCGCGGGTGGGGCAGGAGCCGGGGGGGAGGTGGGGACCGCGCTCCCTAAAGCCGGGGAGCGCCGGGGACAACACGTGCGACTCTCCCGCCAGCCCAAGCCACGCCCACAATGGGCGGGGTTTAGCCCCGTGCGAGCCTTATATGGTGCTGGTGGGCGGAGCCGAGACGGTGCCGCGCTGGCATTGGCGGGGGCGGGGGAGTGGGCGTGGTCAAGAGGGGCGTGGCCTACGGAGGGGCGGGGCTCGGAGCCCTCCTGTTGCCGTCAAAAGGCGGCCGCGGGCGGCGCAGGGGGAGCGGCGGCGCCGGGAGCGGAGGTACCGCGGTCCGGGCTGGGAGCGCCCCCGGGGGCGCTGCTGCTGATGGAGTGCACCCACCCGGGACCCTCCGCGGGCAGCAGCGGCTCCGGTGGTCGCTGGGGGTGGTTGGGGGGGGGGCTGTGGACGTGGGGAGCCGCTCGGTGCCTCCGTACGAGGGGACGCGGGTTTGGGTTATCGCGGGTGTCCGGTGCCTTCTCTCTGCTGCTCGGGGGACTGTGGGGGTCCGCTGAGCTCCGCCGAGGTTTGGGGGTGCTGTGATTCGGGGCCCTCGTGGCGCTCTGTGTGCTCCCCGGGTTGGGGTCCTCTGTGTTCCCCATCCTGGTTTGGGGACACTATGTATGCCAGGGCATCTCAGTGCTCTGTAGGTACCCCCGGATTGGGGGTCCTATGTGAGACCCTGTAACACTCAGTGTCTCCTCTCGGGGAGGCTGTTAATGGCTGATAATGGCTCTAAAAGCTGGGGTTCGCTATGGGTTGGGTTCACTCCTGCCCCCCTCAGCCTCTGAGTTATGGGGTGGCTCCTGCTTTTGAGGTGTCAGGGTCCCCCCAGTGCTGCCCAGTCTCAGGTCTGACCACCCCTTGCTGGGCTCAGAATGGGGTTCAGCCTGGAACTGGGGGAGCAGTCACGTACCCCATGTGGGGGTGACCCCCCCTCTTTAGCTCCATCCCCCATCACAGAACACCACCCCTGTCCTCTCGCCCCTTCTCCCATCCCTGTGTGTCCCTCTCCGAGCTGCCCACACCCTCTGGGGGGGCTCTGAAGCTGGGGGTTACCTGGGTGCTGTTGGGGTTTCCAGCCTGTTTCTTGCCCGCGGGCTGGTTTCTGGGGCAGAGAAGTTCCTGGTTAAGTTTAAGGGGCACTTTAAAGCTGATCATTAATCTCCCAACCGAGTACTTTTGGAAGGGGGGGGGGGGGGGGCCGGCAGTAAATGCCCTGCTCTGCCCTTCCCAGTGGCTTCTCCGTTTGGGAACAATCCCGGTGTTGGAAGTGGCTGCGGGTCCCAACGCAAAGGAAACGAAGGTACCCGGGGTCTTCCTGCAGCTCTTACATGAGGAGGGCTCCGTGGTCCTGCTTTGCCCCCTGCACCACCCGCAGCACCCAAAGGGAGCCGGGGGGGGGCTGGGGATGGCCGGTGTGGGGCAGAGCGAGGCGCTGCTCGCTGGGGTGAGCTGCTCCTTCCTCTTTATCGCCCTCTCTCAGGCCGGGGCTGGAGGCTTCGGCCCCGGAGGCTTCCTCAGAAGCCGGGTTTCCTGAGAAGCTCAGGGCTCTGCGCTCTCCTCCCATGCGGGGCAGTGACTCACCTTCCTCCGGCGCCCGCTTAAAGGAGCCCCAGCACCTCGGGGCCACGTGTGTCCCCTCCTAAAGGGTGCCGGGCGCCAGCTCTGCTCTGTGGCCCCTTCCTCAGGCAGCGCTCCCGAGCGGAGCAGGGAGGGACGTGGAGGCTCAGACTGCGGCTGCTGAGCTGAGGAAAACCCCTTCTGCTGCCTCCAGCCCAGGCAGTTAAACCCAAGCCCCATGAGACGGGGCTGGAAGCTGTTGGTTGCCAACGGGCTTCGTGGAAGCGCTTAACTGGGAGCAATGGGGTAAAACCTGGCGCCAGGCTGAGGTTGGGGGGCTCTGGGAGCCACTGGCATTGCGTGGCTTGGACAGCATCATAGACCTGGAGGAGGAGGAGGAGGAAGGCTGATCAGGTGCAGGAGACACGGGCAGATGTCTGCGATCAGATGTCTGCCTGTCTGCAACCAGACCGGGAGGGAGATCTCGCAATGGGATTTGGAATAACAAAGGCACGGAGCACAGAAATGGGCTTTTCATGGGGCAGGAATGTGCCTGGGGTCAGACACCCGCGAGGTGTTTGTTTCCCAAATCCCGATGTACTTGAGACAAGATAACTGCATCATCTCCCTGCTGCTTCCGTGTAATGGATAACTGCGGCGGAGGCTGCCTCCCTGTCCCGGGCTAGGAGTAATCTTTAACCTGCTGTGGCTGAGCCCAACGTCCTGCAGCTCACAAAGCAGGAATGCTGGAGCATCCCATGGCCGGGATCAATCCTCGTTAAGGGCAGTTGTGTCTGTGCGGGGTCTGTGAGGGTGAGGAAGGTGCCAGTGGGCAGCGCATCCTCCTCTGGTGCGAGCCCCCATCAGCTGCGAGAGGAAGGGGACGAGCATCTGGGTGCAGGGTAAGGTCTGATGGTTCCAGCATCAACTTCCTCAGGCTGATTATAGCCACGGAGGAGGGCACCCGGGCGTGCATGGGGCTGTTCTGCGGGCACTGGACACTGCTCTGAGGGCCAACCCCCCCTACGCCCGTGTAAGGGGATGCAATCCCGACCCTGTGGAAGGAGGTGCCATGGTTGGGTGCCCCATTGGGAAGCATCCTGCGGGCAGCGGGATGCGTATTTGCATATTTGAATATGAGTGTTTGCTGTAAGGGACATGAATATTTGACTATGACGCAGGTGGCAAGTGAATAAATGCAGGTGGCATCTGAGCGACGTTATCACGTTGGTGGGGATGTGTCTGGTGCTGGGCAGCTCCTGCCTGCAGCAATAACCTCCCCCAGAGCTGGGTACAGCAGCCCTGGGTGGGGAAGCGTCTGCATCCTCGCAGGTGCTGGGAACGTGGGATCCATCCGGATCCCGGCTCGCTGCCGGCTCTTTCCTAACCATAGCTACAAGGGGGCGGCTCCCCCCTCTGGGTGAGCTCCTGGGTCTCTTGAGTAAGAGGCAGCAGGGGAGGATCGGGAGCTCTGCTCTGGGGCTTGCACAACCGGGGCTCACACTCATTGTGTGTCACCGGGCAGGGAGACGGGGGAGCAGCAGAGGGTGAAAGCGGTTTCTGGGGTTGGTTCCCTTCCCCCTTGGGTGAAAGTGCCTCAGGAGACCCAAATTTGCCTCCTCATCGTGATGACGAACATGGGGCGAGAGGCAGTGGTGTCAACGTGGACCAGCGTTGTGAAGCGGGGAATAAGTTATGACCCCAAAAGGAGAGCAATGCAAATGAAACCGCTGCTTAAAATAAGTCTATTGAGCTACAGCTTCTGTTGAGTTAATGCAGTGTTGTTGGGGAAAGCATCCCTCTGGTTTGGGCTCTTTGTGTGGGACTTGGGCTCTGAAGCTGTACCTGCGGTGCAGGAAGATGCAGGTGAAGCAGGGCTGGACCAGCTGATGGTTGTAGGTGCTTCCAGTGGAAGGTACCTGACTGTGGGCAAGGCCTGTGGCCCAGGGCTGGGCGGGCAGCCCATAGGGACCGGCTGTGTCCCTGGGGATGGGAGAGGGAAGGGCGGTTAAAGCAGGGTGTGAGGAGCACAAGTGAAGAGGGGTTGAAAGTCCAGGAGATAAGGAAGGTCGGAGGCTCTTAAAAGCTTTAAATGGAGCGTCTGAGCAGGAGCCCTGGCTGGGGAACGGGTCCCCTCCCGCAGTCGAGCCCGACGTGGCAGGGTTTCCACTGGTGCCTCTCGCTGCCTCCACCTCTGCATCAGTGTTTGCTGAATCACAGCATCCTTATCTGCGGTGTTGCAGCGGTATCAGTGGGAGCCTCACACGTGGAAGTGAAGCTTTGCCGCTGATCAATGGAAACGGGGTGCAAACGTGCTGAAAAACAATACCTGGAACCTTTATCTGGCAATCTGAAAGCAGTTTCCTCATTGCCAGGAGCACCCAACCCGTCCGCCCGAGGCGCAGGACCTCTGGTCAGTGGGACGCTGGTGAGGGACTCCTGCCTTACATTCCCAGTCCCCAGGTAGGATGTGGTGGAAGCGCCGATGCGCTGGATGAGGAGAGATGGGTTGAAAAGGGTCTTCTTGATGCCTTTCGCTTGGAAAAGCCCACCTTTCCCTAAGGATTTGCCCATGAAGCCCACGCTCTCCTTTGCTCCGTGCCCTTGCGCCCCGATGGCTGCAGGCTGGGTGCCCCGCGTGTGTGGGTGCTGTTTCAGTCGCCCAATGCCAGGCTGCGGTGCACATCACCTCCTGCTCCATCGATGCTCCCACCTTTGCTGGGGCCAGGGGGGAGGTGATGGGTCCCAAGCTTCAGTCCCCTGCTGCAGGGACGTGGATAGTGCTGACATGGAGAGTTCCTTATAAATAAGCACTTGGAGCTCCATTAATGGGACCAGGGAGCAGATAAGATACAAGCGAGGTTTATATTTAGCCCTGCTTAGTTCTGCAGAGCACACAGTGGCCTTGGTCAGAGCTGGGTTACTCACCTTTGTGTCCCAAAGGGATGGGGAGCACCGGCTGCCACATGCAGGGATTGCATGAGATGCCCTGGGAATGCGGGAGCGGAAGCACTTTTCAATCCCGATATTCCCGATGGTTTAGTTTGGGGCTGCTCTTACCAGGTAAAGAGGGGTTATTTCCACAGCCTGGCTTGTGCTGCCCATGGAGGTGATGCTGATTCCTTCCTGGTCCTGAGCTTGAATCCTAAAATTGGACTGGTTTGGGCTGAAGGGACCTTAAAGCTCCTCCAGCCCCAATCCAGCTCCAGGAACCCCTTCCACTGGAGCAGCTCCAAGCCCCTGTGTCCAACCTGGCCTTGAGCACTGCCAGGGATGGGGCAGCCACAGCTCCTCTGGGCACCCTGTGCCAACGCCTCAGCACCCTCCCAGGGAAGAGCTTCTGCCCAAGAGCTCATCTCAGTCTCCCCTCTGGCAGTTAAAGCCATTCCCTTGTCCCGTCCCTCCATCCCTTGGCCAAAGCCCCTCTCCAGGTTCCCTGCAGCCCCTTCAGGCTCTGGAGCTGCTCTCAGCTCTCCCCTTCCCGCAGCAGAGGTTCAGGATCCCCTCCCTGAGCTGCTGCTCACGCTCTGGGGGTGCAGCTCCTCACTGGGGGGGTTTTGGGTCATGGGGAGCTTCTCACCCTGCACCCCTAATCCTTCTCCAGGCTGCTCCATCCTGGTTTGGAGGCTTCTCCTTAAGGAGCAGAGCCCTTCTCAACCCAGTAACCCTGGCGCATTGCTTCCCTGTTCCCTGTTGTCCTGGTGCCTGCAGCTCCGTACCTGGCTGTGCCCCACATTGGAGGCTCAGGATGTCTCCTCATGTTGTTCCCTGAGCATCCCAGCTTCGTGCTCAGACGCGGAGTGATGCTGCGGTGTGGTCAGGGCTGGTCACAGGAGGAACCTGTTCCTCCATGACCTGGGTGGCCTCCCATAGTGCTTGTTGGCACTGGGAGCGGGCACAAACCGCAGTGGTTGGGCTGCCATAGGAGAGTGGGAGATGCAGTGTCTGTAGCAGAGCACTGCACACACGGAGGCTCCTGCCCTGCGAGGAACAGGTCCCTCCTGTTTGTTTTACCTGCCACGGATGAGAGGATTTCAAGTGGCAAAGCGTCCCCGACGCTGGGGGTGGGATCTTTGCTGCACAACTTGGCCGGGAAAAGGATGAGGTGCGATCTGAGGCAATGCCCAGACGGTGCCTGAATCCACGGGTGATGTGTTCAGCCCTCATGGGAGTGATGCTGTGCTGCTGGCAGGGCAGGGGTAGCGCTTGGTGGGCTCCTCTGAGCTCGTGGGCTCTGCAGTCAAGCACAGGATGTGGCGTTGCTCTTTCTGCACCCAGGCATCAGTGTTCCCTGCTCCGGGGCAGGCTGAGTGGGGGAATGATGTGGGGAGTGGGATATGGCTGCGGCTCATTGCTGGGAAGGAGGAAGATGATCCCTTGGTAGAGGGGAACTGTTTAACGCTGCTCACCAGCACTTCCTGCAGCAGGATCTGGGGAAGGAGCTGCCTGTCTTGGGCAGTGCGCTGGGGCTGTGCTGGCTCTGAGCGTACCTGGGTGCTCGTCTGGATGGGCGAGAGGAGCAGAGACCCAGGAGCCAGCTCCTCCCTGCTCCATCCCTGGGATGCGGGTACCCGGTGCGCTGGGCTGCGGGTACCAGTGCCCCTGGGATGCAGGTACCCGGTGCGCTGGGCTGCGGGTACCAGTGCCCCTGGGATGCAGGTACCCGGTGCGCTGGGCTGGCAGGGCTGACCTAGGGTGTCCCCTTTGGTTTGTCTCACTTGGGTTTTTCCTTGCTCTGCTCCCCCCTCCCCGGTGCTTTGGCCGCTCTCAACCTCTGGCTGCTGTTTTCTGCTTGTCCTTCGGTCAGGTGATGGGGATCTGCCAGGAAATCACTGCTCTGCTCTGAGGAAAGCCAAGGCTGGGAGTGCTGGAGCGGGGGAGAGGTGCAGGGGCTGCACCTCAGCCTGGGGGAGGCGAGAAACCGAGACTTGGTCTAAGTAATGACAGGAGACATTGCTCCAGCAAGCTGAGCTTGGGCACGAGGCACTGCTCCATCCTGGGGGTATCCCCTTGTAGCTCTTGTGCATCCATGCACATAATCCTGGATTGGAGATGACCTCACTCGGGCTTTTCTCTCCCATGAAGTGGGAATCTCCCACTGATGCTCCAGCGCTGTCTCTCCATGCAGCAGCTCCAGGGATACACTGACTTTTGGGCCCTAAAAACTGGCAGCTCCCATGGTGGTAACTTCCCACCTGAACACAGCCACGAGGCTCAGCCCTGTTGTGCTCTGGACTGGGAGCTAAATTCATTTCCTCCTTCCCCAGGAGACTTCATGGCCCTCGCTGTCTGCTGCAACGCCACATTCCTGGGAGCGTGCTTGGGGGGGAAGCCACGTGGCTCCTGAAGCAGCAGGAAGGCTGCTGCGGGTACGCAGGGCTTGCAGGGAGGGCTGGTCAAGGCTTGTGTCTGCAGGGTGTTGATTTGGGGTGAGTAATGCATGGATCAGCTCCTTGTCACTTCTCTCAGCTGCGGCTTTCCCCGTGCCAGTGCTTTTCCCCATCAAACGCCCTATTTAGGAGCTAAGGCGGCTGTGTGGGGGAGCTGATGGGTGCGAGGGGCTTTAACAGCTGCCCTTGCCCTGCCAGGAGAGGGCTTTGATGCCCCAGGGTGGGTTTGTGCCTGGAGCTGGGTGCTGGAGACCTCTCCCAGTGCCCTTGGTGCAGGTCACCCGGCGCTGCCAGCTCTCTCCTGCTGGGAATGGCGCGGTTGTTGGCCCCTATCTCCTGGGATCTCATAAATGAGTTTATTACTTCAAAGGCCGCTGGAGCCGCCGGTGCCTCACAAGGGCCCTGTTTTCCACACACGCGGTGACTTGGAGAGTCTGGAGACCTTGGATTCCGGACTTGCCCTGCAGAGGAGGAGCTGCTCCGATATCCCAGAGCCCCGGGAGCAGCTCCCGGGCTCCATGTGCCCATTCCCAGCAAGGCTGGTGCGGTACCGGCCCTGGTTGTGTGGGTTCAGCGTTGAAAGGAGCTCAGTCCCCATCGGTGCACTTGGCACTTGCTGCAGGTCAGGGGATGAGGGTTCGAACTCTCCTCTTCAGCCGAGCTTCAGTTCCTGCCCCGAATCCAAGGCCCATCCTCAGCAGGTCACTGGCTCCATACAGACTTCAGTACTGGGTCACAGCTCAACCCGCTCCGGTTCTCCCATCTCTAGCAGAACCCCCCGAAGCAGGCTTGCTACGGAGGACGCTTTCAGTCTCAGAGCTGCTGGGGAGCCCCTGGGGAGCTTTCCATGTGTTGTGCTGTGATTTCTCCTTCGTGGAGGGTGATGGAGCGGTTTGTGCTCTTGGCAAGAACCTGTTTGCACGGATGTCGAAATCGGGGAGAAGCTCTTAAGGAGCGCTTGGTATTTGCCGCGTGCAGGGGCAGCTCCTTTCTCTTGCCCTTTCCTGGGCTTTTTCAATAGGAGAGGACGGATTCCTGGGCTGCTTTTACCCTGGAATTAGCGATTGGGAAACAAAGGCACAGGCGAAGCAGACGCAGGGTTCGAAGGGGGCAATTGAGATCTCGGAAGGGCCCAGGTGACTCGGAGCGTCACGGGGAAGCATCTATGGAAACAATGGCTGTTCCTCACTCCTTCAAGCAGAACATTGCCTTTGCCCTGTCCTTGCCGTGCCCTGCCATTACCTGCCGCAGACGGTGCGGCGCGGCGCTGGTATCGGTGTGGAAATCACGGTGACTAAGCTGGAGGAGATTTTCCATTGGAAACACTTGGGGACAGCGCTCTGCCAGATAAGCAGTGGGAATGTGGGAGAAAGGGGATTGCTGCTACGTGCCCTGCTGTGGGTAATGACGGGATGGGGGGGGTCAGGGAGGCAGAGCCATCTGGTGCTGATGCCTTGTGCACGGGTTGGGGTTGCAGCACCCTCCTGCCAAGCGCCGTGCAGCCCACGTGTGCTCAGTGCAGGGGCCCGGTGCGCTGCTGGAAAGGCTTCGTGCAGCTGCCAAGCGAAGCTCTGCTGCTCGCAGTGCCCTGCGGTGGCCTCGGCTCCTCGGGAGGTGCCTTTGGTCGCTCCAGGCTTGATTTTCCCTTTGTTTTCCCCGCCGGCCCCTGGCAGCGTTGCGCGGCTCTCGGGACGCTCCGGGGCTGCCCTGCAGCCGAGGACCGGGCTGAGCCCGCAGCGAGCGGCAGAACGCACCTCTTAGGGGGGCTCCTCCTGTGCTTCGCCCCTCCGGTGAGCCCCGGGGCGATGCTGGCGGGGCGCTGCATCCCGAGCACGGAGCTCCCCGCAGCCTCCAATCACTGCTCCCCGCTGTGGCTGCGCCGGGGTTGGAGCTCGCCAGGAGGCTGCAGGGGGGCTCCCTGGAGCCGCCTCTTCCCTTCGATCCGGGCCGAGCTTTGGAGCCTCGCGGCTGCTTCCATGACTCAGGGAGGAAGTGGGACGGGGCTGGAGCCTTCCCGCGAACTGCCCCTTGGGCATCTGCTTTCCCGGGAACTCCAGGGCTGAGCCATCCCCCTCCAGCAGCGCGGGGAGGGAGGCGGGACCGGGTCTGTGCCGGTGCCGGAGCTCAGAGCAGTGGCATTGGCACTGCTGCTGGGACCACCTCCAGCCCTGGGGTGCTGCAGCGCCCTTGGGTGAGCGCTGCGGGGCTCTGGAGAAGGCTGCAGTGATTGGAAGCCATCCCAGGAAGCAGATGCCCCGCTGTGGCTCCCCTTGCTCACAGCCCTGGTCTGGGGGCACCGGTGCTCCACGGTTGCAAAGGGGCAAAAGCCATGGCTGTCCCTGCCCCAGCTCAGGCCGGAGGGGGCAGTGGGGTTGGCAATAGGAAGTCTATAGGAATGAGTTGGGATTCTTTGGTCTGATTGAGTAGTTTTGGTGCTTTTTTCCCCCCGAGAAAACCCAGACCCTGCCCTGCAGTTGATGCAGTGAAAGATGATGGTCCCCACATAAGGTGTGATGCTTCGCACAATGTCAGGTTGTGAGTTATTGCTTGGTGCTTTCTTTGCCACCCAAGGCCACAAGAGCAGTGCTTTGGGAGCCGTTATCCTTAGCTCCAAGCTTGGTTTGATCAGGTTTTACCCTAGAAATGGTTCGGGGGGCTCTGACTCTCTAAATGAGTCTGTGCTGCAGATGTGAATGCTCCTTTATGTGATCTCTGAAGTGATTTAGGACCCTTTTGTTTGTGATCAGTGCTCATTAGGAGCTGGTTTAGTCCAGAAGAGGGGTTTCAAATGAGGAGGAAGAGCTCCTGATCAGGGGTTCTCTATTGAAAACCCTGCTCAGGAAGCCCAAAGTCGGATGGAGGCCATGAGGCAATGCAGGAGTATGCTCCACCCTTCCCCATTCCTGTGCTGTGGTGCTCCCAGGTCCTTCCCCACCATTGAAGTGGCTGCATTTCAGGCCAGCTCTTGCCTCGGCTGCTGCATTGGCCCCTTGGAGCAGGGATGGAGTCCATGGGTGCTCCTGCACCACTGGAGCTCAGCACCTCTCTCTGCTGTGGATCTTATTGGGGTTGATGGCAGCTCTTGCATCAGGTTGGTCTGAGGATGTGCTGGGATGAGGCCATCGCTTGGGAACGAGGGCGCAGCCTGAGCCAGGCCGGCGCCACACAGAGCCGCAGCCAGCGCAGGAGATGGGAATTGAACCCCAGAGCGGTTTGGGTTGAAGGGACCTTAAAGCTCCTCCAGCCCCAATCCAGCTCCAGGGACCCCTTCCACTGGAGCAGCTCCAAGCCCCTGTGTCCAACCCGGCCTTGAGCACTGCAGGGATGGGGCAGCCACAGCTCCTCTGGGCACCCTGTGCCAGCGCCTCAGCACCCTCCCAGGGAAGAGCTTCTGCCCCAGAGCTCATCCCGGTGTCCCCTCTGGCAGTTAAAGCCATTCCCACGTCCCGTCCCTCCATCCCTTGGCCAAAGCCCCTCTCCAGGTTTCCTGCAGCCCCTTCAGGCTCTGGAGCTGCTCTCAGCTCTCCCCTTCCGGAGCCTTCTCATCTCCAGGCTGCCCCAGCCCGGCTCCAGAGCTGAGCTGCCCCTGCGTGTTCTGCTGAGGACCCGTCCTCGGGCCTTTGAATGCAGGAGGCCGGATGTGCTCCAGCCAGCCTGGAGGGCTGCAGGTCCTGTGCGCCCACCTTCTCCCCAGAAGCGCTGGGGATGGGGGCATTGCTGCGCTGATGACCCTGGAACCCCAACCCTGGGGGTTCGGGGGCTCTCTGTGCATCCCTCCTGCGTTCCCTTATTCCGGATGTGATGGCAGAGGCTCTGTGATGCGGGACGTGCAGGGACGTGGGGCAGCCCCATGGGCTGGAGCAGACCGGCTCTGGCTCTCTCAATGCTTATTCTCCTCCTCAGCTTTGCAGGGAGGTGCAGCTCCGATGTCTGCTCCTAAGTGCGTACTGGGAGCACTGGGGCTGCAATTGGGTTCAGTGTGTCCCTGGGCTTACTCATTGCCATCCCCCAAGGCATTGAGGGAGCCTATAAGGGCCTGATTCTTCCCGAGGAATGCGATTAGCGTCCTGTCCTGTTCTATCCCTGTTCCTCAGGGATCAAGTCTCTCTGACCCTCCATAAACTAATACCTGCATCTCTTTGGCTGTCGCACAGCAGGAGCCTCCTCCGGAGCCCTCATTGCAGTCACCTGTGGGTTGCAGACAGGGAGTGTCCGGGCTCTTTGGGATAGGGATTACGGTGCTGAGGCGTTGCCCGGCAGGATGAGCCTCCAGCCTTGGCCTGGGGGCGGTGGCAGAGGCTAAGGAGGGGTTTACATTTGATCACATCAATGGAAGGAGGGGTGGCGTGAGCTGACTTGCGCCAGGTCATGGGTAGCTGCCAGGAGGTTGCAGGCACTCTGGGGCTTGCAAAAGCCATGTTCCAGCCTAGAAATAGGGTTGGTGCAGAGGAGACTGGGAGTAGAGAATGCAAATAGAAACAGAGAGGCGCAGGAGGATGCAGCCTGCTGCGCCTGTCCATCCGCGTATCCATCTATCCACGCGTCCATCCATGCATCTGTCCATCCAAGCACCCATCCACGCGCCCCTCCATCCCTGTGCAGCGTGAGGCTGCCTATGGAATCTCCTGGCAAGCAGCAGAACAGAGCTCCCTGCAGCTGCAGCGGGGGATGATTTAACTGCTTATCTATGGGAGATGGGGTTTGCTCCCAGGCCACAGCAGAGGCTCGGAACAGGCAGAGTTGCACTGGGATTGCTCCCTCAGATGCCAGCGCGCTGCCACGGAGCGTGGCTGTGTTCTGACGTGGCAGCAGCGGTGTGAGCTGTGCCCGAGCCAGGGACGGCCCAAAAGCTCCATGGAAATGAATGGGACTCTCCAAGCCTTTGCAGAGCTTCAGTTGCAAGCGCAGGGGGAGGATTGGCTCTGGGGTCAGAGCCCAGCCCGTCCCAGGCCGGGGGGGGAGAGGTTTTCTTGCTTTGTTTTGCTTGGCAGCCAAGTTAACCAAAGCAATGCACTGGGATGGAGCAAGAGATGCTGAGGATGGGACAAACGCTCGCGCAGTGCTGTGAGGGCTCCTTGTCTGCCCATGGGAGACTCAACCCCAAGGGCTTCAGAGTCCCTCCAGTGCAGCATTGCTTCAGTTGGGACTGTTGGGATACTCTCGCATGGTTGGGTTTCTTCCCCCTGCTCTCAGCAAAGCCTGAGCCTCCCATGGAGCAGCTGCTGAAGCCACATCCGTCTCCTCCAGGCAAATCCCTGCTCTGGTACCTTATTCTGAGCTATTTCTTATGCCGGACATCCATGTTCGCGGGTGGTTTTGGCTCTGCCCGTCAGGACCATGTGGGGCTGCTGAGCCACAGCCCGGTTCCCGCCGTGGCTCCTGGCTCGGGTGCTGTGTTATTCCCAGCTCTGGCTCTTGCTGTGGTGCTGGGAAGGAAGGAAGGAGCATTCTGGCCCTGCAGTGCTGGGGGGGGCAGCCTGCTCCTGTGGGGCACTGCGTGCAGTGACTGAGGCTTTCAGCAGGAGAAATCGGAGCCTCTGAAGCCTTTTCCCTTCTGCCAAGTCCCCATGAGCTGAGAGCAGGGGAGAGCCCCAGCCGAAAGCTTCCGCATGGAGCAGGCACTGAGGATGCTCGGAGCTAAAGAGACCTAAAGCAAAGGCTCCTCCTTGGGCTGAGCAGAAGGGAGGGAGAGCAGCAGGAGCTGTGTCCGTCTCCCTGCACAGGCGGGTACCTCCGTGCTTCCGTTGCTTGCCCTGTCGCACGAGCATCCTCCTGCACCCCAGGAGCTCCCAGGGCTCTGGTTTCCATGGCTGTCACTCTCGTTTCCTTTAGCCTGGGTTATGGTTGGGGACTGGCAAAGCCCTGCAGAGGATGCTCCCCCCTTTGTGGTGCTCACAGCTGGGTTGCAGCTTCCTGCTCTGCTGCGCGCCCTGAGCATGGCTCTTGAGCTGCTGCTTGCTCTGGGCTCTTGGCCGTTGGCGCTGTCCCCACTTTGCCATAGCCCCATGGGATGGTTTGGGCTGGAAGGGACCTTAAAGCCCATCCAGTTCCAACCCCCTGCCTTGGAGCAACCTGTCCCGGTGGAAGGTGTCCCGGTGCATGGCAGGGGGTGGAGCTGGATGGGCTTTAGGGTCCCTTCGTCCCAAACCATCCCATGGTCTATCACAGCCTCAGCCTGGATAACAGCTCCTGGCTTGGGGCTGGAGCCCAGCTACCACCCACAGCCCTTTGCACAGCTGCTTATCTGTGCTGTTCCCCCCTCAGTGTCTCCTGCAGCTGAGCTTTTCCCATGCGTGTTAATCCCTGAGCCCGGTGCCTCCTGCGCTGCTCCATCACACGGCCGCATCCCAGCGCAGGGCTCCATTTGCTCATCACAGTCACAGTAGCCTGTGGCTGTTTGAGCTCTGCTCCATGCAGCCCCCCCAGGCATCACTGGAGGTTGATGTTCCCTCACCTATGCATGGATTTGGTGCCTGGGGATGGATGAGGTGATGGAAACCTTGGGTTTAGCAAAGAGCCGACCCTGGGGTGACATCGGGGTTACTGCAGCTTTGCTACAGCAGCTCCACCCCGGTCTGCCCTTTGTGGTGCCTCCAACCCCGGTTGTTTTGCCTCTTCCATGGGGTGACGGTGAAATGTCAGGTCTGATGAACGAGCTGCTGGGGGTGGAGGGAAACTCCCACGTGCACCAACGTCACTTCCATTATGGGCTGAGTAATGCTTTCCAAGAAGTCAGAGGTGGAAGCGGTGCCCGTCATCCATGTGGGAATCGCATCTGGCACAGGCTTCCTGTGGCTTATGGGCAGCAGTGACCATCCCACCCTATGGGTTTTCGATTGAGAGCTGGATGGGGGCAGGGGGGACCCTTCCTGGATTGGTTGGGAGCCCTCAGTGCCCGCTTTTCCTATCCTGTCTTGTGATGCTGGGGGTCTCGGCATCCCCAGGCATGGTGCTGGGAAGGTTTGGTGGAGCAGAGAGCAACACAGAGCCCTGGACAAGTAGTAAGCGGTGCATCAGGATGTCTGTATCTTGGGATGGTTTGGGTTGAAGGGACCTTAAAGCTCCTCCAGCTCCAATCCAGCTCCAGGGACACCTTCCACTGGAGCAGCTCCAAGCCCCTGTGTCCAGCCTGGCCTTGAGCACTGCCAGGGATGGGGCAGCCACAGCTTCTCCATTCAGCCCATTCCAGTGCCTCAGCGCCCTCCCAGGGAAGAGCTTCTCCCTTATCTCCAACCTTAACTTCCCCTGTTCCAGTCTGAACCCATCACCCCTTGTCCCATCGCTCCAGTCCCTGATGCAGTCCCTCTGCAGCATCCCTGTAGCCCCCTTCAGACACTGGAAGCTGCTCTGAGGTCTCCATGCAGCTTCTCTGCTCCAGCCCCAGTGTTCCCAGCCCGGCTCCTATGGAGCTGCTCCAGCCCCTGAGCATCCCCTTGGCCTCCTCTGGTCTTGCTCTAACAACCAAACCTGACGAAGGGCATCAGAAGCTCCCCGGGGCTGCGGTGATGACTTTGAGCATCGCTGCTGCTCTGAACCAGCCCCGTTCAGCGCTGCCCCCGCTGCTGCAGCCCCACGGGGAATTAACCCGATAGGAAAGTGTGAGTGAGGGGAAAAGCACCGGCCCCGCACTTCTCGCTGTCTCCTGCCCTTCCTGTGCCCCGGCCCGGGGTGGCTGCAGCCATCACGGCTGCCTTAGCAACAGCCCTGCGGCACTCAGTGGTACCCGAGCGGGCAGCGTGTCCTGGGATCACCCCATCCCGCTGCTCAAAGGGGCTGGAGCGAGCGGGCGGATGCTCTCCTTTGACTCATCAACGTGGTAAGGTCTGAGCTGGCTCAGCCCCTGTCCTGTCTGTCTTTAATGCAGGTGGCTCCATGTCCCAGCTCCAGAGCTCCTGGGAGCTGCACCAGCAGAACATGGCTTATCTTCCAGATCCAGGTAATCGATAACCTCTGCACAGGGGCCTTCTCCTTGGGGTTGGGTCTGTCTCCTGCCAGGAGCTTTCTCCATGCAATGTAAAGGACCAGGACATGGGGATGCTGCGAGGGCTGGAGCAGCTCTGCTCTGGAGCCAGGCTGAGGGAGCTGGGCTGGGACAGCCTGGGGAAGGCTTCTTAAGGCTCCAGTGCCTAAAGGGGCTCCAGGAAACCTGGAGAGGGGCTTTGGACAAGGGATGGAGGGGTGGGATGAGGAGTTTGGGCTTCCAGCTGGAAGAGGGGAGAGCTAAATGGGATATGGGGAAGAGGTACTTCACCGTGAGGGTGGTGGGGGGCTGGAACGGAGAAGCTGTGGCTGCCCCATCCCTGGCAGTGCTCAAGGCCGGGTTGGACACAAGGCTTGGAGCCCCCTGCTCCAGTGGAAGGGGTCCCTGCCCGTGGCAGAGGTTGGAGCTGGAGGAGCTTTACGTTCCCTTCAACCCAAAGCATTCCCTGGCTCCTGTCTAAAGGCACTGGGCCCATTGCCTGTGAGACCTTTCAGGTGCTGCACAGGTGGAACCAAGCTCAGAGGAAACTCCATGCTCCAGGAGTTGTTTTGGGATCACACATCCCGGGTGCTCCAGGGCCATCACTCACTGGCTGCAGGGCCCTTGGGCTCTGTGTGCTCCGCGGAGCTGATGGCCCATGCTGGGAGCAGACTGCCCAAAGCTCCATCTCGGTACCCACTGCAGTGATCTGTGGTACGAGGGCTGCTTCCTCCCTCCCTTCTTTCCACCCCTGTTGAAGACTGCGTTAAAGCGACGTTCACTCGGGTCTCCTTTGGGATGTTCTCCCCTCTGGAGCTGCCGGGAAGGTGCTGCTGCCGCTTCCTGCCTGAGCTCCAGGGGAATTCGGCATCAGCCCATGGGGTCCTCAGCTCCTTCCCTGCGGTTTCTGGGAATTCGGGTCCCTTCAAGCTCTTCTGAAAGCAATTTGATGGGGGGAAAAGGTCCTCCCATTAAAGCACAGCAAAGTGCTGGGGGTGTGTTCGGGGGGGTGCAAGGCTGGGGTATGGGAAGGGGGGGTTAGACCTGGATTTACTGGGTAGAGAAGCAAACGCATCCTAAAACCGAGATAGAACCTGCTGTTCGGGAGTCCAGAAGCAGGTCCCAGCTTGTCCTCTAGGACCTAGGAGGTCCTCTCTCTTAGTGCAGAAGGAACAGAGAGACGCAGAACATGGGGAACAGGGAGCTAAAGGGAACATGGAGACATAGAACATAGGGACGTGGAGGCAAAGGGAACACAGAGGCCAAGGGAACACAGAGACATAGAACATAGGAACACGGAGGCAAAGGGAACATAGCGACATAGAATATAGGAACACAGAGGCAAAGGAAACACAGAGACAGAACATAGGGACATGGAGGCAAAGGAAACACAGAGACATAGAACATAGGGACATGGAGGCAAAGGAAACACAGAGACATAGAACATAGGGACACGGAGGCAAAGGAAACACAGAGACATAGAACATAGGGACACGGAGGCAAAGGGAACACAGAGACATAGAACATAGGGATGTGGAGGCAAAGGAAACACAGAGACATAGAACATAGGGACACGGAGGCAAAGGGAACACAGAGACATAGAACATAGGGACATGGAGGCAAAGGGAACACAGAGACATAGAACATAGGGACACGGAGGCAAAGGGAACACAGAGACATAGAACATAGGGACACGGAGGCAAAGGGAACACAGAGACATAGAACATAGGGACATGGAGGCAAAGGGAACACAGAGGCATAGAACATAGGGACACGGAGGCAAAGGGAACACAGAGACATAGAACATAGGGACACGGAGGCAAAGGGAACACAGAGACATAGAACATAGGGACACGGAGGCAAAGGGAACACAGAGACATAGAACATAGGGACACGGAGGCAAAGGGAACACAGAGACATGAGCACAGGGCGCACGTGAAGCCGAGGACAGGGCCCTTCCCGACAGGACTCTGCTGCTCGCGGGGCTATGATGGGCACTTTGCCCCCCGCAGTAACGGTGCCTCTGTCCCCGCAGCGCCGGAGCCCGTGGCTGCCAGCACATCGCTGCCGGAGCCCACCGCCGACTGGGACAGGAACGTGCCCCGGATCTGCGGTGTGTGCGGGGACAAAGCCACCGGCTTCCACTTCAACGCCATGACCTGCGAGGGCTGCAAGGGCTTCTTCAGGTGAGCTCCGGGCAGGGGGAGCCTCGCTCCGTCACCACCATCCCCTGAGCATCCTGGGGCTGCTCTCCCTGCTGCCCGCATCCCTGCGATGTGCCCGCATCCCTGCGATCGCCCGCATCCCTGCGATGTGCCTGCACTGCAGAGCTGGCACCTCCCAGTCTTGATGCCGGAGAGGTCACAAACTCCTTATGCCACCCTGCTATGGGAAATGGGTTGCTTTCCCCCTTACCAGGGATTTCCATCCATCTGGGAGCCCTGCTCGTGCTGTGTAGGCAGGAGCGCCAGAGCCCCTATGGATGGCATCTGGTGTCTGCTCTGAAGCTCTGGGAGCTTGTGTATGGAGATGGATGTGGTCCCCTGCCCGCCTGCTGGAGCAGCACCGAGCCCTTCACAAAGCAGGCGCAGCTCTGGGGGTTGGAAGTAGCCTGAGCTTGGATTTGGAGCCTTTTGGAGGCTTTCCCACTGTCAGGTGGGGTCTTGAGTGGTCTCAAACCGGGCAGCAAAGCACAAACACCTCGGAGAGAGGCAAAGAGGGTCTGGAGAGCGGCAGGTTGGCATCGGGTCAGGGGGTTGGGTCTACCCTGGTGATGCTCCCGTACAGGCAGTGCTGCCCCATTCACATGGGAGCCCAGAGCAGCTTGCACCGAGTGAGACAGTGACTGAGCCTGGTGCAATGGGGCAGGGTGCTGCCTGCCCTGGGCATTGCCCTGCAGTGGGACGGTGGCACAGCAGCAATGGGACGGTGGCACGGCAGCAGTGGGACGGTGGCACGGCAGCAGTGGGACGGTGGCACGGCAGCAGTGGGACGGTGGCACGGCGGCAGTGGGACGGTGGCACAGCAGCAGTGGGACAGTGGCACAGCGGCAGTGGGAATGGTGGCACGGCAGCAGTGGGACAGTGGCACAGCAGCAATGGGACGGTGGCACAGCAGCAGTGGGACGGTGGCACAGCAGCAGTGGGACGGTGGCACAGCAGCAATGGGACGGTGGCACGGCAGCAGTGGGACGGTGGCACAGCAGCAGTGGGACGGTGGCACGGCAGCAGTGGGACGGTGGCACAGCAGCAGTGGGACGGTGGCACAGCAGCAGTGGGACGGTGGCACAGCGGCAGTGGGAATGGTGGCACGGCAGCAGTGGGACAGTGGCACGGCAGCAGTGGGACGGTGGCACAGCAGCAGTGGGACGGTGGCACGGCAGCAGTGGGACGGTGGCACGGCAGCAGTGGGACAGTGGCACGGCAGCAGTGGGACGGTGGCACAGCGGCAGTGGGACGGTGGCACAGCAGCAGTGGGACAGTGGCACAGCGGCAGTGGGACAGTGGCACGGCAGCAGTGGGAATGGTGGCACAGCAGCAGTGGGACGGTGGCACGGCAGCAGTGGGATGCTGGCACCCAGAGCCTGCCCTGTCACAGCCAAGGGCTGCAGGGATGTGGAGCCTGGAGCTTTGAAGCCCAACCCGAGCTCAGGGCCTTCCTTGCCCCAGTGTGGCTGCAGAGCAATGGTCTGGCTTTGGGCATGGCTTAAGGAGCCCTTCCTGTTGCGATGTGGCTCTTGCGCTGATGCTCTGAGCCCCGGTGCTGTTGCCCCATCTCTATTGTCACACATTGTCATTGTGCAGCCAGAGAGCAGTGACAGCAGTTCTGAGCACAGTGATGGGGAAAGCTCTCATCTTCGTGCCCCCTCTGGCGCCTTTCGTTCCAATGAAGGCTCTTGTTAGTTCTTGCTTTCTATCCTGCTCTTCACGCTCGTTTCCGTGCCGTGCTCAATCACTGAATTCATGAATACTGCTGCTGCCACCCTATTGAAGTGTTTGCTGCATTAACAAACTGCAGCACTGCTGTGGAAGAGCCTGGACCCCCAAAACTCGCCTGGAAAAGCCTATCCCTGCCTCTGCAGCACCTTGGGCCCTGCAAGAGGCTGTGCTCGTTGCACCGCTGGCTTTCACCTCGAGCTCGTGCTCCCGAGCGGGTCCTGATGCTGGCATCAGTTTGGTGCTGCTCTCACCTGGGGGCACCTATGGGACACGAACCCCGCTGCGAGGTCCCTCGGGGGCATTCAGGGACTCCACAAACAGCGTCAGGGTTTATCGGCACCCCTGGGTGCTGCGGCTCCGGCAGACACGAGGCAACCTTTGGCCGCTGGCTTCAAAGTCCGCTGTTTGCTGAGGGTGCCAATGGCAACGGCGGCCGTTTCGGGCGCTCTTTGCTCTGACAAAGCAGCTAATCCCCAGGGATTTACCCCGCTGCGCCTTGGCTGCAGCATCCACAGCGTCTCCGGTTTCTCCCGGGGTGCAGGGATCCTGGTGTCCATGGCAGAGCTCCTCCGGGTGTCCCAAACCCTTTCCCGTCTCCATCGCCGCAGCTCCCACCCCTGCACCCCTCCCCAGCTCTTGGCATTCGTGTTTGGAACAGATCCTGCTTCCGCGGGGGTCTCTATAGAGGCTTCAGGGCAAGGGGGCATCGGCTCGGCTGGCATAGGGCAGGAAGGGGATTATCCTACCCCAAAGGGTTTGTGCCCCCGGCGGGAGGCGCTTCTGCTGCAGCCTCGGTGCCAAAGTGATGCCTCCTGCGCGAGCCGTGCGCTGGGCGCAGGAAGGGATGCGCTGGGAGGTCCCTGCAGGGTCTTGCCCCGCTCCTGCAGAGGCTGTGTCTGTCCAAAGCCCCTTCTGCTGCGTCAAACCGGGGTTATTCTGCAGCTCAGCCCCATCTGGTACAGGGGAAGGGCTTCCGCTGCCTCTGGCGCGGGCTCTTTGCCATCAGCCGTTCACCACCTTCGCCGTTCTGACATCCTAAAGCCATTCAGGGAGGCATCGGGGCTGCTCCTCTCATGGGGAAGCCCCAGAGCCCCAAGAATGGAGCTCAGCTGGCGCTGGGGGGTGCTTGAACGTGGAATAACACAGCACGGGTTGGGATGAGGGTACCTTAAAGCTCCTCCAGCCCCAATCCAGCTCCAGGGACCCCTTCCACTGGAGCAGCTCCAAGCCCCTATGTCCAACCCGGCCTTGAGCACTGCAGGGATGGGGCAGCCACAGCTCCTCTGGGCACCCTGTGCCAGCGCCTCAGCACCCTCCCAGGGAAGAGCTTCTGCCCCAGAGCTCATCTCAGTGTCCCCTCTGGCAGTTAAAGCCATTCCCTTGTCCTGTCCCTCCATCCCTTGGCCAAAGCCCCTCCCCAGGTTTCCTGCAGCCCCTTTAGGTGCTGCAAGGACCAAGTTCCTGGCTTGAGGTGGCACCCTCGCTGGCCCCATCTCTTGGGCAAGGTGGGCTCTGTCAGCTCATGGGATGCTCCTCCTGCCCACACTGGTGGGTGATGGACGCTACCCCTCCACGCACCCCTATGGGACCTCTGTCCCTGTTTCCCGACCTCGGTGCCCACGGTGCGGCCGTGGCTCCGCTCTCCCCCACGGGCAGGGAGGGAAGTCTCTATTTTTACCCTTCGCCTCTGCAATGAGCCTGCAAATGGCTGGGTTGGAGCTTGATAAATATACCCTGGAGCCAGACACCGGGAGCTGCTCCGCTGGGAACGGGACAGCTCCGGGCCCCTCCGAGCTGAGAGCTGCGGCCCCTTGGGGCAGCGGAGCCCGACCGCGCTGTGTTCCCAGACAGCAATTTTCATACCAAACCCTCGCCCCGGCCATCACCGCGGACATCAGTCCCTGCCCCGGGCCTTCTCCCGCTTGTTTGTGCATTCCCAGCCTTGCCCTGGGCTGCAGGGGGGTCAGGGAGCCTCCTGCCCCCCCCGATGCTCACGGCCAGGGGCACTCATAGGAACAAAGGGGGGGGTTTGGGGTGTCCATGTCCTCCTGCGCCCCTGTGCTGAGCAGCGTTTGTCCCTGGTCCTGCGAGAGCAAAGGCGCTGGAGGAGGGAGCAAACCCAGAGGGAGGATAAACCAGAGCCAGCGGTGGGGATGAACAGGGGCTCCTCAGTGTAAGGCAGCGCCAGAGGGTTCCGCCAGCCCATATTAACTCCCCTAAATGCATTTACTCAGGTAAAGGGAGAGTGAAGCCTCTGTTTACAGCTCCCTTTCTAAAATAGCTCCTAATTGCTGTGTGCAGCCTCCCAGCACCTATTTATACCCCATAAGCATGGGCTTGGTGCTGGAGGGGCCCCTCTGCCATCGCCCCCTCAGCCTGCAGCTACATCCGTGCTGTTTGAGGAGCACGGGGGTTGTCACCATCAGCTCAGCACCACGGAGGGGTTTTAGTGCTGGTTCTGCAGGATGCTCCTCATCCTGCGTCCCGCATCCGGCACCAGCGGGACCTGGAGCTGCTGGAGCGAGGCCAGAGGAGGCCATGGGGGTGCTGCAAGGGCTCCTTAAGGGGAGACCTCAGAGCAGCTCCAGTGCCTAAAGGGGCTCCAGGAAAGGGGAGAGGGGCCTTGGACAAGGGATGCAGGGATGGGATGAGGAGTTTGGGCTTCCAGCTGGAAGAGGGAAGAGTGAGATGGGATATGGGGAAGTTCTTCACCGTGAGGGTGGTGGGGGGCTGGAATGGAGAAGCTGTGGCTGCCCCATCCCTGGCAGTGTTGGACACAGGGCTTGGAGCCCCCTGCTCCAGTGGAAGGGGTCCGTGCCGTGGGACTGGATGAGCTTTAAGCTCCTTTCCAACCCGTTTGGGTTTGGGATTCAGTAAACCAGCGCTGACTCGGTGGCCAGGCTCTCCCTGTTCTGCCCCAACTGCATCTCCTCTCTGCTGCATTCACCCCTCTGACCACCCTTTGCCTTGCAGCCCGGAGGCACCCAGGCCTTGTTCACCCCCCTTCAAAATCACCTCTTTGTGCAGAGCCGATGGCACCCGTAGGACCTCTGTAAATGAGAGGTGAGCTCCTACTGCCGATGGTTGAGTAACGCTCTCCAGAGCAAAGGCATCTGCAGAGGAGCAGCTGCCCCGGGTGCCGCAGCTCAGCTCTGCCCGTAACGTGTCATTAGCGGACATCAGGCAGGACGCCGCTGCAGAAAGGCCACTTCTGGAGTTTTCCCTCGAGCTCTGCCTTTGACCCTTTGTACTTGGAACGCTGACAGCCCCCATGGCAGCAGGGTTAACGTGGCACGGGCTGCCTTTGCTGGAGGAGGTTATTATGGTCAGTGGTGCTCCTCTCGAGTCCCGCACTGAGATTTCCTCCCTGCACACGCAGGCGTGCTCTGCAGCCAGTGCTGCCAGCTAAGCCAGGCTCTAAAGGCTGCTGAATGTCTAATGGCACGCGCTGCGTCCTATTGCTGCTCGTGGGGGTTTCTCTCCAACCCTTCCACCCTCCTCATGCCCTTCAAAGTACCCGTTCCCAACCAGGAAGATCCTTAACCTGAGGCTGAACCCCTTGGCTGTGTCCTTGTAAGAAGTCCTCCTTTCCCTGCTCTCCAGCAATGCCTGGACCTTGAAGAGCAAACCCATGGATGCCAGGGTTCAGCCCCTCCCGCTTGGTCCTCTCAAGCAACCAGCTGAGCCGAGCAGGTCAGGGATGCTTCCAGCATCCCCTTAGCAGTTTGCTGCCCAGAGAGCTGGATTTGTGCTTGGCATCTCCCCCCAATGCTCAGAGCAGCCTCTTGCACCATCCCAACGGTGCTGGTTTGACCCAGGATGGTTTCTGTTCCCTTTCTCTCCAGGAGAAGCATGAAGAGGAAAGCCATGTTCACCTGCCCCTTCAATGGGGACTGCAAGATCACCAAGGACAACCGGCGGCACTGCCAGGCCTGCCGGCTGAAGCGCTGCGTGGACATTGGCATGATGAAAGAGTGTGAGTACGGGGCACGTATCCCATGGGAACATCCCGGCTTCGTGCCCTCATCTCCTTTTCCTTCCCATTCAACGTGTGGTGCAGAAGGTGGGCACTTGGGAGCCCTCCAAGGATCCAAAGGGGATGCAAAGGGCAGGGGATGTGGTGGGTAATGATTAAGAGGAGCTTGTTTAATGGTTGAGGCTGCTCCTGTGGTGCTCGGTGAGCTGGGAAGCTGCTCTGAGCAGAGCCAAGTCGCCTTTGCTGGCCCTTGGGGGGCATTGGCTTGGCGAGAGCATCCGGGGCTGTTTCTGATTAACTCCCAGTTACACCGAGTGAGCATCCTCCCATCCCGCCTCTGCTCTTATCCAACCTGGGTTCGGATGCTCCTGGCTGCATCCCAGCCCAGGGGCTGAAGGAGCTGCTCCAGTTTTGCTCAGCCATGTCCCTCTTTGGGCTTAGCGTTTTGGCTCCTCTTCCTGCAGCGCGGGTGCATCCATCCCTCCATCCACGTGCACAGCAGCGACTCGAGTCAATAGCGGAGGGGAGTAAAGTGGTTTTTAACCCAATCCAAACACACTTTAATGTGCTCCAAACGTTTGGTTGCTTCAAGTATATTTAGAGATAAGCAGCTTTTAGAATGCAATGTGTTTGGCGCCGTTGCCCCTGGGTGAGCCACGGCCCCCGCTTCAGGAGAGGCCGGTGTCCATGGAGGCTTCCAACCAACAGAGCAGCTCGGGACACATTGCAAACAGGACGTCACCTGGAATGATGGATGGACCTGGAAAGCCGGGAGATGGAGCCTCGTTTCTTACGTGCTGAGCAAACAGTGTCCGTGTCCCAGGGTGCAATCAGAGTCCCTCAGAAAACCCCAATGTACAGGTGTTGGCAGGGCAAAACCGCCTCAGTTTCCAATGTCCCAAAGAGTGAAGCAGATCCCTGCTCTTCTCCTGAGCCTTGGATCGTATTCTTTTCAATAGCAGCCATGTGCCATAAGCAGGAAGACAAAGACCATGTAACAGACCACTTGCGCCCATATCCTGTGTCCAGCTCGGGGCCCCTCACTCCAAGAGAGACATTGAGGTGCTGGAGCAGGGCCAGAGAAGGGAATGGAGCTGGTGCAGGGCCTGCAGGAGTTAATGTGTAAGCGACCCCTTCATCAAACCAGCACCATCGGATGAGCAAGCCCTGACCTAAGGAGCCTAAAAATAGCGTCCCATGGACTTTGCTGCTGGCGAATGAGGGCCGAGGGGTCCTGCTGTTATTTTTAGGTTGAATCGGGGCTTTTGAAGCCTCGAGGAGGGGTTGTGCCTTCCCTAGGCTGCTGTTGAAGGCAATGAGGAGCCCATGGGCAAGACTGGGCCAGTTTGAGCCCTCTGCTGATGGGATCTGAGTGGTCCGAAGCAGAAGTGAGAGTGTGGGATGGGGATGAAGAGGAGGAGGATGAGAGCGGAGCTTGTGCCGGTGTTAATGTGGGCACTGGTGCAGTGCAGGGTGCTTGGATGTTCTTAGACATCACGTCCAGGGTCCCTTCCCCAGCACAAGGCCCATGGACCAGAGGCTGCGGTGATGGGCTGGGGAGAGCCGGCGCTCGTCAGAGAGGTGCAAAAGGCAAAGGGACCGTGTGTGTGAACCGATGCAGAGCAAGAGCCCCGGAGCCACTGGAGGTGGGAGCTGGAGGGCAGCGAGGTTATGGCCATGGGCTGGAGCAGCGTTTGCAGCCCCGCCACAAGCCTGGGCTCACCCCAGAGCCACGTTAGCAAATACCTGTGGGCTTCCGCCTGTCCTACCGGGGAAGCTCGGGGCTGGGGAGCCGCAGCCGGAGCCTTTGGGAATGCCGCTTCTGCTGCTTTGGGGAGAGGCTGCCCGTTGGGTGGCTCTGAGAGCAGCACATCGCCAGCGCGGGGATGCTGCCGGCTCCCTGCCCGCTCGCTGCTGGGTTCTCCTTGGGTGATGCTTGGCATGAATGTACTTTGAATCGTAGAGTCCCTGAGTGGCTTCTGCTGGACGGGGCCTTAAAGCTCATCCAGCTCCATCTCAGCCTCCCCCTTGCAGGTTAAAGCCATTCCCTCGGCCTTGTTTCAAGTCTAAATCCACTTTTGCTTTAGATTTGGCTGCTGTTTCCTCGCTGGACGGCGCGAGGCTGCTCCCCATCACCCCCTGCTCTGCATCCTCACCCCAGCAGCCAAACCCTCCCGTGCTCCGTAACCACAGCGCTGCCCCCGGTGTCGGCCGCGGCTTCCCCTGCACCCTGCGGTGTCTGCACGGGGACCGGGCTCTGTCTGGAAGTGATGGGCGGGCGTTATCCCGGCCTCCGCGTGGATGTGGGGCCAGGGCAGCCCACAGGCACCCGGCCACGTCGTTGGCTGTGCCAGGAGCCTGCGGCCGCACCGCGCCAGGGCTTGGAAAGAGCTCGGAGCTCAAGTGGGAAGGGGCAGGCGCTGAGCTGCTTGGTCCCCCTTGAGACCGGCAGGGATGCAACGGGCAGCGTCCATGCAGCGCTCCAATGCTTTTGTAATGAGCACTGAGATGGGAGAGGGCAAACCCTCCTTTCCCTCCCCATCCCTCCCTTCCCTCCCCATCCCTCCCTTCCCTCCCCATCCCTCCCTTCCCTCCCCATCCCTCCTTTCCCTCCCCATCCCTCCCATCCCTCCCTTCCCTCCCCATCCCTCCCTCCCCAGGCAGTCGCACCTGCAATGTCCTGATCCCAGGAACAACCCTTCAGTTATTCCCATTCCTCCGAGTCCCCGCTGAGATTGTGCAAGGTTGAGAGCACCTTGGAAAAAGGCCTCTGGCAAAGGGGGGAGCAGGAGCAGGGACAGGAACGTTCCCTGCGCCCGTGGCCCCGCTGCCCTTCGCCAGCCTCCCCCTTGACTCGCCCCCATCCATCCCCTCCGCAGCACCTCGCCATCAGATAACACGCATGGGGTTATCTCTGATGGTGGTTAAAGGGTGCAGAGCCCCTCGAGGAACGGGCACTGCTGTTGTGGGTGCATTAAGGAGCAGTGGTGTGAAGGTGGGACCGCTACAAGCACAGGGAGCTGCTCCCCAAGGGATCCGTGTGGGTCCCTGTTGCTTCCCTCCCAGCCCCGCGGGGCTGCTCAGGTCTTTAAGCTCTTTTTACCCAGCCTCATGTATTGCCCTTGAGGCCAAGGCTGTCACCCGTAACACAGCCATGAATCCCCAGCCCTGGGAGGATGTTTCTATGTCCCTTTAGCTTGCAAACCCCTGTGACGCTGCAGACCCCCAGGTTATCAGCACTGCAGCGTGGCAGCTTCCTCTGTTGTGGGGCAATGGAGCGGGATGAACCCGCTGGCCCAATCCCGCAGGATCCGGGTTCCTTCCACCTGAGAGCACAGAGCAAACAGCGCGGCTGCAGCGACGCGACCTCCCTGCACCCAGCGTCACCCAACAGCACCCCATGGGCTATAAACGGTGCTGCTGAGAGGCTGTGACCCGGCAGCTGAGGACAGGAGCAGGATGGGGCTGATGGAGGGTCAATGACTGAGCGGGGTGAAGGGGATGCGGGTGGCAACGGTGCTGAGCCCCCGCCCCTGCCCCTGCAGTCATCCTGACGGACGAGGAGGTGCAGAGGAAGCGCGAGATGATCCTGAAGCGCAAGGAGGAGGAGGCGCTCAAGGAGAGCCTCAAGCCCAGGCTGTCGGAGGAGCAGCAGCACGTCATTGACATCCTGCTCGAGGCTCATCGCAAGACCTACGACCCCACCTATGCCGATTTCACCAAGTTCCGGGTACGTCCGGGGCCTCTCCAGGCCCATTCCCCATTGTGTGCGGGAACAGCCACGTGCGCCAAAGCCTTCATCCACAGCTCCTTATCAAGGGGGGGTTTACAAAGCCCAGGGCAAAACCCTTCACTGGCAGCAGTGAGTGACCCACAGCAAACTGCTCCATCAGCCCCGCTCTGCTTGGAGTGGGCAGGGATGAAGGGACCTTAAAGCTCCTTCAGATCCAACCCCTGCCACGGGCAGGGACCCCTTCCACTGGAGTAGGGGGCTCCAAGCCCTGTGTCCAACCCGGCCTTGAGCACTGCAGGGATGGGGCATCCAAACCTTCTCCATTCAGCCCATTCCAGTGCCTCAGCGCCCTCCCAGGGAAGAGCTTCTCCCTTATCTCCAACCTGAACTTCCCCTGTTCCAGTCTGAACCCATCACCCCTTGTCCCATCGCTCCAGTCCCTGATGCAGTCCCTCTGCAGCATCCCTGTAGCCCCCTTCAGACACTGGAAGCTGCTCTGTGGTCTCCACACAGCTTCTCTGCTCCAGCCCCAATGTTCTCAGCCCGGCTCCTATGGGAGCTGCTCCAGCCCCTGAGCATCCTCATGGCCTCCTCTGGCCTTGCTCCAACACCTCCATGTCCTTACATTGAGGCCACCAGAACTGCACCCAGTGCTGCGAGCGGGGTCTCACAGAGCAGGGCAGAGGCGCAGGATCCCCCCCATGACCCACTGCTCCCCTTCACCTCCTGCTCTCCCTTCCAGCCCCCCGTGAGGAGCGCCCCTGACAACAAGGGGGCAGCGAGGGCCTCCTCCATCCTCACCCAGGACTTGTCAGAGGACTCCACCGACCTCTTTGGCTCCGATGCCTTCAGCGCATTCCCAGGTACCACCTCCCCTCTCCATAGGTGATGGGGGAGAAGTGCAGCAACTTCACCCAAGCGTGGCCATTCAGACCCTTGTTCTACCTCTTCTGAGGAGCTCATCTGACTGAAAGATGCTCCTGGGGGTGCTGCAAAGATCCCTTCCAGTAGAGCAGGGTGCTGAGAGCTCCAACTACCTTGATGCTGTTGGCTCAGGAAGGCTCCCAGCCCCATTCCCCATGTCCTGCTGCAGGATGGGTGCCATTCCCACTGCACCGTTCCCCTCATCCCTAACATCATCCCTGCATCCAAGGTCCCCTCTGCCCCTCTCCCTCCCTCAGAGCCTGGGAAGCCGCAGATGCTGTCCAACCTGGTCCTGGAGGAGAACGACGACACCTCCTCCATGAACACGAACTTCTCCCAGCTCTCCATGCTCCCGCACGTGGTCGACCTGGTCAGCTACAGCATCCAGAAGGTGATCGGCTTTGCCAAAATGATCCCGGGCTTCAGGTGAGGCGATGCCCACGGCTGCGGTTTCCCATGCTCGGGAATCCCATCTCACCCTTCCCAGCTCCCTCAGGCGCCGTTCCCATCCCAGCCCTGTTCCTGCTTTCCTGTTTTCTGTTCCTTCTCCTCCCTGGGTTCCTCCTCTCCTGATCCATCATCAGTGAAATGCTTGGGTGCTGCCACCCAATGAATGGAGCTGCTTCATCGCAGGCACTCGCGTGAGGGACAAGCTGGGGAGCCCCCAGCAAAGGGACCCAGCATGGAGCAGCTCCAGTGCCTAAAGGGGCTGCAGGAAACCTGGAGAGGGGCCTTGGACAAGGGATACAGGGATGGGATGAGGAGTTTGGGCTTCCAGCTGGAAGAGGGAAGAGTCAGATGGGATATGGGGAAGTTCTTCCCCATGAGGGTGGTGGGATTCTGGAATGGAGAAGCTGTGGCTGCCCCATCCCTGGCAGTGCTCAAGGCCGGGTTGGACACAGGGCTTGGAGCCCCCTGCTCCTGTGGAAGGTGTCCCTGGATGCGCTTTAAGGTCCCTTCATCCCAACCCGTTCCATGGTTCCACCCCCCTGCTCTATGGCAGGTTTCTGTCCTCCACTCACTGAGGCCTCACCTCAGCCTCTCCCCTGCGCAGGGACCTGGCAGCAGAGGACCAGATCGTGCTGCTCAAGTCCAGCGCCATCGAGGTGATCATGCTGCGCTCCAACGAGTCCTTCACCCTCGAGGACATGACTTGGACCTGCGGCAGCAACGACTTCAAGTACAGGATCAGCGATGTCACCCAAGGTGAAGGCTGCCGGAGCCCCTCCTGCTTGCTGCAGGCTGAGGAGCATCCCCTCAGCATTAAACCCACATCCCACAGGGAGCAGGGTGGGAGCAGGGATGCGCTTCAGGCCATGGTACCCAACAGCTCGGTGGTGTCCCAGCACCAGCTCCCGTCTCTGAGCCCTGAGGGACACCTCTGCATCCTGCAGCAAGACCCAATGGCTCCACGCACACCCCTCAGCAGTGGGGGATCCTGGTCCTGATCAGGCTGTGCTGAGGGGTCCGTTCTCTTCCCAGCTGGCCACAACATGGACCTGCTGGAGCCGCTCATCAAATTCCAGGTGGGCTTGAAGAAGCTGAACCTTCACGAGGAGGAGCACGTGCTCCTCATGGCCATCTGCATCCTGTCCCCAGGTAGGAGCATCCTCCTGCATCACTGACCCGATGGGGTTTTGGGCTGTCCCCATAATGCCACCCTTCCCTTATGGATTCAGTGCTGTCCCCATGACGCCACCCTTCCCTTATGGATTCAGTGCTGTCCCCACAATGCCACCCTTCCCTTATGGGCTCAGTGCTGTCCCCACAATGCCACCCTTCCCTTATGGATTCAGTGCTGTCCCCACAATGCCACCCTTCCCTTATGGGCTCAGTGTTGTCCCCACAATTCCACCCTTCCCTTATGGGTTCAGTGTTGTCCCCACAATGCCACCCTTCCCTTATGGGTTCAGTGTTGTCCCCACAATGCCACCCTTCCCTTATGGGTTCAGTGTTGTCCCCACAATGCCACCCTTCCCTTATGGGCTCAGTGCTGTCCCCACAATGCCACCCTTCCCATATGGGCTCAGTGCTGTCCCCACAGTGCCACCCTTCCCCTATGGGCTCAGTGCTGTCCCCACAATTCCACCCTTCCCTTATGGGCTCAGTGCTGTCCCCACAGTGCCACCCTTCCCTTATGGGTTCAGTGTTGTCCCCACAGTGCCACCCTTCCCTTATGGGCTCAGTGCTGTCCCCACAGTGCCACCCTTCCCTTATGGGTTCAGTGTTGTCCCCACAGTGCCACCCTTCCCTTATGGGCTCAGTGCTGTCCCCACAGTGCCACCCTTCCCTTACGGGGCTCGGCGTTGTCCCCACAATCTCCCCTTCCCTGCCGCTGCCCCGGGGCCATCGGAAGCGGGCAGGGCCTCACCGCGCCCCCGGTGCCCGCAGACCGCCCGGGCGTGCAGGACACGGCGCTGGTGGAGTCGCTCCAGGACCGTCTCTCCGAGGTCCTGCAGAGCTACATCCGCTGCCGGCACCCGCCGCCCGGCAGCCGCCTGCTCTACGCCAAGATGATCCAGAAGCTGGCGGACCTGCGGAGCCTCAACGAGGAGCACTCGCGGCAGTACCGCTGCCTGTCCTTCCAGCCGCAGCACAACATGCAGCTCACCCCGCTCGTCCTCGAGGTCTTCGGCAACGAGATCTCCTGAGCCGGCCCCGACGGCAAAGGGATCCGCTCAGCGCCGGGGCAGCGGGAGCAGGGTTTGCCCATAGACACTTGCGTTGCGCGATGAGGGGTCCTGCGCTGTGGCCTCGGCGCCGCAGTGACAGAGCCCGGTCCCTGTGGGTTGTCCTGGGCCCGGAGCTGCTTCCCCGCTTCCCTGCCCTCTGCCGCTGCTGACTTCTCCCTTTAGGGGCGCTCTGAGGCTGAGCTGCCTCCGGTCGCTCACTTCTCGTCCTCAGACGCGGAAGGAGAAGCGCCCCGGGGGGGCTCTGGGGGGCAGCGCCGCCCCCCATCAACGAGGGAGGCACCGGCTGAGGGTGCCGGGGGCTGCGGCCCCACCTCGGGCCACTGCCGTGGGAGGGGACGTTTGTCCCCAGCCCCATGGGGACAATCGGATGAGCCGCGATTCGTGGTCCCGACGCTCCTGTGCCGGGCTCCGGGGTCCCCTCGGGTGCAGCTCCGGGTGCGGCCCCATCATGGGGGTGACAACAACGGCTCCAGTTCGGCTTCGGCGCCCAGCGCTGAGCTGGAACGGGGCACCGGAGGCTCTTCTTCCCCCCCCCTTCCCGGTACCGAGGGGACCACGGGGGAGCCCCGCGCGGCGCCCGGGACGGACCCCGCTCGCTCCTTGCAAATAAACTCTCGCTCGAACGGCGCCGGCGCTGCGCGTCCTGGGGGGGCTGCGGGGCCGGGGGGGGGCAGTGCCCGGCTGGGCCGGGAGGGGATGGGAAGAGGCGGGGGCCGGGCGGGGCCTGTGCCCTTCCTTGCGCGTGTGTGTGCACGTGTGTGTCCTCTGTGTGTGTGTGCACATGTGTGTCCTGTGTGTACATGTGTGTGTGTGCACGTGTGTGTCCTGTGTGTACATGTGTGTCCTGTGTGTGTACATGTGTGTGCACATGTGTGTCCTGTGTGTACATGTGTGTCCTGTGTGTACATGTGTGTGTGTGCGCGTGTGTGTCCTGTGTGTGTGTGTGCACATGTGTGTCCTGTGTGTGCACGTGTGTGTGCGCGTGTGTGTCCTGTGTGTGTGTGTGCACATGTGTGTCCTGTGTGTGCATGTGTGTGTGCACGTGTGTGTCCTGTGTGTGTGTGTGCACATGTGTGTCCTGTGTGTACATGTGTGTGTGTGCACGTGTGTGTCCTGTGTGTACATGTGTGTCCTGTGTGTACATGTGTGTGTGTGCACGTGTGTGTCCTGTGTGTACATGTGTATGTGTGCACGTGTGTGTCCTGTGTGTACATGTGTGTCCTGTGTGTGTACATGTGTGTGCACATGTGTGTCCTGTGTGTACATGTGTGTGTGTGCACATGTGTGTCCTGTGTGTACATGTGTGTCCTGTGTGTACATGTGTGTGTGCACATGTGTGTCCCGTGTGTACGTGTGTGTGCGCACGTGTGTGTCCCGTGTGTACATGTGTGTGTGCACGTGTGTGTCCTGTGTGTGTGTGTGCACATGTGTCCCGTGTGTACATGTGTGTGTGTGCACATGTGTGTCCTGTGTGTGCGTCCGCACATGTATGCCCCGTGTGTGTGTGTGCACGTGCACGTGCACGTGCCCGTGTCGTGTGCACGCGCGCGCCGCCCGCACATGTACGCGGCCGCGCGCCCGCCTGCGCACGTGTCCCCGGCGGCGGGGGCGTGGCCTCCGGGAACCCGCTGCCATTGGCTCCACCGTTGGCCCCGCCCCTTCTCCCTCCCACCTGGGCGGGGCATGCACGGGGGGGGGGGGGGTGCGGCAGAGCGGATCCGCGCACGCGCAGTGGGATGCGCCGCGCCGCCCTCCTCATGGCCGCCGCCGGTACCGTCCCCGGGGCCGCGGTGCGGATCGGGACCCACGACGGTGCCTTCCACTGCGATGAGGCCCTGGCGTGTGCGCTGCTGCGGCTGCTGCCGCGCTTCCGGGTACGGCCCCCCCCCCCCGGCCCCGAGGAACCGGGGCCTCCTCAGCGGGGCCCGGTCACTGCTTGGGGTCCGCGGTCACAGCCGGGGCCTCCCATTGGGTCCCCGGTGCCTCTTCGGGGTCTCTGGTCCCATCCGGAGGACCCCATTGGGTCCTCAGCGCCTCTCAGGGGGCTCCCATTGCAGTCCCCATTCCCCCCTGGGGTCACCGTTACCTTCTCATGGCCCCCGGTCTCACCAAGGGCAGCTCTTAGGGGGGTCCCCGGTAGCTCTGAGGACCCCCGCCGTGCTCCCCAACATTGACCCCCCCCCCGCAGGACGCGGAGGTGCTGCGCACCCGGGACCCGCAGCGCCTGGCGCAGTGCGAAGTGGTGGTGGATGTGGGGGGGGAGTACGACCCCGAGCGGCACCGCTACGACCATCACCAGAGGTGAGGCCCCCCCGCACCCGCAGCGGGTCCCCGGGGTGCTGGGGGGTCCCTCGGTGGAAGATCCCAGGCAGGATGAGGGTGCTGAGGCGCTGGCACGGGGTGCCCGGAGGAGCTGTGCTGCCCCATCCCTGCAGTGCTCAGGGCCGGGTTGGATGGCGCTTGGAGCGCTCTGCTCCAGTGGAAGGGGTCCCTGGAGCTGGATTGGAGCCGGGGGAGCTCCCTTCATCCCGCCCCATTCCATGCCCCCATGGCCGCCCGGCCCTGCAGGTCCTTCACGCATTCCATGCGGAGCCTCCGGCCTGACAAGCCCTGGAGCACGAAGCTCAGCAGCGCCGGGCTCATTTACTGCCACTTCGGCTCCCAGATCCTGGCCGAGCTCCTGGGGCAGCCGGAGGACGGCCCCGTGGTGGCCGCGCTCTATGACCAGGTATGGAGGAGGCGAACGCAGCCGGTGCCGCTCGGCTTCCCCCATGGGTGGGGGGCACCCCCTTTGTTCTGCTGCTGAGCCCCCCTTTGGCCGCAGCTGTACGAGGGCTTCGTGGAGGAGATCGATGCCATCGACAACGGCATCGCGCAGGCGGAGGGGGAGCCCCGCTACGCCCTGAGCAGCACCCTCAGCGCCCGCGTCGGGCGCCTCAACCCGCGCTGGAACGACCCCGATCAGGACACCGAGGTGGGGATGGGGGCAGCGCGGGGCAGCCCCCCTGCCTGAGCCGGCCCTGAGCTCCCCCCCCCGTGTGCTCCCTGCAGGCCGGGTTCCGGCGGGCCATGGAGCTGGTCCAGAGCGAGTTCCTGGAGCGGGTGGACCACTGCTACCGGAGCTGGCTGCCGGCGCGGGAGCTGGTGCTCGAGAGCATCCGGCGCCGCTTTGAGGTGCCCACTGGGAGTCTGGGGGGGCTCTGAGGTTGGGGGGAGCAGTGGGGTGGGTGGGGGGCAGGTCCCCTCGGGATGGACATCCCTGCATGGCCCAGGGTGGTCCCTGCACCCCTGTGTCCCTACACACAGCCCTGCACCCCCCCTGCTCCCCTGTATCCTTACACACAGCCCTGCACCCCTCCTGCTCCCCTATATCCTTACACACAGCCCTGCACCCCCCTTGTACCCCTGTATCCTTACAGCCCTGCACCCCTATCTCCTTACACATGACCCTGCACCCCTGTATCCTTACACACATCCATGCCCCCCCTCCTGTCCCCTATGTACCCACTCCCAGCCACACACCAGGTCCCCCCCTGTGCCCACATCTCTGTGCCCCACATCACCCCCTGTGCTCCCCGATGTTCCCCCCAAGTCGTGCACGCACAGGGTGAGGTGTGTGTGGGGAAACTGAGGCACGGGGCAGGACCCCCGTGGCCCCCCCGTGGCCCACGGTGTCCCCCCATGTCCCCGGGCAGGTGGATGGCAGCGGGGTGGTGCTGGAGCTGCCGCAGGGCGGGTGCCCATGGCGGGAGCACATCTTCAGGCTGGAGCGGGAGCTGGCGCTGCCGCAGCCGCTGCTCCTGGTGCTGTTCCCGGACCGGGGCGGGCAGTGGCGGGTGCAGAGCGTGCCCACGGGGCCGCACTCCTTCCAGAGCCGGTGAGCCCCATTCCCGGCCCCCGGCCCCATCCCTGGGAGCAGGCTCTGACCCTCACCCCCCCCCCCCCCGCAGGCTGCCCCTGCCCGAGCCCTGGCGCGGGCTCCGGGATGAGGCTTTAGCGCAGCTCTCCGGCATTCCCGGCTGTGTCTTTGTGCACGCCACCGGCTTCATCGGCGGCAACCGCACACGGGAGGGGGCCCTGGAGATGGCCCGGAGGACCCTGGAGCAGCGCGGGACAGAGGAGGCCCCTCCTGGCACCGGCACCCCCAAAGGGACCCTTTGATCCAGGGATCAACACATGGAATGGGATCGTTGTCATGGGGCTGGGGGGTGTCACTGCCCCTCATCCCAGCGATGCTGTGAGCCCGAAATGACACTGCGGACCTAAGGCTTGTCCCCATTCCTGTATCTGCTGGTACCCAACACCCATGACACCCAGACTGTGCCCGGTGCGTTCAGTGCAATGGGGGCTGCTGCAGGGGATGGGGGGGTCCTTGCATCCACCCCCCCCCCCCCCCGTGCTGGGCTCCTGCTGGCCCCCCCCCCCCCCCCCCGCGCACCCGGCAGCGGGGGGGGGATGGATGGGATTCGGCTCCCCCCTCGCTCCATCTCCATCCGCGGGGCCATGGGGGCAGCGCGGCGGCTGCTGCTGCTGCTGCTGCTGGCGCTGCCCCTCCGCGCTGTGGGGCACCGCTGCCCCCCCCCGCCGCTGCCCCCCAGCGGCGGCCGCAACGACACCGCGGTGGGGCCGGCGCGGTCCCCGGACGCCGCGGTGCTGATGGCCATGGGCGGGTGGCTCGGGGCCGTTCTGCTCTGCGTGGGGCGCCACGTCCGGAGGAGCAGAGCCCGCACCCGGCTGCAGCTCCGGTACCTGCGGGCGCTGCCCCGGGCCCCGCTGCCGCCCGCCCGCGAGGAGCAGGAGACGCTCAGCACCGCGCTCTGAGGTGGAGCCCCCGGGGGGGCTCCGGCCCTGCCCCACGCACCAGAGGGGTTCGTATGCCGTTGATTCCGCCCCGGGTCCGTGATGGGGGTGATGGGGGAGGATTGGGGGGGTCCCCACGCTCTCCCCCTCATCCCTGCCCTGGGCTTTAGCGGAGCGCCCGCAGCGTAATCCCAGGGATTATCCATGTGTAATGCCAGGATTTAACCACGCTGCCCCCCCCCCCCATATCCCTGCGGGGGGGGGGGGGGTGTCCATCTGCTCCCAACCTTTTCAGCGCTGGTCAGGCCCAGCTGCTGCCCCCAATGGGTTGGATTTGGGGGTTCTTGGTTCATCAGCCCCTGCCACGGGCAGGGACACCTTCCCCTCGAGCAGGGCGCTCCGAGCGCCATCCAACCCGGCCTTGAACGCTGCCAGGGAGGGGGCATCCAAACCTCCATTCAGCCCATTGCACTGTCCCAGCACCCTCCCAGGGAAGAGCTTCTCCCTTACCTCCACCCAACCCGAGCTTCCCCTGCTCCAGCCTGAACCCATCACCCCTTGCCCCATGCGGAGGAAGAAGGAGCTTTAATCACAGCCCTGCGAGCTCCGAGACCCCGAGGAGGCGCTGTGGCCCTGGAGCAGGACCTGGATCCCATCACAGCTCCGAGAAGAGCGGCTGCTCCCGCCCGCTGGCGCTGGCCAGGACAGGGCTGCGGCCGGGGCTGGCGCAGGGGCCGTGGGCGCTGATGAAGAACAGGGGGATGTGGCTGATGGTCCCCGTGGACCAGCACTGCGGGAGGAAGAGGATGCGAGGATGGCCCCAGCACACGCAGGGTGTGTATTCCATGCCATGAGCCCAGCAAGGACCTTCCCCCCCGGCTGCTCTCTGCCTTCCGGGGGGGTTTTCCACATGATGCCCCTTGGGAGCCACAGTGTGGGGCCCCGGGGCTCACTCACCACGGTCAGGAGGGCTCCCTTCTGGAAGCAGGGGTGGAAGGCGATGAGCTGGGGCTGAGCGCCGCGCTCACCCCGCAGGAACCCGCTGCAGGGGAGAGGAGAGGCCGCGGTCAGAGCACGGCCATGGGGCAGCGCTCGGCCCTGGTGCCACGGGGGGGGGTTATGGGCAAGCGGAGCCGCTTGGGCCCTGAAGCAATGGGGGCTGAGGTGGGTAATGGATGAGGCCGAAATGCAACGGTGGGGTAAAGCAGCAGAGGGACCTTAAAGCTCCTCCAGCTCCAGGGACCCCCTCCACTGGAGCAGGATGCTCCAAGCCCCCGTGTCCTCGAGCACTGCCAGGGATGGGGCAGCCACAGCTTCTGGGGGCCCCTGTGCCAGCGCCTCAGCACCCTCTGGGAAGGGACCGAGCCCTGGAGCTCGGGCACGCACCAGGGCAGGAGCTCGAACACGGGGCTGTTGCGGGTGCGGAACAGGGCGATGATGGTCTGGCTCCCGGGTGCGTCGGGGCTGCCTGCAGAGAGAGGGGGAGCAGGGGGGGTCCCTCGTCCGTTGTCCTCATGGAGCCTGGGATGGGGCTCCCGAGTGGATGAAACCCCACTCCAAGGCTGGGCTGGGAGCTTTGGGCAGGAGGGCTTTGGGTGATGCCTTTGGGCCCCCCCCCGCCTGTGAGGTCCCAGCCCCCCAATGCAGAGGTTATTTCCCTCTCATCCCAGTTTCTGTGCCCTGGATGTGCACAGGGCAGAGTGCCGGCTATGCCCCCCCCCCCCCCCCCCCAAACCGAGCTGGGACCCAGCTTCGGGTGTCTGCCTGCCCCAGGCAGCAGCACCCCCAGCACCACGTCCCGGTGCTCCTCAAAGCTCCGCTTGGTCTCGGAGCGAGGCCCATCCAGAAGAACCCGAACGGCTCCGTTATCCTGGGGGCTGCTCCTGAAAACTGGAGCCAAGGGGCCCAGTTGGGCTCCAGGAGGAACGTGGGCAACAGCGGGAACGGGGAGACCTTACACAGGGCTGGATCCAGCTGGGAGCAGAAAGGAGCTGGGATGCATCCCCGAGGGATGGGGTCTGAGCCCCGCTGCCCGTGGGGGGCAGGCAGGGTGCAGGCAGCAGCTCCTCACCTCGGATGATGACCGCGAGCCGCTCGCCCGTGGGGTCCCACACCATGGAGTGAACCTCTCCTCCCACCCTGCAAGCAGCGGGAGCAGCAGTGAGAGCCCGGACCCCCCCCCCGGTGCCACCCGAGGCCATCGGCAGGGCCGGACCCACCTCTCCTCCCCATGGAGCGTCTCGAAGGTGGTCTCGGACAGATCCGCCACGATGGAAGCTGTTTTGGAGCCTCCCACTTGCCCCTGCATCTCCCCTGCGACACAGCAGCGCTCAGCTCCGGCTGCCCTCACCCCTCTCGGTGCCTCTATGAACGAGCAGCAGCGCGATGGGGGGGGACCCAACCCCCCCGGGCCTCACCTCGGTACTCGGAGAAGGACAGGGAGTAGATGACGGACTCCCCCAGCACGGCGAAGAGCAGGCGGCTGCCGTCGGGGCTCCAGCACCCGGTCTGTGGGGCGCGGAGCCCACGTCAGCACCCGCTTGAGGGGCTGGAAACGGGGGGGGGGGGGGTTGCGCCGCGGTACCTGGCAGCGCCCGGTGATGGTGGGCCAGCGCTCGCACGTCCACATCTGCGCCTCCCACACTCTGCAGGGGAGAGCTGCTGTGAATGGCACAACCGCAGGGATCTGCCCCGGTCCCGCTGCTGCAGGAGGGTGCATCTGATCCCCCCCCCCCACGTCGGGAGCACTGAGGACACGAAGCTGCGGTTTGGAGCGGACGGAAGCGACGCCGAGGGCTCAACCACAGCGTCTCCGGGGCAGGAGCGCACCTGAACACGGCCGAGGGGGTGGCTGCCAGCACCTTGCTGCCGTCGGGAGACCAGGCCAAGTAGGTGACCCCCCCGCCCCCAAACCACTGCAGCTGCACACAGTTCTCAGTGGACACGTCCCAGACCTGGAGGGGACAACGAGGAGGAGGATGGTGATGGTGTGGCCTTGAGCACTGCCAGGGATGGGGCGGCCGCAGCTCCTCTGGGCACCCTGTGCCAGCGCCTCAGCACCCTCAAGGGAAGAGCTTCTGCCTCAGAGCTCATCTCGGTCTCCCTCTGGCAGTTAAAGCCATTCCCTTGTCCCGTCCCTGCATCCCTTCTCCAAAGCCCCTTCAGGCTCTGGAGCTGCTCTTCCAGCCTGGCTCCACGCTGGGACTGCCCCGACGCAGGGGCAGCGCCTTGGCCTGGATGAGCTCCATGAGCTCCATGGGCTCCAGGTCCCGTGCAGCATCCCGGGAAGCAGCACCCCGCACTCACCAGCATGGCCGTGTCCACCGGCGAGGCAGAGAGCAGCAGCTCCCCGCTGGGCGCCCAGGCCAGGCTGGTGACGGGGCTGTGCCCGGGGTAGGAGAGCACCTGAGCGCAGCCGGAGGAGGGCCTGGAGGGGAGAGAAGGGCTCAGCCGCCACCGCCGGGGCTGTGCCCACTGCTGCCCCACGCGGGGGACACGGAGGGGACGTCCTCACCGTGTGGAGAGGGAGGTGGGATCCAGGTGCCAGAGCAGGACACAGCTCTGGCAGGCGACGGCGAGGATGGAGGCGCAGAGCGGCTTCCAGGCCATGGCAGCCACGTTCCTCTGCAGGCGATGCTTCAGCGAGGGGATGGTGGTGCTGCCAAGGCGAGGGCAAAGCTGAGGCCTCCCATAGACCGGGAGGGGGGGGGATGGCCCTAAAGCATCCATGGGAATGGGGGGTGCGCCCGGGGCGCAGGGACCCGGAGCGCGAGGGATGGAGCCGCCTGCAGCCTCCTCCGGAGGAGGGGAGGCTGAGGAAGGGAAGGCAGCGCTGCGGGCAGGGCCGGGGAGAGGAGCACGGGGGGAGCACTGCACGGAGCAGGGAGGGAGGGAGGGATGGGGATGCGGAGCAGCAGCAGCACCCGGCGCTCACCTGCTGGAGTTGTAGACGCGGATGGAGTCGTCCAGCAGGGCCACGGCGAACTTGCTGGTGTGCGGGTGCCAGGCGAAGGCGCGGATGCTGCAGCCGGCCCTGGGGGGGGGGTACGGGGCAGGGTGAGGGGCGCCAGGCTCGGCGCAGCGGTGATGGGCTCCTGGCAATGGGGCAGCACGGAAGGGAGGCGAGGGCAGAGGCACCGGTGACATAAAGCCTGCTTTTCGCTGCCGAATGGGCCCATTCCCTGCGCTCTGTCCCCGGGGCTCTGGGTAACAAACGCGCTTCCCAGGATGGGGATTGGGGTCGGGAGGGCTGTCCCAACCCTAACGCCGCCTCTCACCACGGGGCTGTGTAAGGGGAGGTTGAGCACCTCAGACCGCGCTGGTCCCATCCTCCTCCCCATCCCCGGCGCTCAGCACTCACCAGTCCACGGCCTGGGAGAAGGCAGCGATCATATCCTCGCTGGTCAGCTGCGGGGATGGGGCCGGCGCTGAGCGGGGAGCTCAGCACCCGCCCCACCGGAGCACCCAAACCCCGCTCCCACCTCCATCCCCATCGCTCCCGGAGCGCTTTGCGGTCCCAGCGCCGCCACCCGGCTCCCCCCCCCCCGTGCGGGGTCACCCATCCCTCATCCCTTGGTCCCAATAAGGGGGTTAAGTCCCGGGAAGCTCACGGAGAGGTGCGGGAACAAGGAGCCGTGCAGCGAGGAGAGCCCGCGGCACAGGGCCAGCACCGAGCTGGAGCCCGACTTCAGCCATCGCAGCCCTGCGGGGGGATGCGGAGCATCAGCACCACGGGGGCTGCAACGGGGGTCCCGCAGCAGGGATGGGAGTGAGGGAAAAGGGGATGGAGGGCCCCGAGGGCGCGCAGGGAGCCGCAGCACTCACCCTCCTCCTCAGCACCGCTGAGCTCCCTCAGCACCCCACAGAGCCCCACGTCCCGCCTGCAGCGAGAGCGCCGTCAGAACCCGCTCCGACCCCCCCAGCCCTAAACCCCCCCCCCAGAACCCACCTTGGGGCTCCCAAACCTCTGCCCCCGCTGGGGGCACCCATTGCTCACTGCCGGACCTGCCCCAGTCGTGCCGAGCTCTCGGGTGCATTATGGACCCCCCAAAGCACCCCAGGATGCTCAGATGAGGTTTAAAGCAGCCTTAAAGCTCCTCCAGCCCCAATCCAGCTCCAGGGACCCCTTCCACTGGAGCAGCTCCAAGCCCCTGTGTCCAACCCGGCCTTGAGCACTGCAGGGATGGGGCAGCCACAGCTCCTCTGGGCACCCTGTGCCAGCGCCTCAGCACCCTCCCAGGGAAGAGCTTCTGCCTCAGAGCTCATCTCAGTCTCCCCTCTGGCAGTTAAAGCCATTCCCTTGTCCCGTCCCTCCATCCCTTGGCCAAAGCCCCTCTCCAGGTTCCCCGCAGCCCTTCAGGCTCTGGAGCTGCCCTCAGCTCTCCCCTTCCGGAGCCTTCTCTCCTCCAGGCTGCCCCGTCCCGGCTCCCGATCATCGCTGCCCCATCCCTCGCAGGAGCTCCGTGGCCTCCTCTGGACCTTCAGCCCCCCCCCGGTGCTGCTGCCCCGGACCCGCACTCACCACGCGCTGAGGCAGCGCTTCCATAGCGACTCCCGGTGATGGATGAAGGGGGGGCGGGCGCCGAGCTCCGGCCGAGAGGGCGCCTTCAGCGCCTCCCGGGGCACACTGAGGACGGGCAGGGCCGGGAGCTGCGGGCACCGCGGCGGGGTGAGACGGGGGGGGCCGGGGCAGCACCCGGGGGCTCGGTTGGGGACCCTCGGGGCTCAGTTCAGGACCCTCGGGGCTCAGTTCAGGACCCGCGGGGCTCAGTGCAGTACCCTCGGGGCTCAGTGCAGTACCCTCGGGGCTCGGTTCAGGACCCTCGCGGCTCAGTTCAGGACCCTCGGGGCTCAGTGCAGTACCCTCGGGGCTCGGTTCAGGACCCTCGGGGCTCAGTTCAGGACCCTCGGGGCTCGGCTCAGGACCCTCGGGCTCGGTCCATGCCCCCGGGGCTCGGCTCAGGACCCTCGGGCTCGGTCCATGCCCCCGGGGCTCAGTGCAGTACCCTCGGGGCTCGGTTCAGGACCCCCGGGGCTCAGTTCAGGACCCCCGGGGCTCGGCTCAGGACCCGCTCCTCACCTGACTCTGCAGGGGCAGCGGCGGCCGCTCCCGCGCGCTCACCAGAGCGTTGTTGCTCTCGTAGGCGGTGACGTCCCCCGGGGGCGGTGGCGGCGGAAAGAGCGCGAGGGAGCACATCCCGGGGGGAGCCCCGGCCCGGACCCGGGCGCTGCTGCGGAGCGGACCCGGACCCGGACCCTCACGGACCCGATCCCGATCCCGATCCCGATCCCGATCCCGATCCCGGTCCCGATCCCGATCCCGATCCCGATCCCGGTCCCGGTCCCGGTCCCGGTTCCGTCCCTCACCCTCTCCGCCGCCTCCCGCCAAAGGCTCCGGCGCGCGCGCGCGCTCACCACCGCGCGCCCCCTGGCGGCCGTTGCGCCGGGCCACGTGAGCGGATTTAAAGGGACCGCGGCCGCAACGTGGGGAGGGCTCCAACGCTGACAATCACATAAACATACGTGGACATACATAGACATACACATACAAACACACACATAGACATACATACACATACATATGCACACGTAGACATACATACACATACACGTACAAACACACACATACATCCAGTACATACACACACGGACATACACGCACATACTTACACATACATATGCATATATAGACATACACGCACATATACATGCACATACAAGCACACACATACATGCACTACGTACACATACATGCACACACATACACATACATACACTGCATACACACGCATACACGTATACACACAGAGACATACACATGAATACACCAACACGCACGTACATACACATTCATATACATACACATACACCAACATACATACGCGTGCATAGACATACATACACATACATACACACACCGACACACACCCACATACACCAACACAGCCTGGGTGCCTGGGACCCCGTGCACCCACCTCCCATGGGTGCCCGGGTTCCGTGGGTGCCCATGCCCCCCCCCACGCCCAGGTCCCATGGGTGCCCGAGTCCCATAGGTCTCCATGCCCCCCACCCATACCCACGGGTGCCCGGGTCCGCTGTGTGCCCGCATCCCCCCCCCCGCTGTGCCGGGGGTCCCCTGGGTCCCCCCATACCCAGGTCCCATGGGTGCCCCCTCCCCTCAGGCACGGCGGTGGATGCGCCCCTTCCCTCGCCCCCCCGTGGCTCATTCCCAGCTCCTCTCCCCCGTTCCCCCCCCTTTATTCCCTTTATCCCCGTGTTTTCCTTCGCGGCCGCAGGAGCTATTTCCATGGCTCCAGGATATTAAATCAAGGCAGCGGCGGGGGGGGGCTGCGGCGGGGGCCCCGCATTCCTCACCCGTTACGGAGCGAGCGGGGGGGGGACCCGCAGGAGACATCGATTTGCCCGGCGCCGCCACCGGAGCCACCGCAGCGGCTGCCGTGTCCCTGCGGCTCCGGTCCCTCGGAGCCCCCAAAGCCAACCCTATGGGGCGGCGCGGGGGGGGCCGTGGTTTGGGAGGCTCCGGGCGGTCGAGCCCTCGGTGGCCGCGGGGCCGGGGTTTGGCTCCGGGACCTCGGCGTTGGCATCGGCCCACCCAGGGCGAGCTCGGCCTTGGGGTGAAAACACCACAGAAAAGGCAAATCCGTGGTTGGGGGGGAGGGGGGGCTATGGGGTGCGGGCGCCCGCAGCCCCCATCCCATCGGGAGCTGTCCCGCCCATGGCTCCATCAGCCCGGGCCCCGCTGATGGGGGGGGCAGCCGGGACAGCGGAGCCCGAACAGAGGCACCGGGAGGCAGCCCCGGGCCGGCACACGGGGGGGGGCACCGTGCACACGGTGCACACGCGGTCCTATGTACATACGTGTTCCTATGCACACACGTGTCCCTGTGCACATACGTGTTCCTGTGCACACACGTGCTCCTATGCACACACGTGTCCCTGTGCACATACGTGTTCCTGTGCACATACGTGTTCCTGTGCACACACGTGCTCCTATGCACACACGTGTCCCTGTGCACATACGTGTTCCTATGCACATACGTGTTCCTATGCACACACGTGTCCCTGTGCACATACGTGTTCCTATGCACATACGTGTTCCTATGCACATACGTGTTCCTATGCACACACGTGTCCCTGTGCACACACGTGTTCCTGTGCACATACGCGTTCCTGTGCACATACGTGTTCCTATGCACACACGTGTTCCTGTGCACATACGTGTCCCTGTGCACATACGTGTTCCTATGCACACACGTGTTCCTGTGCACATACGTGTCCCTGTGCACATACGTGTTCCTATGCACACACGTGTTCCTGTGCACATACGTGTTCCTATGCACACACATGTTCCTATGCACACACGTGCTCCTATGCACATACGTGTTCCTATGCACACACGTGCTCCTATGCACACACGTGTCTCTATGCACACGCGTGTCTCTATGCACACACGTGTCCCTATGCACAAACGTGTTCCTATGCACACACGTGCTCCTATGCACATACGTGTTCCTATGCACACACGTGCTCCTATGCACACACGTGTCTCTATGCACACACGTGTCTCTATGCACACACGTGTCCCTATGCACACACGTGTCCCTATGCACACACGTGTTCCTATGCACATACGTGTTCCTATGCACACACGTGTCTCTATGCACACGCGTGTCTCTATGCACACACGTGTCCCTATGCACACACGTGTCCCTATGCACACACGTGTTCCTATGCACACACGTGTTCCTGTGCACACACGTGTTCCTATGCACACGTGTTCCTATGCACACACGTGTTCCTGTGCACACACGTGCATGCTCCTATGCACACACGTGCTCCTATGCACATAGGTGTTCCTATGCACACACGCGTTCCTATGAACACACGAGTTCCTGTGCACACACGTGTTCCTATGCACGCACGTGTTCCTGTGTGCACGTGCATGCTCCTGTGCACATAGATGCTCCTGTGCACTTATGCGTTCCTATGCACACACAAGTTCCTATGCAAATGCATGATCCTACATACATATACGTTCCTGTGTTCACATACGTGTTCCTATGCACATGCATGTTCCTGTGCACGTAGATGCGCCTGTGCACATGTGTTCCTATGCACACACGAGTTCCTATGCAAATGCATGTTCCTACGTACATATATGTTCCTGTGTTCACATATGTGTTCCTATGCACATGCATGCTCCTGTGCACAAACGTGTTCTTATGCACATACATGTTCCTGTGCACATACGTGTTCCTATGCACATGCATGCTCCTGTGCACAAACGTGTTCTTATGCACATACATGTTCCTGTGCACATACATGTTCCTATGCACATGCATGCTCCTGTGCACATATGCATTCCTGTGCACGTACGTGTTCCTATGCACATACATGTTCCTGTGCACATACATGTTCCTATGCACATACATGTTCCTGTGCACATATGCATTCCTATGCACATGCATGTTCCTGTGCACATATGCGTTCCTGTGCACATACGTGTTCCCATGCACATGCATGTTCCTGTGCACATATGCGTTCCTGTGCACATACGTGTTCCTATGCACATGCATGTTCCTGTGCACATGCATGTTCCTGTGCACATACGTGTTCCTATGCACATGCATGTTCCTGTGCACATACATGTTCCGGTGCACATGCATGTTCCTGTGCACATACGTGTTCTATGCACACTGTGTTGTGTTCCCCTGCATGGCTGTGACTGCCCAGGGTGGGTGTGTGGGGCTGCGGCACACGCGTGTGCTGCTGGGATGGGGTACCCCAAAACTGTCCCTCTGGGCCTGGGGGACACGGGGACAGAGGGAGGGAGGGGTCACCGAGGGATGGGGGCCTATGGGGTCCTGGGGACATAGGGACACAGAACACAGAGGGATGTGGGGACATGGGGACACCAGGATAGGGGGACACGTGGGCATAGGGATGGGGACACAGGGCACGGGGGGAGATGTGGGGACATGGGGACACCGGGATGGGGGGACACGTGGGCAGAGGGATGGGGACACAGGGCACGGGGGGAGATGTGGGGACATGGGGACACCGGGATGGGGGGACACGTGGGCATAGGGATGGGGACACAGGGCACGGGGGGAGATGTGGGGACATGGGGACACCGGGATGGGGGGACACGTGGGCATAGGGATGGGGACACAGGGCACGGGGGGAGATGTGGGGACATGGGGACACCGGGATGGGGGGACACGTGGGCAGAGGGATGGGGACACAGGGCACGGGGGGATGTGAGGACATGAGGACACAGGGATGTGGGGACACGTGGGTATAGGGATGGGGACACAGGGCACGGGGGGATGTGGGGACATGGGGACACCGGGATGTGAAGTTTTGGGGTCCTGGGAATGGGAAGACACAGGAAAAAGGGCCATGGGGCCGTGGGGGGGCAGTGGGGCCACGAGCGGAGGGCTATGGGGCCCCAGAGATAAGGGCACAGACCCAGATTGTCCCCAGCCCCACTCCTGCCCCACCACCCGCACAGAGGGGGGGACGCATTGAACCCGAAGGGGTCCCATGTCGTGTCCCCCCCCCCGTGCCTCAGTTTCCCTCGGAGCCCGAGCTCGGGGGGGGGGGGGGGGGGGGCAGAGCCCCCCGGGATGGAGCCGCTCTCACGCCTCAGCGATCCCTTTATTGCTTGGGGGGGGGGGGGGGGCACAGCTTAAAAAGAGGGGGGGGGCACACACATTGCATTACATTAGCGCCTAACGACTCGGGCCAACCCTGTCCCTGAGCTCTGTGCGGGGGGAGAGGTTTTGGGGGGGGGTGGAGGAATGAATGAGGGGGGGTCAAAATGAGCCCCATTGGAGCCCCCCCATAACTTAAGACATAAATTATAGTCGCTAACGAGGAGATGGGGGGGAGGGGGGGTCAGAGGGGGCAGCGCCCCATAATAGATCCCCCCCCGCCGGGGCTCATATCTCCAGGAGGTTCCCAGGCTCGGGGCTGCCGCTCTCTTTGCCGGGGGACGCCGGGGGTTGGCGGGGGGAAGGCGGGGGCTGCTCGGGGGCGGCTTTGGGGGCCGGGGGCTCGGCGTGGGTCTTCTGGTGCTTGCTGAGGTGGTCGGAGCGGGTGAAGCGCTTGCTGCACAGCGGGCACGTGAACTTCTTCTCCCGCGTGTGGGTCCGGACGTGCCGCTCCAGCTCGTCCGAGCGGGTGAAGCGCTTCCCGCAGAAGAGCCAATTGCAGACGAACGGGCGCTCCCCCGTGTGCCACCGGAGGTGCGCTTTGAGGTGCGAGGCTTTGCCGTAGACCTTCCCGCAGCCCGGGATGTGGCAGCTGTGGACGGGCTTCCGACGGGACCCCCCCGGCCCCCCCAAGCGCTCCAGCTCCTGGCAGTTGGGGCAGTCGCACGCCGGGCGCCCCCCCGTTAAGGAGCCGGCGCCGCGGGGGCCCTTTGGGGCGTCCCCCGGGGTGGGTTTTGGGGTGGGGGGCGCGGCGGGGGCACCGCTGTAAGGGGGAGGGTTGAGAGCCCCGAAGTCGGAGCCGTAAGCGGGAAGCGGGGGGCTGAGGGTGGGCTGCGCCTGCAGCGAGCCCTGCAGCCCCTCGGCGCCCGCCGGGCCCCCCAGCCAGGCCCCGTTGGGGTGCACGTCCCACCAGGAGGGTGCTGCGGGGCCCGACCCCCCCGGAAGGCCCCCGCCGATGCCGCCCTTGTACCAAGAGCCGTAGGGATGCGGCATCTCCAGCGAGGGGTACACGGGGGGGAGGCACTCGCCCGATGGGTGCCCCTTGGTCGCCACCACCACGGGGCCGCCCAACACCTCCTGCGCGCCCGCGGGCGCCGGGAAGGGGTGGCCGAAGGGGCCGTAGTCGGGGCCGTAGGGCCCGGGCGATGCCTGGGGGCTGGCGGAGGGCGAGAGCAGCCCCGGCGCGCTGGGGAAGGCGGCGGTGTAGGAGTCACCCATAGCGGCGGTGGGGCGGGAGCGCCCCGAGGCGCTGCGAGGCTCGGGGGCGGCGTCAGAGGGGGCGCCCGCTCATGGCGCCCGGCGGCCTGCGGGGAGAGGGAGAGGGGAGTTAGGGGGTGGGGGCGGCCGGTGCCATGGGGCACCCATCAGTGCCATGGGGCACCCATAAGGGCAATGGGGCACCCATCAGTGCCATGGGGCGCCCATCAGTGCCATGGGGCACCCGTCAGTGCCATGGGGCACCCATCAGTGCCATGGGGCACCCGTCAGTGCCATGGGGCACCCATCAGTGCTATGGGGCCCCCATCAGTGCCATGGGGCGCCCATCAGTGCCATGGGGCACCCATCAGTGCCATGGGGCGCCCATCAGTGCCATGGGGCACCCATAAGGGCAATGGGACACCCATCAGTGCCATGGGGCACCCATAAGGGCAATGGGGTGCCCATCAGTGCCATGGGGCACCCATAAGGGCAATGGGGCGCCCATCAGTGCCATGGGGCACCCATAAGGGCAATGGGGCACCCATCAGTGCCATGGGGCACCCATCAGTGCCATGGGGCGCCCATCAGTGCCATGGGGCACCCGTCAGTGCCATGGGGCACCCATAAGGGCAATGGGGCACCCATCAGTGCCATGGGGCGCCCATCAGTGCCATGGGGCACCCGTCAGTGCCATGGGGCACCCATCAGTGCCATGGGGCACCCATAAGGGCAATGGGGCACCCATCAGTGCCATGGGGCGCCCATCAGTGCCATGGGGCACCCGTCAGTGCTATGGGGCACCCATCAGTGCCATGGGGCACCCGTCAGTGCTATGGGGCACCCGTCAGTGCCATGGGGCGCCCATCAGTGCCATGGGGCACCCATAAGGGCAATGGGGCACCCATCAGTGCCATGGGGCGCCCATCAGTGCCATGGGGCACCCGTCAGTGCCATGGGGCGCCCATCAGTGCCATGGGGCACCCATAAGGGCAATGGGGCACCCGTCAGTGCTACGGGGCACCCGTCAGTGCCATGGGGCACCCATAAGGGCAATGGGGCACCCGTCAGTGCCGTGGGGCACCCATCAGGACAATGGGGCACCCGTCAGTGCCATGGGGAACCCATCAGTGCCATGGGGAACCCATCAGTGCCATGGGGCACCCCTAAGGGCAATGGGGCACCCATCAGTGCCATGGGGCACCCATCAGGACAATGGGGCACCCATCAGTGCTGTGGGGCACCCGTCAGTGCCATGGGGCACCCATAAGGGCAATGGGGCACCCATCAGTGCCATGGGGCACCCATCAGGACAATGGGGCACCCATCAGTGCTGTGGGGCACCCGTCAGGACAATGGGGCACACATCAGGGCAGTGGGGCACCCAATATTGGGGTACCCTTCAGTGGAATGGAGCACCCATCAGGGCAATGGGGCACAAATCAGTGCCTTGGGGTGCCACGGCAATGGGGCACCCATCAGTGATGGGGCGTCACAGCAATGGGGTACCCATCAGTGCAATGGGGCACCTGTCAAGGCAATGGGGTACCCATCAGTACAATGGGGCGCCACGGCAATGGGGCACCCAGAGAGATGGGGTAATTACTGTGATGGAGTAACTGCTGCAATGGGGCACCCAATATTGGGGTAATGGGTGCAAGGGGGCACCCTGAGCAACGGGCACCCATGGCGATGGGATACCCATTGAAATGTGGTAATTGGTGTGATGGGGCGCTCAGCACGGTGGGGCACCCGGTACTGGGGTACCAAACCCCATAGGGCACCCCCAGGGCAATGGGGCACCCAACATTGGGGCACCCAACATTGGGGCACCCAGGTCCGTGTGGATCTCAGGACAATGGGCACCCAATATTGCAGTACGAGGCTCATGGGGGACCCAGAGCAATGGGCACCCAGCCCTATGGGGCACCCAATATTGGGGTACCAAGCCCCATGGGGCACCCCCAGGGCAATGGGGCACCCAATATTGGGGTACCAAGCCCCATGGGGCACCCAGCCCTATGGGGCACCCAATATTGGGGTACCAAGCCCCGTGGGGCACCCAGGGCAATGGGGCACCCAATATTGGGGCACCCAACCCTATGGGGCACCCAATATTGGGGCACCCATCCCCAGGCAGCAGCACCCCCATCTCCCCCCAGCCCCGCAGTGACCCCCATCCCATCTCCCCCGTGCCTCAGTTTCCCCCCAGCGCTGAGCAAACCCCATCTCCCCCCTCGGATCCACCCTCACTGTGGCTTCTCCAGGGCTCGTAGCAGGGCTGTGCCACAGCAGACGCCCCCCCCCCCCCCGCTCCCGCTGCTTTTATGGCCTTTTAATCGAATTAGGCTGTGGCCTCCCCCTCCCCGGGCCACTTCCTCCGCTTTAATGCCCTCCATGGCTCTCAGCTGTCGCGCGCTGCCCCCCCCGCATCCCCAATCCCAACTTTTCCCTTGATTTGAGGGTTTCCTTCACTTTCTCCCCCCCCCCCCCCGGCGCCCACTCCGCGGCTTTTCCATCTTTTTTTTGGTGCTTCCTTCTGTTGGGGGGTCCCTCCCCCCCCTTTCCCTTTTTGCTGTGGTTTCTGCTCCTATTTTTGCGCCGGGCCCGGCCGCGGCCGCAGCGCGCTCCCGGTTTTCCAAGGATAACAAGGGCCAGGCCCGCGGGCCGGGAAGGCGGCGCTGCCGCCAGAGCTCCCTAATTAAAACCAGGGCGAGCGCCGAGCGGAGCCGCGCTTAAAATAGTGTCAAAGGGCCATAAATCAGCCCCGGTTGTGCCCGAGCTCGGGAATGTCGGGAGCTGCGGCCGCGCTCCGGGGCCAAGGGGGCACAAGCGGTGGCTCCGAGTGGGCTCGGATGTGCCCAGGAGCAGGATCCGCGCTTGCGTCCTCCGTGCACACACTGGGGATGGGGATGGGGATGGGGATGGGGATGGGGATGGGGATGGGGATGGGGATAGGGATGGGATGGGGATGGAGATGGGGATGGGGACGGGGATAGGGACCAGGATGGGGATGGGGATGGGGATGGAGATGGGGATGGGGATAGGGACTGGGATGGGGATGGGGATGGGGATGGAGATGGAGATGGGGATGGGGATAGGGACTGGGATGGGGATGGGGATGGGGATGGGGATGGAGATGGGGATGGGGATAGGGACTGGGATGGGGATGGGGATGGGATGGGGATGGGGATGGGGATAGGGACCGGCATGGGGATGGGGATGGGGATGGGGATGGGATGGGGATGGGGATGGGGATAGGGACCGGCATGGGGATGGGGATGGGGATGGGGATGGGATGGGGATGGGGATGTGGATTGGGATGGGGATAGGGACCGGGATGGGGATAGGGACCGGCATGGGGATAGGGATGGGGATGGGGATGGGGAAGGGGATGGGGATGGGGATGGGGATGGGGATGGGGATGGGGATGGAGATGGGGATGGAGATGGAGATGGGGATGGGGATGGGGATGGGGATGGGGATGGGGATGGGGATGGGGATGGGGAAGGAGATGGGGATGGGGATGGGGAAGGAAATGGGGATGGAGATGGGGACGTGGATGGGGATGGAGATGGGGATGGGAAGGAGATGGGGATGGGGATGGGAATGGGGACCGGGATGGGGATGGGGATGGGGATGGAGATGGGGATGGAGATGGGGATAGGGATAGGGATAGGGATAGGGATGGGGATTGGGATGGGGATGGAGATGGGGATGGGGATGGGGATGGGGATGGGGATGGGGATGGTTCCTGCAATGGGGCTGGCCCGGTCCCCAGTTCCTGGTGTCTTGTTCCCAAACCCCAATTTCTGGGTCTTGGTCCCCAGTTTCAGGTCCCCAATCACCAATCCGTGTTCTCCAGTTCCTGAGCTCCCAAGTTCCCTAAACCCAGTCCTTTTCCCTAAAACCCATCTGTCATCCCTGAACCTCATCCCTCATCCCCAATCCCAGGTCCCTAAACCCCATCCCTTGACCCCAAACCCAGGTCTCCAAACCCCATTCCTGTCCCCAGTGCCTGGTCCCTGTCCCCAGGGCACCCCAACCCTGACCCCCGTGGGTGTCCCCCTGCCTCAGTGTCCCCCATGGCCGATGCCCCCCGCCCCCCTGCCCTGTCCCCAGGGTCACCCCATCACCGGGCCCTGGCTCCCCCTGCTCGCACGGTGGAGCCGTCCCCAGCCAGGGGACACTTTGGGGTCCCACGTCCCCATCCCTTCCCTGGTCCAGGTCCTGTGGGGTGGGGGGGGGGTCCAGGGACCGCGCAGGGGCAGCGCAGGGGGGATCAGGGGATGGAGGACGCCGGGGCCCCGGCTCCCGGTCCCCACGGCTCCCAGGGACCGCGGTGGCCTCTGGAGCCAGCGCAGTGTCCCAGGGTGGCCCCGTGCCAGGGGTGGACGTGGCCCCATCACCATGGCCCCTGCGGGCGCCAGACTCTGGGAATGGACGTGTCCCCAACCCCGGCTCCGGGGTGCAATGGCCCTGGGGACCGATGCGTCCCCAACCCCGGCTCCGGGGTGCAACGGCCCTGGGGACCGATGCGTCCCCAACCCCGGCTCCGGGGGTGCAACGGCCCTGGGGAACCGATGCGTCCCCAACCCCGGCTCCGGGGTGCAATGGCCCTGGGGACCGATGCGTCCCCAAGCCCAGGTCCTGGGGCAGCACAGCCCCGTGTGCTGCCAGCACCCCGCGGTGCCGCAGGATGGGTGAAGTGGACCGTGCGGTGGTGACGGGGTGGGAACAGCCACAGGGTCCCAGGGCTGGAAATATCCCACCTGGAACCAATCCAGGACACAGAGGGGGGGTCCCCCCTTCCCTGAGGGGTCCCGTTACCCCAGGGGACTCCTCCTGCATCGTGGAGGGCTCCTTTTCCTTTCCCTGTCACAGGGGGGATCCCCCATCCTGCGAGGGTCCCGTATCCCGAGGGGCTCCCCCATCCTGGAGGGATTCCCCATCCTGCAGGGTCCTGTATCCCAGGGTCCCTGTCCCAGGAATGGGGGGGGGCGTTGGTCTCCATCCCGGAGGATCCTGGCCCTGGGGGGCTCCCCTCATCCCAAGGGGTTCCCCTGTCCCGGGGTCCCTGTCCCAGATGGGGTCCCCATCCTGGAGCGTCCCAGACGCGGGGTCTCCCCTGTCCTGGAGCAGGTCCCTTATCCAGGGGTCCCCCATCCTGCCGGGTCCCTCATCCCAAAGGATCCCGTGCCGGGGGGTGCCCCGTATCCCAAAGGATCCTGCTCCGGGGGTGTCCCTGTCCCGGGATCCCTGTCCCGGGGTGTCCCATATCCCAAAGGATCCCGTGCCGGGGGGTGTCCCTGTCCCGGGATCCCTGTGCCGGAGGTGCCCCGTGTCCCGTGTCCCTGCGCCGGCTCCTTACCGCGCTCCGGGCTCGGCGGTGCTGGATGCCGGGGTCGGGTCCCGGTGCCCCGGGGCTCGGTCGGGAGGAGGGAGCTCCGCTGCCGCCCGCCCCGCTCTGCCGCTGCGGCGGGGCCTGGGCCGGGCCGGGACCGGGCCGGGAGCCCGGCCCGAACCGCCCCTCGCCGGGGGGGCCGGGGGGGTCGGGAGGGAGGGCAGGGGAAGGGGAAGGGGAAAGGACGGGAAAGGGGGAAGGAAAGGGAAAAGGGGCTGGAAAAAAGGCACAAGGAGTTGGAAAAGGGAAGAAACTGGAAGGAAAAGAGGGAAAGGAGGGATGGGGAAGGAAAGAGATGAAAGGAGAAAGGGAAGGGGAAGGGAAAGGAAAACAGGGAAGGAGAAAGGAAAGGAAATCTGGGGGAAAAGGAAAGGAAAATAGGGAAAGGAGGGAAAGGGAAAGGAGGGAAAGGGAAGGGAAGGGAAGGGAAGGGAAGGGAAGGAAAGGAAAGGAAAGGAAAGGAAAGGAAAGGAAAGGAAAGGAAAGGAAAGGAAAGGAAAGGAAGGAAAGGAAAGGAAAGGAAAGGAAAGGAAAGGAAAGAAAGGAAAGGAAAGGAAAGGAAAGAAGGAAAGGAAAGAAAGGAAAGGAAAGGAAAGGAAAGGAAAGGAAAGGAAAGGAAAGGAAAGGAAAGGAAAGGAAGATGGGGAGGCTGAAGCTAAGGGAGGGAGTGGAAGCTGGGAAACAGGGACTGGGATGGGGTGGGAAGAGTGGAGTGGGAAGGGGAAGGGAAGGGTGGAGAAGGGGAAAGAAAGGAGAAGAGAAGGGGGTAGAGGAAGGGAAAGGGGAAAAGGAAAAGAGGGGAGAAGAGGCTGGGAGGAAAGGGGGAAAACAGGAAAGTGAGGGGAGAAAGGGCAGAGGAAAGGGAAAGGAAGGGGAAAGGAATGGGTGAGAAAAGTGCTGGAAAAAGAGGGAAGAAAGGAGACCAAAACAGGGAAGAGATGGACAGGGAGGGGGAAAGGAGCAAAGGGACAAAGGGGATGTGGGACTCCGCACCCCGCGTCTGCTGCTGGGAGATGGGCAAAACACCCCAAAACGGTGCCCGTGGGGATGAGGTTCTGGGATGGGGGACACGGGAGGGGGCAGGGACAGGACAGGCATGGAACAGGGACGGGGACAGGGATGGGGATGGAGCAGAGAGAGGGACAAGACAGGACCCCGGATGGAGATGGGAAGTGAATGTGAGCAGGAATGGGGATGGGATGTGGATGGGAGCAGGGATAGGGATGAGATGTGAATGGGAGCAGGCATGGGGACTGGAGGGGACCAGGGATGGAGCTGGAGGTACCAGGGATGGGGCTGGGGAGCAGGGCTGGGGACAGGAGTTGTGGATGGGGGGGGATAGAGCAGGGATGGGGACAGAGGGGACCTGGGATGGAGCTGAGGAGCAGGGCGGGAGACAGGGACACGAGTGGCCCGGGCGATGGGCTGGGGATGCCCGTGCCTCAGTTTCCCTCCTGACAGGGGGTGATTCCCAACCACGCTCCTTTGCCCCCTTTTCTCCCCCTCCACCTTTTTCTTCCTCTGTTTCCCCCTTTCCCGCTCTGTTTTCCCCTTTTCCTCCGTTTCCCATCCAAGGCCGTTCCGGAGCCAGCGGGGCCCTTTCCCAGCCCTGACTCAGGGTTTTCCGCTCCGGAGCCGTCGGCGCCGTGGCCGCAACCACCGTCCCCCCCGTCCCCCCCCCCGCCCCGGTCCCCCCCCAGCTGCACCCTCAATGGGCTCCACTGCCCTCAAACTGGGAGCGAACTGGGACAGCTCCATCCCGCTGCTCCCCGCCGGCGGGGGGGGCACCCACGGGGGGGGGGCCGTGGTCATCTCGGGGGGGGGAATTGGGGCTCGGGGGGGGGGATGATGGCGGCACCGTGGCCCCCACAATTATCCGGGGTCTGGGGGGGGATGGGGAAGGGGGGACACGGGGGGGTTTACTTCTCCACGGCTCCGGTTTTGTGTCCCTCTGTGGGTGTCCGCTCGCCCGCCCTGCATCCATCCCTCCCTTCAGCCCTTTCTCCCACCGTCCTTCCCTGCTTCCCTCCATTCCTTCATCTCTCCTTCCCTTTTCCCTTCCTCCATCCTCTACCTCTCCCTTTCTCCCATCTCTCCATCCATCCCTCCCTCCCTTTATCCATCCATCCATCCATCCATCCATCATCCATCCATCCATCCATCCTTCATCCATCCATCATCCATCCATCATCCATCCATCCTTCATCCATCCATCCATCCATCCATCCATCCATCCATCCATCCATCATCCATCCATCCATCCATCCATCCATCCTTCATCCATCCATCCATCCATCCATCCATCCATCATCCATCCTTCATCATCCATCCATCCATCCATCCATCCATCCTTCATCCGTCCATCCCTCCATCCATCCTCCATCCCTCCATTTCTCCCATCCATCCCTCTCTCTTTCCCTCCATCCATCCCTCATTTATCCCTCCATCCCTCTGTCCCTCTGTCCCTCCCTCCATCCCTCTTTCCTCCCTCCATCCATCACCCATGCATCCCTCTCTCCCTTCTTCCCTCCCACCTTCCCTCCACTGCTCCCATCCATCCCTTTATCCCCCTCTCCCTCCATCCCTCCCTTCAGCCCCCCCTTTCCCTCCTTCGCTCCCACCTCAGCCCAGCTCAGCCGCTGTCTCGAGCCTGGGGGGTCTCAGCAGGACGGGCGCTGCCGTGGCCCCCCCGCCGTGGCCGCGGCCCCCCCGCTGCGGTTGAGCCAGAGCCGGGGCTGGGCCGGGGGCACCGCGGCCTTCAAAGGGAGCGACAGCAGAGGGAATGGCTTCCATGTGTGCGGGGGGGCGGCACCGGGAATGGGGACCGGGGGCAGTGGGAATGGGGATACGGGAATGGGGACTGGGGGCACTGGGAATGGGGAGCAGTGGGAATGGGGACTGGGGGGCACTGGGAATGGGGAGCACCGGGAATGGGGACTGGGGGCACTGGGAATGGGGATACTGGGAATGGGGACTGGGGGCACTGGGAATGGGGAGCAGTGGGAATGGGGACTGGGGGGCACTGGGAATGGGGAGCACCGGGAATGGGGAACCGGGGGCAGTGGGAATGGGGATACTGGGAATGGGGACTGGGGGCACTGGGAATGGGGAGCAGTGGGAATGGGGACTGGGGGCAGTGGGAATGGGGACACTGGGAATGGGGACGGGGGGCACTGGGAATGGGGAGCAGTGGGAATGGGGACACTGGGAATGGGGACTGGGGCATTGGGGATGTGGTACCCACCCCATAGCACAGTGCCGCTGAGCCCCCCATCATAAAGTGTCCTCCCAGCGTTCCCTCCTATGACAGCGGCCTTTGTGTCCTCCCATTCCCTGTGTCCCTCTCCTTGTCCCTATGTCCCCCCCTTGTCCTTGCGTTCCCCCCCCACTCAGTGTCCCCCCCCGCTCCCCGTGCCCCCCCTTGTCCCTCTGCCCCCCCTTGTCCCCGTGTCCCCCTCGCTCCCTGTGTCCCCCTTTGTCCTTGCGTTCTCCCCCACTCTAGTGTCCCCCCCGTGTCCCCCCCCGCTCCCTGCCCCCCCCCGCCGCTCCCGGATGTTTCTCTTGCGGTCGGAGGCCCCGAAATAGCGGCGGCCCCGGGCTGTGGGTGCGCCGGGCGCGGCTGCCAGGGCCCGCGGGCTCCGGCCGGGGGCGGCCCGGCCCTGGGGACGCTCGGAGGGCTCCGACCGGGGCTGAGCACCGCGGGCCCTGCAGGGGAGCCCCAGCGCCGCCAGACCCTGCGTGTGGGGGGGGATGAGGGTTTGGGGGAGCCATAGGGGGTGTGGGACCTATAGGGTCTGGGGGGACCCATATGGTTTAGGGGAGCCATAGGGCGTGTGGGACCTATAGGGTCTGGGGGGACCCATATGGTTTTGGGGAGCCATAGAGTGCGTGGGACCTATAGGGTTTGGGGGGACCCAAATGGTTTTGGGGAGCCATAGGGTGTGTGGGACCTATAGAGTTTGGGGGAGCCATAGGGTGTGGGGGACCTATAGGGATTGGGGCAACAGGAGGTGGTTGGGGGAGACGCGGGGGGGTCCTCGGGGATCCCATTGAGCACTGGGGACCTGACGGGTGCTGCAGGCGGGGGGGACCCCTTTCCTCATGGGGGGTCCTGGGGGGGTCCCGGGCCGCGACGCTCCCGCCCACATCCAATGAGCCCGGAATAGCCGCGGGGGGCGGGGGGGGGGGGCAGGGACAGCCCGGGGGGGGACACACACACGGATGAGGCCCCGCTGTGCCCCCCCCGCCATGTGGCTCCCATTGCGCTGCAGAGCCCGCATCAAAGCGGCCGCGGGGGTGGCGCTGGGGGGGGGGGGGGTCAGACCCCCCCCCCCCCCCCGTTCCGGCTGCCAAAGGACCCCCCCGGCTGCCAAGAGCCCCCCCCCCTCCGAGCGGCCGCGGTGAACCGGGACCCCCCCATGGCAATTTGGGGGTGCCCCCCCCAAGCCCTGGGACCCCCCCGGGGCCCCCCCACGCTCTCAAGGACCGTGGTCCCTCGGGCCCCCCCCGTGCCCCCCCCCCGTGCCTGGCTCGCGCCACGCGGCATCGCTGCGGTTCCCAACCCCAAATTGCCGGGACTCGCCCGGCGGCGCCCTGAGCCGCGGCCGCGACCGGCGGGGGGGTCACCCCCGGGGCCCCCCCCCGCTCCCAGGGCCCCCCCCAGGGCCCCCCTGACGGATCCCAGCGCCGGCTCCAGTGCTCCCAGTGCCCCATTCCCCATCCCAGTGCCCCATTCCCCATCCCAGTGCCCGCACTCACTTCCAGACTGGTCCCAGTGCCCCCATTCCCAATCCCAGTGCCCCCATTCACTTCCAGACTGGTCCCAGTGTTCCCATTCCCAATCCCAGTGCCCCCATTCACTTCCAGACTGGTCCCAGTGCCCCATTCCCCATCCCAGTGCCCGCACTCACTTCCAGACTGGTCCCAGTGCCCCCATTCCCAATCCCAGTGCCCCCATTCACTTCCAGAGTGGTCCCAGTGCTCCCATTCCCAATCCCAGTGCCCCCATTCACTTCCAGACTGGTCCCAGTGTTCCCATTCCCAATCCCAGTGCCCGCACTCACTTCCAGACTGGTCCCAGTGCCCCCATTCCCAATCCCAGTGCCCCCATTCACTTCCAGACTGGTCCCAGTGTTCCCATTCCCAATCCCAGTGCCCACACTCACTTCCAGACTGGTCCCAGTGCCCCCATTCCCAATCCCAGTGCCCCCATTCACTTCCAGACTAGTCCCAGGGCCCCCATTCCCAATCCCAGTGCCCCCATTCACTTCCAGACTGGTCCCAGTGCCCCCATCCCCAATCCCAGTGCCCCCATTCACTTCCAGTCCGGTCCCAGTGCCCCCATTCCCAATCCCAGTGTCCCCATTCACTTCCAGTCTGGTCCCAGTGCCCCATTCCCCATCCCAGTGTCCCCATTCCCCATCCCAGTGCCCCATTCCCCATCCCAGTGCCCCCACTCACTTCCAGACTGGTCCCAGCATCCCCATTCCCCATCCCAGTGTCCCCATTCACTTCCAGTCTGGTCCCAGTGCCCCCATTCACTTCCAGACTGGTCCCAGTGTTCCCATTCCCAATCCCAGTGCCCCCATTCACTTCCAGACTGGTCCCAGTGCCCCCATTCCCCATCCCAGTGCCCCCATTCACTTCCAGACTGGTCCCAGCGTCCCCATTCCCCATCCCAGTGTCCCCATTCGCTTCCAGTCTGGTCCCAGTGCCCCCATTCACTTCCAGACTGGTCCCAGTGCCCCCATTCCCAATCCCAGTGCCCCCATTCACTTCCAGTCTGGTCCCAGTGTTCCCATTCCCAATCCCAGTGCCCCCATTCACTTCCAGACTGGTCCCAGTGCCCCCATTCCCAATCCCAGTGCCCCCATTCACTTCCAGACTGGTCCCAGCGTCCCCATTCCCCATCCCAGTGTCCCCATTCACTTCCAGTCTGGTCCCAGTGCCCCCATTCACTTCCAGACTGGTCCCAGTGCCCCCATTCCCCATCCCAGTGCCCGCACTCACTTCCAGTCTGGTCCCAGTGCCCTGCCCCATTCCCCATCCCAGTGTCCCCATTCCCCATCCCAGTGCCCCATTCCCCATCCCAGTGCCCCCATTCACTTCCAGACTGGTCCCAGTGTTCCCATTCCCAATCCAGTGCCCCCATTCACTTCCAGACTGGTCCCAGTGCCCCCATTCCCAATCCCAGTGCCCCCATTCACTTCCAGACTGGTCCCAGTGTTCCCATTCCCAATCCCAGTGCCCCCACTCACTTCCAGACTGGTCCCAGTGCCCCCATTCCCAATCCCAGTGCCCCCATTCACTTCCAGACTGGTCCCAGTGTCCCCATTCCCCATCCCAGTGCCCCCATTCACTTCCAGTCTGGTCCCAGTGCCCCATTCCCAATCCCAGTGCCCCCATTCACTTCCAGACTGGTCCCAGTGTTCCCATTCCCAATCCCAGTGCCCCCATTCACTTCCAGACTGGTCCCAGTGTTCCCATTCCCAATCCCAGTGCCCCCATTCACTTCCAGACTGGTCCCAGTGCCCCCATTCCCAATCCCAGTGCCCCCATTCACTTCCAGTCCGGTCCCAGTGCCCCCATTCCCAATCCCAGTGCCCCCATTCACTTCCAGACTGGTCCCAGTGTCCCCATTCCCCATCCCAGTGCCCGCACTCACTTCCAGTCTGGTCCCAGTGCCCCATTCCCCATCCCAGTGTCCCTATTCCCCATCCCAGTGCCCCATTCCCCATCCCAGTGCCCCACTCACTTCCAGACTGGTCCCAGCGTCCCCATTCCCCATCCAGTGTCCCCATTCACTTCCAGTCTGGTCCCAGTGCCCCCATTCCCCATCCCAGTGTCCCCATTCCCCATCCCAGTGCCCGCACTCACTTCCAGACTGGTCCCAGTGCCCCATTCCCAATCCCAGTGCCCCCATTCACTTCCAGTCTGGTCCCAGTGCCCCCATTCCCAATCCAGTGTCCCCATTCACTTCCAGACTGGTCCCAGTGCCCCCATTCACTTCCAGACTGGTCCCAGTGCCCCATTCCCCATCCCAGTGTCTCCATTCACTTCCAGACTGGTCCCAGCGTCCCCATTCCCCATCCCAGTGTCTCCATTCACTTCCAGACTGGTCCCAGTGTCCCCATTCACTTCCAGTCTGGTCCCAGTGCCCCCATTCACTTCCAGACTGGTCCCAGTGCCCCATTCCCCATCCCAGTGCCCCCATTCACTTCCAGTCTGGTCCCAGTGCCCCCATTCCCAATCCCAGTGCCCCCATTCACTTCCAGACTGGTCCCAGTGTTCCCATTCCCAATCCCAGTGCCCCCACTCACTTCCAGACTGGTCCCAGTGTTCCCATTCCCAATCCCAGTGCCCCCATTCACTTCCAGACTGGTCCCAGTGTTCCCATTCCCAATCCCAGTGCCCCCATTCAGTTCCAGACTGGTCCCAGTGCCCCATTCCCAATCCCAGTGCCCCCATTCACTTCCAGACTGGTCCCAGTGTTCCCATTCCCAATCCCAGTGCCCCCATTCACTTCCAGACTGGTCCCAGTGCCCCCATTCCCAATCCAGTGCCCCCATTCACTTCCAGTCTGGTCCAGTGCCCCATTCCCCATCCCAGTGCCCCATTCCCCATCCCAGTGCCCGCACTCACTTCCAGACTGGTCCCAGTGTTCCCATTCCCAATCCCAGTGCCCCCATTCACTTCCAGAGTGGTCCCAGTGTCCCCATTCCCCATCCCAGTGCCCCATTCCCCATCCCAGTGTCCCCATTCACTTCCAGACTGGTCCCAGTGCCCCCATTCCAATCCCAGTGTCCCCATTCACTTCCAGACTGGTCCCAGTGTTCCCATTCCCAATCGCAGTGCCCCCATTCCCAATCCCAGTGTCCCCATTCACTTCCAGTCTGGTCCCAGTGCCCCCATTCCCAATCCCAGTGTCCCCATTCCCCATACCAGTGCCCCCATTCACTTCCAGTCTGGTCCCAGTGCCCCCATTCACTTCCAGACTGGTCCCAGTGCCCCCATTCCCCATCCAGTGCCCGCACTCACTTCCAGACTGGTCCCAGTGCCCCATTCCCCATCCCAGTGCCCGCACTCACTTCCAGACTGGTCCCAGTGCCCCATTCCCAATCCCAGTGCCCCATTCACTTCCAGACTGGTCCCAGTGCCCCCATTCCCCATCCCAGTGCCCCATTCCCCATCCCAGTGTCCCCATTCACTTCCAGTCTGGTCCCAGTGCCCCCATTCACTTCCAGACTGGTCCCAGTGTTCCCATTCCCCATCCCAGTGCCCCCATTCACTTCCAGTCTGGTCCCAGTGTCCCCATTCACTTCCAGTCTGGTCCCAGTGCCCCCATTCACTTCCAGACTGGTCCCAGTGTTCCCGTTCCCAATCCCAGGGCCCCCACTCACTTCCAGACTGGTCCCAGTGCCCATTCCCCATCCCAGTGCCCCCATTCACTTCCAGACTGGTCCCAGTGCCCCATTCCCCATCCCAGTGCCCCATTCCCCATCCAGTGCCCCCATTCACTTCCAGACTGGTCCCAGTGCCCACCCCAGTGCTTCTGTTACCCCCCCATGACTGGTCCCAGTTCACAGACTGGTTCCAGAGCCCCAATTCCCCATCCCAGAGTCCCTGTCCCCCATCCTGGCATCCCTACTCCCCATCGCGGTGTCCATGTCCCCCGTCCCGGTGTTCCTGTCCCCCATCCCGGTGTCCTTACTCCCCATCCCGGTGTCCATGTCCCCTGTCCCGGACTCCCCATCCTGGTGTCCCTGCTCCCCATCCCGGTATCCCTGTCCCCCTTCCCGGTATCCCTGCTCCCCATCCCGGTGTCCCTGCTCCCCATCCCGCTGTCCGTCCCCCATCCCCGTATCCCTGTCCCCCATCCCGGTATCCCTGCTCCCGGTATCCCGGTGTCCATGTCCTCCATCCCGGTGTCCCTGTCCCCCATCCCGGTGTCCCTGCTCCCCATCCCGGTATCCCTGTCTCCCATCCCGGTATCCCTGCTCCCCATCCCGGTGTCCCTGTCCCCCATCCCGGTATCCCTGTCCCCCTTCCCGGTATCCCTGTCTCCCATCCCGGTATCCCTGCTCCCCATCCCGGTATCCCTGTCCCCCATCCCGCTGTCCCTGCTCCCCATCCCCGTTTCCCTCCCCACCGCTCCGCACCCCGCAGCCAGAGCTGAGGGCTCCTCAGTCGGGACAGGGCCGGTGCCAGGGCCGGGATGGGCACACGATGGAACAGCAGAGGGTCGGTGGAGCCCGGGACGGGGCCACTGCCGGGACAGGGAATTCCCACCGGGATCCACCCGGGACACGCGGGAATGCCCACGGAGGGACGGGGCCGGGCGGCTCCGCCAGGGGGCAGCACCCCCCGCGCCGCGTGGCACCGACCCCCTGCGGCCACCAGGGGGCGCCAGGAGAGGAAGGGGGGGGCAATGCCCCCGGGGCCCCCCCCCGACATCAAAGCGCCGCTGTGAAGGGCGATAAAGTCGATATCAAACGCGATAACGCCCCCCCCGCACCGAAACCTCCGTTCTGTGCCGGGAAAGAGGGGGTTTTGCTGTAAACCCCTCCAAACCCTCCGCAAACCGCGCCCCCCCCATCCCGAGCCCCACCGGGAATGGGAATGGGGACGGGAATGGGGAAGGGGGGGACGCCCCCCCCGGGGGTCCCCGCGCGGCGCCGCGGGGCGGAGCCAACCCAAGATGGCGCCTCCTCCTCCGCCACCTTCCCCCAAGGGCGCAGCCCGGCCGTTCGCCCCGCCTCCGCTCGGCCGCTATTGGCCAGTTTGAGACGGACCGCCGCTGTCATTGGCCCGCCTCGCACCGCCTCCCCGGCCGCTATTGGTTGTCGGCTTCCCCGTCGGCGCCGTTCGCGGTGTCGATTGGCCGCTCCCCCTGCCGGTCACTCCCCCGCCCCGCCTCCCCGCCTCCTATTGGCTGCCGCTCCCGCCCGTCACCCCCCTGCCCACGCCGCCACCGCCTCTCCGTACGGGGTCTCCCTCCGAGCCCGCGCGGGCTCCCATTGGCCGCCGCCTCCCCCCCTCCCCCCTCGTCCCGCCCTCTCCTCTGATTGGCCGCGCCTCCCGTCACTCCGCCTCCCGCGGCCGCTCCCCATTGGCTCTCGCCTCAGAAGGGGGCGGGCCGAAGGGGGGGGGGGGGGGCCGGGGCCGCGCCGCTCCGTCCCTCAGCAGCGCCTCGGCGGTGGCCGCGGGTGAGGCCGCCTCGCAGCGCCGCGCCCCCCCGCGCCGCGCCCCCCCCCCCCCCCCGCGCCATGAGCGGTGAGGACGGACCCGGGGGCTCCGTGGGAGGGGGGGGGGGGAGAGCCGAGAGGGGCGCGATCGGCGGGGCCAGAGGCGGCTCCGCCCCGGGCCGGGCCTCGCCGAGCAGAGCCGGGGAGGGGATGGCGGCCGGGGGGGGGGAGGGACCCGGGGGAGGGGGAAGGCCTCGGGGGAGGGACGCGGCGGCAGAGCCGGGGCGGGAGCGGAGGAGGGGGAGAGATGGGGCGGCCCCGATGATGGGGGGGGGGGCACTGTGAGGGGGGGGGGGGGTTCGGCCCCGCTTCCCCCCGAGGAGGGAGCGGATGCGGTTTGGGGGAGGAACGGGGCTGGAAGGGGGGTGCGCAGCGATGGGGAGAGGGGTCGGGGTTGGAGCTCCGCTCTGACACCGCTCGGGGCACCCCGGCGCTGGGATGCCGCGGGTGGATCCAACGGGGTGGATCCGTGGAGGGGCCGGGAAAGGAGGAAGGGAAAGGGGAGGCCCGGGAGGGGAGGAGCCGGCGCCTGGAGCGGGGCCGGGTCCTGTCCCGCTGCCAGCTCCGCTTTGGCAGCTCCTCCGCTTCCCAGCGCCGGGGCCGCCGTACCGCGGTCCCGCGTGTGTGTGTTCCCCCCCGCCCCATCCCGGCCTCGGCCCCTGCCCCGGCCCGGCCATGCCCGGTAACCGGCGGTGCCGCTTCCCCCCCGCGCAGACCAGGAGAGCCCCGACGAGATGGCAGCGATGAAGCCCGAGAAGGGCGAGGGAGACGCGAGCAGCACGGGCAGCGCCGAGGCGCAGGTGAGAGCGGGCGGGGAGGAGCCGGCCCCGGGCCCCCGCTGCCCCGGTGGCAAAGTCCAGGCCCGGGCCGCGGTGCCCGGCGCAGCCGAGCGTGGCGCTGCCGCCTTCCCCCCCCCCCGCGCCCGGGGCTTCCCCTCTTCGCTTGGCCCCGGGGGGGGGAGCGGCTCCGGCAGCGGAGGGGCCGCCGCTGCCGTTCGGAGCCGGGGTCCCTCCCGCCCCTTGGCCGCGGGTCCCGCGGTAGTGTTTTTCCGGCTGGGGGTGGGCTTTCAGGAAGCGGTGTTTATCTCCCGGGTGGCTCCGCCCTGCGCCCGCTTCCCTCTGCTTTGGCTCTCTTGGCCGGCCCATCCTTAACCCCTCCTTCCCTATCCCAGGAATCACAGCCTTCTTAATCCCTCCTTCCCTATCCCAGGAATCGCAGCCTCCTTAACCCCTCCTTCCCCAGGAATCGCAGCCTCCTTAACCCCTCCTTCCCCGGGAATCACAGCCTCCTTAACCCCTCCTTCCGCAGGAATCACAGCCTCCTTAACCCCTCCTTTGCTTCCCTCCCCCAGGAATCCCAGCCCTCCCCGCTGGCCCTGCTGGCCGCCACCTGCAGCCGCATCGAGTCTCCCAATGAGAATTCCAACAGCTCCCAGGGCCAGCAGGGCGGGAGCAGCGAGCTGGACCTCACAGCGGCCGCTGCCCAGCTCGCCCAGTCCGCCAATGGCTGGCAGATCATCTCCACGGGCTCCAGCACCCCGACGGGCTCCAAGGAGCCCGGCCCCAACGGCACCAACGGTGGGGACGGCGCCAAGAGCCGCCCGGTGAGCGCGGGGCCGTACGTGGTGACGGCCGCCTCCAGCCTGCAGAACCAGCAGGTGCTGACGGGGCTGCCCGGCGTCATTCCCAACATCCAGTACCAGGTGATCCCGCAGTTCCAGACCATCGACGGGCAGCAGCTCCAGTTCGCCACCACCGCGGCGCCGGCGCAGGTGAACGTGCAGCAGGACGCGTCCGGGCAGCTCCAGATCATCCCCGGCACCAACCAGCAGCTCCTGACGGGCCGCGCCGGGACCGGCAACCTCATCGCCATGCCCAACCTGCTGCAGCAGGCTGTGCCCATCCAGGGCGTGGGGCTGGCCAACAACGCGCTCTCGGGGCAGGCCCAGTACGTGGCCAACGTCCCCGTGGCTCTGAACGGGAACATCACGCTGCTGCCCGTCAACAGCGTGGCCGCCAGCCTGGCCCCCACCTCGCAGACCGGCACCTTGAGCAGCTCCAGCTCCCCGGAGAGCAGCTCCCAACCTTCCACCTCGGGCTCTGCCAGCAGCTCCAGCAACACGGCCACGTCGCAGGCGAGCTCTGGAGCCTTCTTCACCAACGCCAACAGCTATTCCAGCACCACCACCACCAGTAACATGGGCATCATGAATTTCTCCAGCAGCACCACGGTGGGCACCAACGTCCAAGCGCAGACGCCCCAGAGGGTCAGCAGCGTCCAGAGCTCGGACTCTCTGCAGAGCCAAGTTTCTGGGGTGGCTTTGCAGTCGGGGCAGCAGAAGGAGGGGGATCAGAGTCAGCAGTCGCAGCAGCAGCAGATCCTGATCCAGCCGCAGCTGGTGCAGGGGGGGCAGACGATCCAAGCCCTCCAGACCACGCCGCTCTCCGGGCAGACCTTTGCCACTCAAGCCATCTCCCAAGACACCCTGCAGAACCTGCAGCTCCAGGCTGTCCCCAACTCGGGGCCCATCATCATCCGCACCCCTACGGTGGGGCCCAACGGGCAGGTGAGCTGGCAAACCATCCAGCTCCAGAACCTGCAGGTCCAGAACCCCCAGGCGCAGACAATCACCCTGGCCCCCATGCAGGGAGTGTCGCTGGGGCAGACGGGCAGCACCAGCACCACGCTCACCCCCATCGCCTCCCTCCCCAGCGGCACCGTCACCGTCAACGCTGCCCAGCTCTCCTCCGTGCCCGGCCTCCAGACTATAAACCTCAGTGCCTTGGGAGCGTCTGGGATCCAGGTCCACCAACTCCAGGGCTGCCTCTGGCCATTGCCAACGCTGCCGGTGAGTTGGGATTCGGGCTTTCCCCCCTTGGTTCCTCTTCCGTAGCCGGGCAGAGGGGACGGGAGGTGGAACCACGTCGCCTGCTTGGGCTCCGGGTGCTGCTGTGTGATGGGGCCCCGCGGAGGTGGCAGAGCCACTGGTGCTGAGCTGGCTTTGCCCTGAGTTTGGCTCGTGGGGGGGCTGGCGCGGGATGGGGCATGGGCTCTGTGCAGGGCCCTCCTGCCCCGCTCCTGGGGGTGGACCCAGGTGCAGCCCCGCTCCTCAGCTGCAGGAGCCCATGGAAGGGGTCCCTGCCTGGGAAAGCTCAGGATTAACTGAAGCCCCCCTGGAAAACAGGGACCATTGGGGAAGCGCCTGGCGGGGGAGGAGGAAAGGGCTCCTCAAGTGCGCGTCTCGCACAGGGCACTCTGCTCTATTCCCTATGGATCCATCCCCAAAGTTCCCACAAACCCACAGAGGGTGCGTGGATGGGGAGCGCAAGCTTGAGGCTGCTCCATTCCCTGCGGATCCATTCCGTGGTCTCCCAACAGCTCCCACCAGCCCGTGGAGGGTGTGTGGACCCAGGGCTGCTCGGCTTCCCATTGGGAATGCTGTGCCTGCCCATGGAGCTGCCAGAGGAGGGGGGATGGTGAAGAGCTCCGCTGGCTTTCCCAGTGTTTTCCCTTCCCTGTTTCCTGTTGTCCTGGCTCCGGCTCTGTCTGGTGCTGGATTTGGTCCCGGCTCCCCGTTGCTCAATGCTCTTCCCGCTCGCCCGGGCTTGTTTTCCAGCAGCATTATTTCGGACTGTTGTTGCAGCTGCTCAGCTCCCGGGATTATCCCGATCCTTGGAATTCCGGAGCAGGGACACCTGCCCCGGGCGGGAGCTTGCTCCCGTGTGCACCTGAGCAGTGCTGACGGCGCCGTGTACATGGATGCGCAGTGGGGGAACGTCCGGTGGATCTATGGGATCCGCTCACCCCATGGGCCCGGGAAGCACATGGGCAGCTCCCGGTTCCCGTGCTTGTGCCTGGCCCTGGCTCTGCCCTCGGAGGTGGGACAGGGAGGAACGTTCCAGAGCCCACCCATCCAGCGTGGCCTGGGAGCCGCCTCCTCCTCCTCCTCCATCTCCTCCTCCTCTCCCTCCAGCCCGGCTCCTGATCCACGGTGACAGCACCGGGATGCGGCCGAGCTCTTCCCTCCTCCTCCGGGGTCCCGGCAGCGCTTGGGCGCTGTTGATCCCAGCTCCTCGGGGGGGCTGTGCTTGAGGCTCCCGATGGGATTCCAGGGCTGTGGCAACGCTGGGAAGCTGCCCGGCACCGGTCGCACCGGTTGTGCCGCTTCGCTCCAGACGTGGCAGTGGCTCTGTCTGTGCCTTTGTCACCCAGAACAGCCCCCATGGGGCGGGTGCTGAGCCCCCCAGGACCCACACTGGCTGCCTGTGGGTCCATCCATGGCACTGAGCATCCTCTGCTGCAGTGGGGGCTCCAGACGTGGATCCCGCCTGGTCCAAGCTCTCTGATAGTGACTTAAGAGGCCAGTCCCTCTGCTTCCCAGTGCTTCCCTCTGCTTCCCTGCCCACCTCCCAGGGCTGAGCTGCTCTGGCAGCTCCTCTGTCCCATCTCGGCTGCTGCGGAGCTTTGGGAAGCGCGGCTCCTCTCCTGACCCCAATCCGGGCCGGGGGATGCTCTGGGATCACCGGAGCTGGGGAGGGAGCTGCTGGTGGCGTTCCTGCTTCGGGTGGGACAGGGAAGATCCCCCTGGAGCAAAGGGCACCTGGAAAGGAACCTTGGGAATGTTGGTGCCCGGGCTCTGTGTGTGTGCTCATGGGGGTTAATGGGGTCCCTGCTCCGTGCCGGATGCGCTCAGTTCCCATGGGAAGGGACCCCCGTGGCCAAACCCGCCCTGGAGCCGGTGCTGCTGCAGCGCAGGGATGGGGTTTGGGAAGCACCGCGCTGGGGCTTCTCTGCCCCTTCCAGCCCATCCTGAGGGAGAGGGGAAGGACTTTGGTGTCCATGGGTTTGGCAGGGAAGTGGCTCTGCCCCACGCACACGCTCCGGGAGCTGGTGGGCCTGGGAACGTGCGGCCATGGGGTCTTTGTGGGGTGAGCTCCTTTAGGGCTCCATCCGTCATCTGCGACGGGTGGGATGCGGCGGGAACATCCCTCTGGAAGGGGAAAAGGGGGAGGTGAGCCCTTGGGATCCACAGCCCCAGCTCTGCGCCGGTGTTCCTCGGGGCTCTGTCCGGGCGGGACACAGAGCCCTGATTGTCCTTCTCTGGCTTCAAGGGGAGCTTTGTGGCAGGGATGAGGCATCCCCATGGCATGGAGGGCAGGGGCAGGCTCCGTCCTCATCGCCGGCCCCTGACGCATCGGAACCCGGGGCTGTTGTGCAATTTCCTGCCCTGGGCTGCGCTTCCCATTCCTCCCGCTCTGCCTGGCTCAGGGTGCCCAAGGAGAGGGCGCTTTGCCAAGGCAGTCCCAAGGGTCTGCTTGGGAAGAGAAGAGGGGGTGATGCCGATGTTGTGCCAGCGCAGCTCTGCCCGGGGGGGTGCTGTGGGGCCGGGCTCCATGGGGCAGCCGCAGGGGCCGGTGCTGGTTGGACTGGTTGGGTGCTGCGCACCCCGTGACTCCATGGAAGCGTTGCCCTCCCCCCTTCCTTTATCTGTGCTGGCTCCCCCGGGAGCTGCTCCTTTATCACCCCCCTGCAGGAGCTGATCCTGGCCCCGGGGTGGGGGTGGCTCCGTTCCAGAGCTCAGGCTCCCACCCTCACGTCCTGCAGCTGAGGCCCCATCCCAGTGCAGGACGGGGTCACGGGTGGCATCGATCCCGGCACAAACCCCTCCATGGACAGAGCTGAGAGCAGCTCCAGAGCCTGAAGGGGCTGCAGGGAACCTGGAGAGAGGCTTTGGCCAAGGGATGGAGGGACGGGACAAGGGAATGGCTTTAACTGCCAGAGGGGAGACTGAGATGAGCTCTTGGGCAGAAGCTGTTCCCTGGGAGGGTGCTGAGGCGCTGGCACAGGGTGCCCAGAGGAGCTGTGGCTGCCCCATCCCTGGCAGTGCTCAAGGCCGGGTTGGACACAGGGGCTTGGAGCTGCTCCAGTGGAAGGGGTCCCTGGAGCTGGACTGGGGCTGGAGGAGCTTTAAGGTGCCCTCATCCCAACCCATTCCAGGGTTCTCTCTGCTGGGGGATGTGGTTGAAAACAGAAGCTCTGGGGCTCAGAAGCAGCGCTTGACCGTGGTTCAGGAGGGCCGGGAGATGCCTGCGGGGCTTTCCCTGGCTCCTGCGGTGCTTTGGGCTGGGATCGGCCTCAGCCCCCCTCGGTGAGCTCAGCATCTCCCTCCTCCCATCTCCCACATCCCCCTTGGCTTCTCCTCCTCCCTATCCTGGTTCCGTCCTTGCCTCGGTGGGAGCTGCCTGCGCCGTGGGATGAGGGTGCCCTGGCAGAGCCGCCCGGCGCTGGTGGGGTGGAGGCTGCATCCCGGCTCTGCAGCAATCCAATGGGATGACAGGCGGAGGAGATGTGTGTTGGCTTTGCAGCAGCACAGAGGTGCTGAGCACTTCCTGGGCGCAGGGATCTGCAGATGGCTGAGGTGGTCCCAGCTCCATCCCTGTGTGTTCCTCCTCCAAAGCGAACATCCCCAGGGGATGCCCAGGAGCCTCCCTCAGCTCACGGATGTCGCCGGGCTTTCCAAGTCCTTCAGCCCCAGATGCCACCCGAGATGACTCCAAACCTCAGCTCCTGTTCCGGCTCCGCTGTCCCTAGCGCCGAGGAATGACCGAGGCAGAGGCTCCTTTCCCTGGAGGCCGCTTGCTGCCGATGGACTCATTCTGCCCCCAAGGGGACCAAATGAGGTCAAGGTCGCGGGGAGCAGGATCCAAAGCCCCCGCTGGTCCTTCGTGCAGCCGGGACCGCTCGTCCCTGCTGTGCCCTGGGGAGCTGCCGCCCGCCAGGCTCCATCAGCCCCCCCGGAGGAGGAGGAAACGGGGCCGTGGGAGCAGGGAAGGGTGGATGTGCGCCGATGGGCTCTGCTGCCTGCAGTTCGGTGCTGCCCTCCCCTGCTCTGCCTCGCTCCGGCCCCTGCTGCAGAGCCGGCCCCGGAGCCCCCAGTGCTTTGCTGGGTTCTGGTCCCTGCCCCCCCCTCTGGCAGGGGCTGGGGCTGGGGCTGTGCCCGCTCCCTGCTCTCCGGGACGGCTCTCCCCTGGCTCCCTGCTCCATGGAGCAGGGGCTCTGAGGGGCAGGGAAGGGGCGAGGAGCGCTGTGTGCTGAGGCCAGGCTGGCTCCCCGGCTTCCCCCTGCATGAACACCTTCTCCCTGCCCTGTTCTGTGTCCTGTGTGGATCGCGGTGCCCTGAGCCCGGAGCAGCCTCCGGGGAGCTGCAGCCTCCAGGCAGTCTCTAGGATGGAGATGGCCATCATGAATGAGGCGCTGGTTCCCTGGGCCGGGCTTCCTGTGGGATCTGCAGTGCTCCGGAGGCTGGAGCATCCCGAGAGGTGCGGGATGAAGCCTCTGCATATGGGAGCCTTCGGTCAGTTCTCCCCTGATGGGATGTGAGCCACGGATGGCCCAAAGGGGGATATGGGGGTTTCACCCCCCCATGTGATGTGCCAGAACGCTGCATGGAAGACTGGAGCCATTCCAAGCCATCGGAGCTGATTCTCCCCCTTCCCAAGCGTGCTTTGGGAAGAGCCCGTTGTGTCTCCTGCTTCCAGTGGCATTCCCGGCGCAGGGAGGCCTCGGGGCTGCCGTTGGAGCTATCAGCATGAAACCCCCTCCCTGCTCCCTGCTTTAGACTCTGAACGTGTGTTGCAAGAGCTGGAAGGGGGCAGGAGTGGAAAGGTTTGGTCCTGGAATCGCGGGAGCACCAGAATGGTGCTGCCGAGGGACGGGAAAGTGCAGCCAAGGTTTGCGTGTCCTGTTTGGACAGCCCCGGCTCCATGGCACCCGTGTCCCTTGGTTCCCGCTGGGAGGACGGGCGGCGTTCCGGGAACCAGAGCCCCATCCTGGTGCTGAATTGATCCCGGTGGATCCATCCCGGCTGGTGCTGTGCTTGTGTTTCCTCCTGCCTCTGGAGGGAACCATCCTGCCCGTGATGCTGGGGCACGCGGGGGCAGCCCAGTGGTGGGCAATGGGTCCAGTTCCTTTGTGATGTTCTGGGTGTCTCGGTCTTGTCCAGTGCCACCGTTTCCATGTGGATCGGGCAGAGCTGCAGGCGGGATTTCCATCCAGCCTCGTGTTTGTGTGATCCCACCTGCGGGAGCAAGGCCAGGGGGGGTCATGGAATCGTTGCTGTTAAAGCTCCTCCAGCTCCATTCCCGCTCCAGGGGCACCTTCCGCTGGAGCAGGATGCTCCAAGCCCCCTCCAGCCTGGCCTGGCATGTTTCCAGGGATGGGGCCCCCTGTGCCAGCGCCTCAGCACCCTCCCAGGATCAGGGCTGGGGGAAGCCCAGGCATGGAGCCCAGAAATCCCCATGGCACCGGGATCGTTGGTGCCCTGAGGAGCCATGGATCTGTTCCTGGGGGGTTTGTCCTTCCCCTTCCTGGCCTTTGCCAGGGCGCCACTGACGCCTGCTGGTGACAGCACCACGGGGCAGGGGAAGGCTGCCGGGAATTCCGCGTCATTCCCAAGTCCCTGGTTGTGACCCCCCCCCGTGGCTGCAGCTAACGGGCTAAGGCTGAGCTCCATCCTGCAGCTCCAGCTCCTCCCTGGGATGCTTGGATGCTCCCTCCTGCCTGGCAGCTTGGGAAGGAGACTTCAGCCCTTCGCTGAGGGTTCTTGTCCCAAGCAGAGCTTCCCGAAGGCTGCTCCAGCGGCAGCATCCCGGTATCCGTGTCTTTGGTCCCGTAGCTCTGTCGTGACATGGCTCTGCAGGAGGGCTTTGGAGACCACCCGTTGTGATGTTTGTGTTCCCTGTTTAGGAAGCGGCTTCCAGGTACCGGGAAGAGGGGATGGAGTGTGTGAACCCCACGGTGTTCCTCACCTCCCGGTGTCCCTGTCAGGCTGGCACATTCCTTCCCGTTAACTCATCCCCACTGGAGCCAATGGGCAGCTGCTGCTGAGCAGCATCAGGAGAGCTCCCGGATGGGTGTTCCTTGGGAGAACTCCCTTCATTCCCAACAGTGGGATGGAATTCCACAGAGAGCCGGTGGCAGTTGCTCGGGACACGCGTGTGCTTTGTGTCAGCCCGTGTTCAGCCACCACCGTGTTCGGGTGCTGATCCCAGTGTGGATCCATCCTGCTCCCATCCTTGTGAAAGGGAGTTGGTAGGAAAAGGTGCATTTGGGGGCTGGATCCCAGCCGGGAATGCTGCTGCCTGGCCGGTGGAAGCACCTCGGCTCCAAGTGTGCCATGGGCCCTGTTGGCAGATGGGAGCCGCAGCTGTGGATCACTCCCTGAGCCTCTCGTCTCCGGTTTTCCAGCAGGAAAATCATCCCGCAGCGGAGCTTGGAGGGAAATAATCCCCTTGGGAAGGGCACCCAAATGGCCATGGAAACCCTGAGGCTTCCAACCCCTCATCCCCCCATCCCCATAGGAATGGGTTCTGTTTGCGGTGGTAGCGCCTTGGCATGACCCCACCGTTCCTATGGCGTTGGTAGTTGGGAATTGCTCCTTGGGAGAGGGAGGGACGGCGAGCGGAGCCAGATCCCTTTCATCTTTATATAGATCTCCCTCTAAATCCCTGCGTGTAATCGCAGCAATGGGGCAGGGAGATAACATCTTCCCGACGGATGCTGCTGTCTCCAGCCCGCTTTATTTATGTCTCCCTGGTATGTGGGGGGGGGGAATTGTGTCTGCGCTGCAGAAATCTCCGGGACTGTGGCTTTCCCCACCTTGCTCGGAAAGGGAAAGGGGCCTCTTCCAGCCCCAACTCCACGCCGGGGGCAGGGGCGCCGTTGGCATCGCTCTTTGCTCTATCTCTGGGATGCGGCGCTGGATGCGGCTCCGGAATAGCTGGAATAGTTGGCAGGTGGCGGCAGGGCCGGGGGAGGGTTTGTCCCTGGGCTGCGGCTGCTCCTCTGGACTGGGGCGGCCTTGGGAAGCTGTGGGGCGGAATTCCCAGGGCTCGAAGCCCAGGGACAAAGTGGGATGAAGGCGTTCCTCAGGCTCCACGAGTGGGGAACGGCTGCAGGACCCCCCCCCATCCCCCGGGCGGACCCCGCGCTGATCCCGCTGTTTTCCTGCTTCCAGGTGACCACGGAGCTCCGCTGGGGCTGCACGGAGCCAGCGGGGACGCGCTGGGGGATGAGAGCACGGCCGTGGAGGAGGGGGAGACGAGCCCGGACCCCCAGCCCCAGCAGGGCCGCAAAGTGCGGCGGGAGGCCTGCACCTGCCCCTACTGCAAGGACAGCGAGGGCAGGTGAGGGGGAGCGGGGGGGTGGAACCATGGAACCATCGAACAGGGGGGGAAGGGACCTTAAGCTCATCCAGCTCCAACCCCTGCCATGGGCAGGGACACCTCCCACTAAACCATGGCACCCAAGGCTCTGTCCAACCCGGCCTTGAACACTGCCAGCGATGGAGCGTTCACAGCTTCCCTGGGCAACCCATTCCAGTGCCTCACCACCCTCACAGGAAGGAACTTCTTCCTCATATCCAATCTCAACTTCCCCTGTTCCAGTTTGAACCCGTTACCCCTTGTCCTATCACTGCAGTCCCTCATGAAGAGTCCCTCCCCAGCATCCCTATAGCCCCCTTCAGATACTGGAAGCTGCTCTGAGGTCTCCACGCAGCCTTCTCTTCTCCAGGCTGAACAGCCCCAACTCTCTCATCCCATCTCCATACGGGAGGTGCTCCAGTCCCTGCTCATCCTCGTGGCCTCCTCTGCACTTGTTCCAACAGTTCCATGTCCTTTTGATGTTGAGGACACCCAAACTGCACCCAATGCTCCAAGTGAGGTCTCAGGAGAGCAGAGCAGAGGGGCAGCATCACCTCCCTTGACCTGCTGGTCACGCTCCTATTGATGCAGCTGGGCGGGATGAGATGGGTGGGAAGGGGCTTCCAAGTGTCCATAGGCAGGGACCACTTCCACTGGAGCAGGGGGCTCCAAGCCCCTGTGTCCAACCCGGCCTTGAGCACTGCAGGGATGGGGCAGCCACAGCTCCTCTGGGCACCCTGTGCCAGCGCCTCAGCACCCTCGCAGGGAAGAGCTTCTGCCTCAGAGCTCATCTCAGCGTCCCCTCTGGCAGTTAAAGCCATTTCCTTGTCCCGTCCCTCCATCCCTTGGCCAAAGCCCCCTCTCCAGGTTCCCTGCAGCCCCTTCAGGCTCTGGAGCTGCTCTCAGCTCTCCCCTTCCCGCAGCAGAGGTTCAGGATCCCCTCCCTGAGCTGCTGCTCACGCTCTGGGGGTGCAGCCCCGCACAGGGGGGGTTCTGGGCTCATGGGGACCCCAAGTCCTCCTCCTCGGGCTGCTCCATCCGGTTCCCCCCAGCCTGTGCCTGTGCTGGGATTGCCCCCACCCAGGGTCAGGAACAGGCTGAACCCCCCCCAAAAGTGCCTTCTTTTGCCCCGTTCTCGCTCCCTCCGTTGCCAACGTTCCGGCACTGTTCTAACTCTGTCCCTGGGCCTCTTCCCGCAGGAGCTCTGGGGATCCAGGGAAGAAGAAGCAGCACATCTGCCACATCCCGGGCTGCGGGAAGGTCTACGGCAAAACCTCGCACCTGCGGGCTCACCTGCGGTGGCACACGGGCGAGAGACCCTTCGTGTGCAGTTGGGTGCTCTGCGGCAAGCGCTTCACCCGCAGCGACGAGCTCCAGCGGCACAAGCGCACGCACACAGGTCAGGATGCTCAGGGTCCGGGCCTGGGCTGCGTGGGGGGAACCAGCTCCTCCTTGCCCTCGAATCCTGGGATCCCGGAGGGGTTTGGGTTGGGAGGGAGCTTAAAGCTGATGCCGCTGCCATGGGCAGGGGCACCTTCCACTGGAGCAGCTTGCTCCAAGCCCCTGTGTCCAACCTGGCCTTGGTGGGATGGGGCCTCCAAACCTCCATTCAGCCCATTCCAGTGTCTGAACTTGCCCACTGAACCCATCACCCCTTGTCCTGATGCAGCCCCTGCTGCAGGTCCCTCTGCAGCATCCCTGCAGCCCCCTTGAGCCCCTGGAAGCTGCTCGGAGCTCTCCCCGCAGCCCCATTGTTCTCAGCCCCGGCCTCGCTCCAGCAGCTCCGCGTCCTTCCATGGAGGACCCCGCAGCGGAGCATCCCCTGGAGCTCCCGCCCTTTCCCTCCCTTCCCTTAGGAGAGAAGAAGTTCGCCTGCCCCGAGTGCCCCAAGCGCTTCATGCGCAGCGACCACCTCTCCAAGCACATCAAGACCCACCAGAACAAGAAAGGCGGCGCCGGCGGTGCCGTGGCCATGAACGTCTCCCGCCGTCCCCATGGACACGGGGGCCGCGGCCGAGGGCAACGGCGCTGCCACCCCCTCTGCCCTCATCGCCACCAACATGGTGGCCATGGAAGCCATCTGCCCCGAGGGCATCGCGCGCCTGGCCAGCAGCGGCATCAACGTCATGCAAGTGGCCGACCTCCAGTCCATCAACATCAGCGGCAACGGCTTCTGAAGGGCCCGCAGCCGGGACCTGCTGCCGGCGCCCGCGGCATTCCCATGGGATCGCGCCGGCACCCGAAGGCCAGAGCTCTCTCTCTCTCTTTTTTAATTCAGCTTCACCTTATCATTTGTTGGGGTTTCCCCCTTTTTTGCCCCCCCGTTTCCCTCCCTGATCCCCCCCTCCCCCCCCAGCATTCCCGGGATGCGCTCCCATAGCTTTAGCCTTCGATGCCATCATGCCTTGGGAAAATATACGATTCTCAACTTAACTTTTTAGGAAAAACGAGGAGGAAAAAAAAAAAGGAAAAAAAAAAAAAGGACAAAAGGAAAGACAAAAAAAAGCTTCCGAGGAATCGCCCCCCCCCCCCCGCCCCCCCCAAAGGATTCTATATTATTATATATATATAAAGTGTAAAGTGGGCTCGCGGGAGAGAGCAGGGGCTCTGCTGCCGCCAGGACGTGGTCTCTTTGATGCCTTATCCTGGGGCTGAGCTGCTCCGGGATTCCCTTCTATAGCAAATCCCTTGGAAAAGGGGAAAACCGCCCCCCCCCCCCCCCCATGGGCCCTTTGTACCCCCCGCCCTTGGGTGGTCTCTGTGCTCTGGGTGAGGATTGGATTCTCTTCCCTCCCCCCCTTTGTGCACCCCCTCTGGGCCTCCGGATGGTTTTCCAAGCAGCTTCCTTTGGGAAGAGCCTTCTTCCCGCAGTTTTCCCCCGCTCCACGCAGGGAATGGAGGGGTTGAGGGCTCCGCTCGAGCGCAGGGGGGTCCCAGGCACGGCTCCGGAGCTTCTCCTCAGGGAAAAGGGCTCCTTTGCCTTCGGCACTTGCTGGGTTTCAGAGGAATGGGCTCCGGAATGGGCCGCGGGAGGCGGCGCTGGGGGGAGGGCGAAGCTTTGAGGGCACACGGATGGGGCCGGAGGCAGCTCCCCCAAACCAATCCCGTTGGATCCAGGGCAGCTCAGGGAGAGCCCATTTGGTTTTCCAGGAGCCGGCGTACAGCTCCGGGCGCCTTCCTCCCACACCCTCCTCTTCCTGCTCCAGGGCTCTGCCCGCTCCCATCCGGCTGCGCACACGCATCCCCCCCCCATTCCCATGGGGATTTGATCTCAGGGTGCTGCACCGGGATCGCATTCCCGAAACACGGCAGCAGTGGGGGCTATGACCCCAACTGCCCTTCCCATGGGATTGGAATCCCTGTTCCGAGCAGGGTGAGAGGAGCACGAAGAGGGGCTGGAGAGGGGAGAGCACAGGGGGGAGCCGGGGGTAGGAATGACCTGGGATGGGAAAACCAGCGCCAGTTGGGAGGAGCCTTGAGCTCCCGGTGGTGGTGGAGAGGTGGAGGTGGCCCCATCTCGATGCCTTTGGGTGGTGGTGCCACCACCTCTGCCCATGGGGAAGCTGGTGTGGAGGTGAGGAGCTCCTGGCTCCATGAATCCCAGCCAATGGTGTCTTCCTGTATCCCACCCAACAGCGTCTTCCCAATCCAGCTCAGTGGTACCTTCTGCCATGTGTCCCAACAGTGTCTTCCCGATCCAACCCAATGGTATCTTCTTCCATCAAACCCAGCAGTCTTCCCTATCCGACGCAATGGCATCTTCCTCATCCAACCCAGTGGCTTCCCCCATCCATCCCAATGATGCCTTCCTCCATCCACCCCAACAGTGTCTTCCCAGTCCAACCCGGTATCTTCCATCCAACCCAGCATTGTTTTCCACATCCATCCCATCCAAGGATATCTTCTTCCATCCAACCCAGCAGTGTCTTCCCTCTTCCCAACCAGCAACTTCTCCCATCCAACCCAATGGCATCTCCCATCCCACCCAACAGCATCTTCCCAATCCAACCCAATGGCATCTCCCATCCCACCCAACGGCGTCTTCCCAATCCAACCCAATGGCATCTCCCATCCCACCCAACGGCGTCTTCCCAATCCAACCCAATGGCATCTCCCATCCCACCCAACAGCATCTTCCCAATCCAACCCAATGGCATCTCCCATCCCACCCAACGGCGTCTTCCCAATCCAACCCAATGGCATCTCCCATCCCACCCAAGACCATCTTCCCAATCCAACCCAATGGCATCTCCCATCCCACCCAAGACCATCTTCCCAATCCAACCCAGTGACATCTTCCACCCACCCAAACGCTCCATCTTTGTTCCTCTTCCATTCCCAGGACCATTTCGCTTCCTTTCCTTCGGGATAACCCGGGAACGCCCCACGCTGCCACCGCCACATTCCCATCCCCGCTCCCATCCCTACCACCACCACCTTGACCTCAAGGATCCCAAACACCTCCCATGGGCTGGAATCCCCTTTTGGAGCCGCGTTGCCCCACCGGGCCCCCCGGAAAGCCGGAACGGCGCCGGGGCTGTCCCGTTGGCTCTGGACCCGGCAGCGGGGGGGCACGGAGCTGCCCCCCCCCCCGTGCTCTCTCCCTCGAGGGATATTTTTGCATTTGTATATTTTTATATAGGAATTGGAGCATTTGTATTTTAATAACCTGTGAAGCACTAAACCCCCCCCGCCCCCCCTGGGAATGTCAATGGGAAGCAGGGATTTGGGGGCATTCACCATCAAAGCATCCACTTTTCTGCCCCTTTTCCCCCCCCCCCTCAATTCCCCCCCCCCCCCCGCATTCCAAGCAGGAATCAAGTGCCAAACCCGTGGCCCACCGAGGTTTTGGGGTGTCCTCGTGTGCCCCCCCCCCCCCCGGGACGTTCCCATTGGCCCTGATGGAGTTGTTTTCCTATGGAAACGTGGATGGGGAGGTTTGGGGGGGGGGGGGGGCATTCAGCAGCACCCCCATCCTCACCCTGCTCTGTGCCCCCCCGACACCCCCACCCCCTCCCAGGGTGATGGGGGGGGGACACCCACAAACGTGCCTTGATAAGGGGGTGACAGCAGGGGCCGAGCCCCCCCCCCCCCCATTCCCCCCCCCCCCCAGGGGTTGGGGGCAGCACTGGGGGCCCCGTGGCCATGACCCTGGGCCTGGGGTGGTGTCTATGCAGTGGGGGGGCAATGGGGGGGGTCCTGCCCCCCCCCGCACTGGCAATAATTCATTCCTCTCTTATCAAGACTCTGGGTCTGTGATTGCGGGGGGGGTCGTGGCCGAGAACACCCAAAAGGCGATTTTGGGGGGGGGTGGGGGGGATTTGGGGCTGATTTTTGTCCCAAAGTGCTATTTTTTTGTACAAAGGATGAAAATGGGGGGGGGGGGGGGGGGGGGGTCGGGGGGGGGCCTTTGTAAATGGGG